>NW_006500347.1:2976867-3040754 GCF_000471905.2 Amborella trichopoda
TAACTTAAATAACTACTAACTAACTAACTAACTTACTACTATACACTTACTACTACTACTAAGTAGTACGTTTAGACAAGAATAGAGAGAGAGAGAGAGAGAGAGAGAGAGAGAGAGTCATATAAGGTGTATACATCAAAGATTATTGTAAATATGAATAAATCAATTACTTTCTATTACAGGATCTCCCCGGTGAGAGAGAGAGCCGTGAATACATCACAGAAATGGACTATGGACAAATGGTTATTAAAATTTACAAAGAGAGATAATCATTTACTTCCTACCCTTTTGATGAGAGTGAAAAAATCAGGCATAAAAGGCATGAGATATGAACAAATCATCTGCTCTCCTCTTCTTTCACAGTATTCTCTCTCCTTAAAACAGAGAGACACTCTCTCTCTGCAACCCACCCAAAATCTCAATGGCTTCCAAGTCTTCTCCTGATTTACTCAAAATTTTGAGTCATCAATCAATCAAGTAATCTTTCTCTCTCTAGAAATCAGCGACCTCACAATTATCTTTCTCTCTCATCCCCACATTCCAAGACTCACACTCAGGTATACTCTGAAGCACAGGCCTCCAGCCCCTGTGTTTATGACCATTTGTGTTCATGAGCTGCTCGATCATCTGATCAACGGACATGCCATGGAGCTCCATCTTTCCTAACAGCTCCTCAAGCTGCTTCTTACTGATCCTTATCTTCACCTCTTTAGAGTCCCCACCATTCTTCTTTTTAGAAAGAACCTCTTCTTCTCTCTCTACTTTCGGCTTCAGAACAAGCTTTTCGGCTTCGTCGCAGCCCCATTCCTCATCTTCCCAGCCCTCCCATGAAGAACTCTTCCTAACACAATTCCCCATGTCCCTCTCTAGGGCCTGAAATGATGGGAGGAAGGGACTGGTTTTTTTGTGTTCCTCTCTCTAAAAATGCTTTCTCTCTCTAAAGCCTCTGTTGCAAGGATGAGGATTAAGAATTGGTGAGGTGGGTTTCGTTTTATATGTTGAGGGAGATGATTAGTTCAAAGGCGGACGTGAGGGAGAGAGAGATGGCCGACGTGAGGGAGAGAGAGAGAAACCGTCAAAGGGCACAAAGCCAGATCTCGTGTTACTTCGGATAATGGCATGGAAGCTGAGTTGGCCGCTCGGCTCGAACCACTGTTGCCTGACTCAGTCACCGCGTGGCTCACGTCACGAAAGCGACTTGCGTCCTTCTCACTTTGTCTGCTCCAAGCCGAGCCGATAGCTTTGTTTAATATAATATATTTGATAAAATGAGATAAATTTGATTACTGCAAGACCATTCCCAACCGATAATGTTTATCTAAAGCCAAAAGATATTATGCTCGTGCGGGAGTAGAATGTCCATTTACTCCAGCGGGTCAAACCCAACCTACAATTAATTTTAGGACCTCAAAATATGCCTCTTTATGTTTTTTGGGGAATAAGCATCTAGTAATTATTTAATGGTTCCCAAGATTTCAGAATAAAAATATTTTCTCCTAAGTAGATCTTCTAATGGAGGGAGTAGAAGTAAACTACGCTCCCGAGAGAGCATCGTACACATGCTCTCGCCTAAAAACTGTTTTTAAATTTTAGGAGAAAAGATTACATGCAAGTGCTTGGGTTGCGTAAAAAACTAAAATTTTCAATTTAATAGTATGAATTTTGCCTCAATTTGTTTAATGACTTGAAGGTATAAAAGAGTAGGCTTCATTTTTTGCCAAAAAAAAAAAAATCACAATCACCCTTAATAGTTAGATACAAAATTTAAGTATTATTGTATCGACAAAAGAAATTGATCACACTCTATTTTGATTTTTTCCTCAATTTGTTTTATGACTCCAAGGTATAGACAGCTTCAATTTTGGCAAAAAAAAAAAAAAAAAACAAAGTCGCAATCACCCATAGTAGTTAGATACAAAATTTAAGTATTATTGTATTGAAAAAATAAAGTCGCAACCACCCTTAATAGTTAACTATGAAATTTAAGTATTATGGTATTGATCACACTCGGAACGAAAATTATTGAAGCACTGCAATGCCTCCTTGCTTCCATTTGAGACAAAGGTATATAGTATTATATTTTCTCATAAGAGAAAACATATTTGTAATATTTTCTAGAATTTTAAATTTTGGTATGTAACTTCATCGACCTAGAGATCAACTTCAATTAAAAAAAAAAAAGCTACTTATGTATCCAATAAGTAACATCCTAGAGTTCAATGGACCATGGGTCATCCTAAAGTTCAATGGACCATGGGTTTTTATTGGATACAAACTCAAAATCTAATTTTTTTTATTTATAAATAATTATTTGATGATTCTAAAGTGGATCCTTAAAACTTTAGATAAAAAAACGAGTCTTTCGAAGTCGCTCTTTTGCTTAAAATTGATGACGTTGTCCTTAGAGATTACTCTATATGTGCCTTTTATTTCAAAGTTGGGGCACCGCCGCAGACCTAGGTTAGGTCTAGGTTATTGGACCCGAACCCAACTTGCCAGGTCAGGTTCGCTCTAGATCTAAATTTAAAAGGGAAAAGTTTATGTACAGCTCCGGCTCTAAGCAATCAAATTAGAGCCTACATAAAAAATTTCACTAGAAGAGGTTGTTTTGATGTTCAAATATCTTTAAATTGATCATCTCGACATCAAGATGCATTAACTTGATAAAAAAATGGATTTCAAGTTTTGAAAATAGTGCATCTTGTAATGCATTTTTTGGACTGTCAATTTTTAAGTTATTCAAGTTGTCATAGATATGCTCAATTTACACTATTTTTAAACCTTTAAAGTTTATAATTAAAGATAAAAATATATTTTAAGGCTAGTCAAATATTTTCAGTATTTAAACCACATTTCTCGATACTATTTGAAGGTGGGCTCTAATTTCATTGTTTAGAGCCTCGGCTCTATACAAACCGCACCCAATAAAAAAACATAATGAATTTTTAGTATATATATTTTTATATTTAATAAATACTATAGGTTATAATATATTATGTATATAAATGGTGTATTCTGTGGGTTAGGTCAACCCCCATCCAGACTAGATGAACTCAGACCTAGACCCGACCAAGGCTAGGTCCAAATAAACATAGACCTACCTTGCCAGGTCTGGTATACGGGTTCATACCTTGATATGATCCATGTCACCTTGATCCGTTATATTTGCGGATTGACCAGATCAATTGCCACCCATAGTTTTTACCAAAAGGCGCCACCCATAGTTTTTACCAAAAGGCTGTAACGCTTTATTCTACCTCACATCCTAGTCACCAAGTTCCTTCCTATTGACACCACCCCACTAACACTTTCAAAAAGATTGACGCTTGAACTATTTAAAAAAATAGGTAAAGCATGTCTTCCCCACTAAATTGCCAAAATAATAATAATAATGAGGGCAACTTTGGTGGGTTAATGGCCGTAGTCTATATGAGGCACAACCGTCTTTAGGAGCCATGTTAAATAGGATAACGTATTCTATATTCCTTAGGGAGCATAATTTATTTATACTCCGTCAGTTACATGTCCCACTTGGGAGATGTTTTTCAATTTGAAATTTTGCGAATCATTTAATAATTATTAGATGATTATTCTCAAAAGAAAAAAAAAATTAAAAATTTAGTTTTCAAACACTTAGATCTCACCATTTAAAAATTGTTTGGTCTATAATCAAACTCGATACATTATTTTTCAAGTACATAGAGGTGTACTTGAGATTTTTTTTTATTGAGGTTAATCTATGGGCTAAAGAGGTTACATCCCTAAGATTGGGGGTCTTAAAATTAATTCTAGGTGAGGTTTTACCCCATGGGAATAAAGGGACAATATACTCCCACAAGGGCATAATATCTTTTGGATTTAATAGTCATTCTATTTTATTTTTTATTTTATCCTCTTCTTCATACGTATTTAAATCCATCTTAGATAATTTTATCTGGGATCGTGGTGGTAGCATCCCCACACCCAGTTACCACATCTTGGTGTCCATTCTTACTGCTAATACCCCCAATTAACGCCTTCAAAATATAACTCCCCAATCTATTGGAAAGACAGGTAGAGGCATGTCTTCCCCACTGAATTACCCAAAAAAAATAAAAAGCTTTGAACTACTGAATTCTTGAACTTTTTTTATTACGATGGCTTGACCTAATAACATTTCTTATTGCAATAGTTAAATTATCTAAAATACTAGGCATTATCATAATCATAATCATTATCCAAGCTTTAATTATTAGGGGGTCGCTGCATAAATCATGTCTATCCATTCTTCTTTATCAAGGGTCATATCATTAATAAGACCTTATTTTTTCTCACTACTTATATTCAATGTCCTTTTGGGCCTTCCCTTTGCCATTTTATAGCCTCCTACTTGAACCAAATCATACCTTCTCACTGGTATTATATTAGATCTATGTTGCGCATGTCTAGCCCGCTATAGTTTATTTTTCCTCATCTTATCGCCTATTGAAGACACATATAAGTTCCCTCGTATGTATTTATTCTGAATTCTATCATTTCTTGTCTTGCCACCCATCCATCATATCAACATTTTTACTCAGCTATACTCATATTATAAATATGTTGTTTCTCGACTGCCCAATATTCTATCTCTCTAAAAAAAATAGCATATAATTTTAAAAGGATTGTATAAAATGAGACCATTTATCATTGATACAAGGTAGTCACAATTACTTACTACCATCCCATGTGAAAGTTGATAGCTTGGATGTGTTACAAAGTTCAAAAAAATCTATTTTGAAGTTTAAGCTTGGTCAATGGAATA
Source organism: Amborella trichopoda (assembly GCF_000471905.2). The sequence goes on from NW_006500347.1 coordinate 2,981,651, forward strand.
ATTACAACCACCCATTTTCACATCCAATGGTCAAGATTAATGTCTCACCTTATACTAAAAGTAAATGGTCTCATTCTATACTTTCCTAATTTTAAATTCTTGTATTAGTGGCTCTATTCGCGTTAGTTATTAAAAAAAAACACAACTCCGCAAGTTTCTCGAGTTAAACCATGAGAGATTTATAAGTGGGTCGCCATTGATGGAGAGATTGACTTGGTGAGTGCTTGTAAGGTACTCCCATGGGAGCACACCATTATTACTTCCATTTAACATTTTAGGAAAATTTACCCACCGTTGAATCTTTTGGTATTTGAGGCAAGAGAAATGATTCTATAGGACCCTCCACCCATGTGTGTAGGACCTCAATTGATCAACATTAAATTTGGCACGAATTTATAGAAAAGCTAAGTCCTACACACAAGTGATAATTTTTTTAAAAATTCGTGCCAACTTTAATGGTGATCTTTTTGGGTCCTACACACATGGGTTGGGGAGGATCTTATAGGATCATTACTCTTGACACAAATCCAAATCACTTGAAATTTGAAGCTTATATTATTTAAAAATAGTGGAATACAATAAAAGCATTAAAAAAATAATTCATACAAATCAGAGGTATTTTGGTTAATTTATTTTATGCGAATTATTTTTTGAATACTTTTATTAGGTGCACCTTGATGAGAAGAGTCGATGCTCCAAATTTCATGTTATTCGAATTTATATAAAAATATTAAAATTATATTATTGAAATACAGTCCTGACCCTCTGATCAGCTCAGATTCAATCTGAGTTGTTGGACTTATACTATTTTCCTTATTTGTTTGTGTAAAACCCACGCTAGGATTATTTATAGGGCTCTAAATTTACTAGGATGTAACTTTTAAAATAGCCACTACTCTAAAAAAGAAAAGTGAAAAAGTTTATATAAGGTTGCAACCTTAAAATGTAGAATTATAGATGCGTCTAAAAAATCTACCAAAAAATTTTGTTTTAATATTGATAAACCCTCAAATTGATCATCTCAATATCGAGATATATTATATAACAGAAAAAAATATTTTGAGTGTAAAAAATAGTTGTTTATAGATATACTTGAATTTTTCCATTTTTGGAGTTTAAAATTTTATAATTAGATATGGAAATAGATTTTGAGATAATCCTAATAATATTTTACACCAAAATTATATATTAATATAAAATTTAGAGGTGCGCTTTAATTGGATTGTTTAAGGCTGCAACCTTATAGAAATCACACCCAACAAATAAAGGAAAAGTTTGAACTATACATTCTCTTGAAAAACTATTGTTCTAAGATTGAATGTGGACTTTCCAAATTTTAGATGGCCAAATCTCAAAATTTATAGCCTCAAAACTTTTCTCCTTTTAGAAAATATCATCTGATTCAAAGTAAATCCTAAAAGTTTGGGAAAATTTACTTACAGACACAAAAACTAATAGGAAAAATACCGAAAGATCTAATTTTTTCAAAAAATTCCGTAGAGAGTCGATCCTCATGTGTTTTTCATATTTTTCAAATTTGCCCTCAGTTTGATATTGGTGCTTCATTTATTTATTTGTTTGTTTTCTTGTACAATAAGATTGTATCTTGTGTTTTATGGCATTTTAGGACTGGTCCAATTTCTTAATTATAGGACATGTATGGAACTTAATTAATCGATCGATCTGACGTTTGTGGCATTATGCAAGTTCTAGAATATAATTTTACTGATCTCACATTTATGACATCGGACCGGTATAAACTTTAGGGGTGCTCCGATTATAAAGACATCGGAATAGTTTAGAAGTGACCTAAAACTTAGGTCATAACCCTACCATTCGGAGGGGGACGGGAGGGGGAGGGGCAAATTTGAAATGATATAAAAAAAATATAAGAAGCTTGTACATAATTTTTATAAAATTAAAAAAATATTAAAATTTAATTATAAAATACTACCGTGACAATTAGATCGATCCAATCCACGAAACCCATAAGACAAAAAGAGCTTTATCCATATAAATACACGACATGATTACACAAGATCTTTTTCGTTTGCTTAAACTGAAGCCTTGGGGCTTATGAAAAAGAACAAAAATGTAAGTTTTATGGCTCGGCTTGAGCACTTAATAAAACACCGAGCCGAGATATAAAAAAAGGTTCGGCCCCACGTTTACTGGGTCCAGCACATGCAAGGGCATAAAGGCAAGCCACCAAAGGGAAAACCCACCTCGTGTGGTGGGCCAACCCCTTTTCATTAATCAATTTCGAGTGTGAAACCCATAGCGAACCTCGAATCTTTGATACAAGCCTAGTGTGAACACAAATTTGCTTATGGATTCCTTTCGAGAGGGAATCGATCCAGTTCACACCACTTTGTAAACGGAATGTGTTGAGCCAAAAACATTTCCTACTCTTGCGGGAGTATACTATTGACCTACCAGGGCAAATTTTACATTACGAATATCTTTCCCAAATTTTGAGGATGTAACCCTTAGAACTGGGCACCAACCAACTACGAAAAAAGAAAAGCAGTGATTTAAAAAATGAAGGATCGACACGAAATTGCCTGGTGCAACTTGATAATCGGTTATCCCATCTCGATTATGCATATGACCTAGTCAAGAAGGTAACAGGCGGATTTGCACCATAAAACAACAATTCTCTATGGTAAAAAGATAATCTGGATTGTCGATTTACCGATTTGGACCAGTTTATTGTCAATTTATTGTTTTCTCATGTGTTTTTTTTGACTGGTTCATTATTGTTTCCACACGGTAAAACGGTGAACTGAACCGCCGACTCACCGATCTAGACCGATTTTTGGGGTGCCCAATTCAAGTCACCGATCAGTTTTTCAAATCACTTAAAAAACGTTTTAAGTCCCATTCTCTGTGTGCCTAAAAAACATGGCATCCAAGATTGCATTGTAACCATTTAATTTTTGGAATGAATGATCTAGATATTCATGAACTCAAAACCCAAATTTTTTTTTTGAAAATAATTAGAATTATTTAATAATTATATATTTAAATGGAACTCGAAATTTCAAAAAAAAGGAAAAACAAAACAAAAATCTGCTAAGTGTTTTGTTTGAGGGAGTAAATATACAGTATGCTCCCATGGGAGCTACTATATGCGCTCATGTAATAAGAATTAATGCTTGGCTGCTCTCCCTTTCAATTCTGAGTCTAACATGGCTCCTTCGTGGACGGTAGTCCTTCTAAATCTCTTCCTATGTGCTTCGGTTTAGCCAACAACACGTGTGAGAGAGACACGTGATGCAAGGAAAGGGGGGGTAAGTTTCCTATTAAATCGTGTGATAGCCATAACAGGACCTGTTCCATAAACAGGATTGAGGCTTCCAAGCACGTATTAATTAGAACTGGGAGAAAAATAAAAAGAAGTAATGTTGAAAAGGCCAGAATCGGAATTTTACAAAGGATGAAGTTCCTTATGAAAAAAAGGTAAAGCCTCATCTCAAAATCTTGTTTAAGGCTAAAATCTATTCCACTGCTTATTTTGAAATTTATAGCTCAAAAAATGGTGGATCTATGAACACAGCTTTGTACAATGATTAAAAATTTGGGATACTTTTTTTTTTTTTTGGATGTTTTCTACCATTTTGACAAAGATTAAAAAGTGTTTTGGTCATAAATACTTATTTTTATATTTTTCATATTTTTGGATTATTACGAAAACACCCCCAATCACAAGTTGAATTTTAAAAATCTATGTTTTTACTATTTTTTTAATGTCATTTTTGAAGTGTTTTGCTTAATTTTACTTTAAATATACATTGCCTAGTTTTTTTAGTTTTTCTATATTTTTGTAATTTTTTTACCTTTTTTCTGCAGCTACAGCACTTGGCACTAATTCGATCGAGTTACTCAGACCCAACTCGAGCAATCGGCTCAAGCTAGAACCGATTACTTGGTGCGAGTTGCAATTTCTAACACTGGCTTTGTACAACCAAGAAAAATTTCTCCAAAGTTTCTTCTTAATTGTCTTTTCTAACCGTTTAAAACGAAAATGAAGCCGGACTTTATAGAGAAGGATCACTCACCGCAATCCATGGTTGCTTATTCAAATTAAATGGGGATTAATCAGGGGCCAACTATTTTCCTCAACCAAGTCAATAAATTAAGAGGACACTGCTCATACACTGGGTCACAACTCATTCAATGCAAAATAAATGAGGTGGATGCACTATCTCTGCTTGAAAGGCTTATCACATCGCAAGATAGGGTCCCCACCCATTTGCCAATAAGTTTGGGCATCAATTAGATTTGGAAATGAACTCAGACTCGTGCACAAGCACATGCGTTTCATAACTTCCATTGCTGTTTCTTGGTGACTTCTCTAGGTTTTGAGAGGCAGGTGACAATTGGTAGCCTTAAATATGGGAACCCATTTCATAAATGTTGGTACCTGATTCAAAAGATTCGTTCACCATGTCAATTGGAATGTTTAATAAGTCTATCGGAATCGGCTATGTATCGATGGAATCTCATCATCTGCACGTCATAAATAAAGTTCCTTCCATCCATTTTCTGAGAGCTAATTTTTTATTTTGAGCTTGGTTTTTTAATATATTTAAATCTATATTTATCTCAGCTAAAATTATTTTTTAAAATTATGTTCGTACAATGAGTTCCACATAGCAACATCCACGTGGTATTGTATAATGGATTCTACATAGCATGATCTCATTAAATTTGGGTTTAAACATTGACATGATATTGTATGATGGGCTCTATGTTGTACAACGGTGCTCGCCCTGCCAGGCCGGATAGGGCCAGTGCATCTTCGACTCGGTTCGGGTTGGGCCTATAGGGACAAGGGCCAGGGCTGGCTAGGCCCAAGATCAGCTCTAGCCCTACACTCTCCCAAGCATCTCTCTTCTCTTCTCTCTCACACTCAATTATATCAAATTAATTACACAAGTTTTCTAGACGTGTTTAGCATACATGAAAAAGGCTGGAGAAACTCTTTCCTCAAACCTACCCTTACTCTATTCGAGTTCTACGAGCTGATTCAACCCGCTGAACTTGAGTGTTGCTCAAGGACTCAAGATCCAATTCATCCAGTTTCACTGAAACCTACTCTTCAGTCATTTCAAAGTCTCTTTAGAACTAACAACCAAGACATTCCGGCCATTTCAAACCTAAGAAAGGGCATTACTGAACTCCAAAGAAGGGGGCCAGCCGAAACGAAACGAAGAGAGAGAGAGAGAGATCGTTCATGGCTTAATTGACTGATTGATTTTGGAAATTAACTTCTTTTACTAGTACTCCAGCTATATTTCCCTCGGTTTTCTCTAGGCCTTCTCTGGGGCAATTTTTTTTTTTTAACAATTACAGATCAATCGCAGTTAACTTGCATTCAATCGATTTCAACATTTTCTCGTTTCATCTTTTTCTCATAGGAGCCATTGATTAGTTACTGAAAATATTTCTGTTTTGGATAAACTTCCCTATCAACAGGTATATAAGGCGTCAAATCTTATATTGTAGAAGTAAGATGCGCTATAAAATTCCACACAGAAGAGGTTGTTATGATGTAGAAAAACATCTATAATTCATCCCGACCATGAGATTTATGAATATGAAAGAAAACATGGATTTTAACTTCTAAAAATAATACATATTGTAATACATTATCTAGATTTTTAAGTGCACGTACATCTGCTTGAACTCACAATATTTGATACGTTAAATTATATATAATTAAGGTAGGCAATATATAGTTCAGCCAAATTAAAGGATTTGAGCATGGGAACAACTTTTTCTTGTACTTTTTCAACTGCACCTCCTTTCAAAGTATGAGGTGGACACCTTATACAAAACAAACAGATTGCATATTATCCTGTCAATAGTTTGATCTGCGATATATACACGTTTTTTTTAATGTTTGATCTGCGATATTATAATGGTTTATCTTGCCAATTCCAACTATACTTGTGAATAAAATACAAATGCAAACGTATGTATATATGAGTGTACGGAGAGAGAGAGAGAGAGAGGGGCAGGAGAGAGAAAGAGGGTGGGCTCAAATCTGGACCCAAAGGCTCACAAAATGCCAAAGATTTATCAGTTGAAAGATGAGTAGAATCCAGTCTCTGGTCCAGTTTGGCTCCCATTAATTTTGAATGATACTACTATTCCACTTCGTTCTTTATGAGGACCAGCGACCACCCCAGAAGAGTAGGTGGACAGTCCACGTGAAAAGTTTAAATACGACGACCACTTGGTGACATCAACTTTCCGCTCCTACTTGCTCCGCTCTCCTCACATTAGCTTCTTCGTCATACTTAGTCGCCTCCATCCACTGCCTCTCTACTTTTCTTCGAATCTCTCTCTCTCCTTGCTGAAAGTTTCTCAGTTCCTCTATGTAGCCCCCCTCTCTCACATATTACGTTGTGTTGTGACATATTTCGGCTCTCTCTCTCCCTCTCATCCATTATTCGACAACTTGGGCGAGCCAATTCGTACTCACTTTAGTGTTTTTTTTTAGTTACGTAGATGTTTAATTTTTTTTTTATGTTTTTTGCCAGTATGACAAAGGTTAAAAAGTGTTTCGGTAATGAATACTTATTTTTACATTTTTTCCATCTTCTTAAGTTATTTATAAAGATAAATGATCCTATAAGACCTTCTCCCACCCCCGTGTGTAGGATCCCAAAGGATCACCATTAAATTTGATATGGATCTCTAAAAAAGTCAAGTCTTACACTTATGTGATAATTTTTTTAGAGATCTGTGCCAAATTTAATGGTGATCCTATGAGGTTCTACACACATGGGTGGGGGAGGGTCCTCTAAGATCATTAGGTTATTTCTAAAATAGCCCCTTCATAAATTGATTGTTTCCATCGTAAATTGATTTTTTTTTCAAGATCTATTATCTCACTATTTTTTAAACCTTATTTATATGTAATTTTTTTAGTTGTAATACAAACATATTTTTCCTATTTTTTGTATTTTTCTTTTTTGACCACTTTTTTGCTTGGCTAGAAGTCCACCCAACTTGGGTTGAATTACTCATACTCATTTGTCAGGCATTGCCGAAGCACTCATCTTGACCCACTTAAGGTCCCAACCAGGGACATGGTCAAGGTCCTCTCGAATCCCATAATCAACCCAATCTAGTGAGTCAGTCTGGGGGAGTCTGTAACCCACAAGTCAGTTGGCCCTTCCCGGCTCGGGCACATGCTCAGTTTCGACCCCAATCGGTTCCACACCAAACCTATCAATGTCAGGTCCAAGCAGCCCAAACCTATTGTCCACAATCCTAGCCAAGTCGCGCTGCCACATAAGCTCAAACCTACCATGTGTCGGCTCAACCAACCCAAGTCGCACCACTCATGCAAACACAGTATCCACCGGTCCAGTCCCTCCCGACTATGCCACATGTCCAGCTTTGGTCAACCAAGCTATACCACAGACCCAAGTGGGTCTTGTCCATTACCCAGTCTAGTCAGTCCCAGTCATACCACCAGTCCAAGCTAGTCCATCGATATCAGGCAACCAACAAGCTAGGGTAACTCCAGTTGTCCAATCGAATGCGTTAGCTGACTTGAAGAGTAAACTAAGAAACTTTAAGCATACCTTGGTGAAGATAGGGTTTCCTGATGTTATCCCACAAAAATATTATGTCAAGGGTATCCTTGGAGATGTCGAAATTACTCCCATCGGGTTTTGAATTCCCCCCAATTTGAAAACAAGTTTATGCAATGCGTGACCCTGAAAATCATGTCACCGCTTAACTTTTTCATATTCCATATCTTGAAGATAGACCTTGCCGGCTAAATGCAATGTTTCAGTATACCTTCTTAGGACAACCTCTAACTTGGTTCTGAGAGGTCTAACTCCCGATGAGCTGTTTGAATGTTTTGTCGAGAAATATCATAGGACCAGAGAGCAACCAATAACCCTTAGCGAATTGGTCATAACCCAGCAAAATCCTGGTGGGTTGTTTATGGACTTCATTCATGGGTTCATGGATGCTGCATTAAAAGTCATTAATTACACACTCTCTGAGAGCTCTAGATCAATATGGCTATAGAAAATGCATCTTCTGAGTATAAACTTTATTTCAATAAAAGCATTCGACTTTCACTTGTGACTAAACGCTCGAAATGGTTTTGCAGTATGAGAGAGCAAAGGAAATGGTCTAGGATCAGTCACCAATTATATTGGGGCAAGAGTTGGATGAAGTCATGATGGAACAAGAACTTGACCACAAATAATAAGTGAAGAGTCTGACACCCATCCAAAGTCAAATCAGCAAGGCTTAAGGATACAGATGGAACTCATTCATGTGAAGCCATGTAATATCAGATGATTCAACTATTCCATATGAAGATGAAGAAGTCCTAGCCGATATCAATCTGATAAAGACTGATTAGTCAAGATCGCTACCCAATCCTGAAGATCATCCAATATGGCCTTGGGGCACGGGAAGAAACCGATCCAAAAATTTAGTAAGTGAAGAGCAAAATGATAAGATTTCCCAATTCCATGTTTCTAGGGAATTTCTGAACCCAAATGATGAGAATTTTCTTAGCTCTAGATCTATTTCATGGGGAGCTTCTATAGAATTAGAAAGGGCCAACACACAAAGGATCTACAACTAAAACAGGTGTGGAGCTCCTCTAAGTCTTTTATTTTTCCTGGAACAGTAGCGCTATGACCTAAGTATTAGGTCACTTCTAGAAAGATCTGATGTCCTTATTATTGGAGCATTCTAAAGTGTATACGGGTCTGATGTCATAAATGTTAGATTGGTAAATTTATATTTTAGAACCTGTCCAATGCCACAAACATCAGCCAGTTGATTAATTAAGTTCCAAACTGGCCTGATAATTAGGAAATTAGACTGATCCTGAAATGCCTTAAAACATAGGACACACCCTTCTGTTCAAGAAAAGAAAAAATTAAATTAAATAAAACCGTTCGGATGTGACATCCTAGTAAATTTATTTATTTATGTACTTCTCTTTTTTTGATTAGTGGCTATTTAAGAAGTTACATCGTAGTAAATTTATAGCCCTATAATAATCCTAGAGAGGGTTTTGTGTAAAACAAACAAATATATGACATGATTTCGTGGGAGCACAAGATCTTTTGAATTGCTTAAACAGAAGCCGTATGGCACATCAGAAAGCACAAAAATCTAATTTTTATGGCTCGGCTTAAGCTTGTAATAAAAATCCTAGTCAAGAAATAAAAACCAGATTCGACCCTGGGTTTTAATACGTTGAAGATGTGTATTTTTTTTTTTGGGTAATTCACTGGAGAAGACAGGTCCTTTCTCATTTTTTATGGGTAATTCATGGGAGAAGACAGGTCCTTTCTCATTTTTTAAATAGTTTATAAGTTAGTTTTTTGAAAATATTAGTGATAATGATATGAGCAAGAACAAAGAACCACTTGGTGACTAAAATCTAAGGGCGCCACCACCGCAACTCAGCCCCTTTCCCGCATTCCATGATGCGTGTAGCTGAAACACCTGCAACAACATAAAGGCAAGCCACCGAAGATGAAATCCACCTGGTGTGGTGGCCCACCCACCCTCCATTTCATTAATCAATTTCCAGTGTGAAACCCATATTCCACCTCCAATCTTTGATACAAGTATACTGTGAACACAAAATTGGTAAATCTTTTACAGAGGGAATCAATGGAGTTCACACACCTATTAATAAGCCAAAAATATTTTTTACTCCTACAGGAGTATAGTGTCCATGTACTCCCTCGCACAAATTTTACGTTACGAATATCTTTTAGATCCTAAAATTTGAGATATAACCCTATACCTAGGCACCAACCAACCTCAAAGAAAAAAAAAGTTATCAAGTCTCGCTCTCTCTAGGCCTAAAAAAAAACGGCATTCCAAGATTACCATGAAACCATATGATTTTTGGAAGAAATGATCTAGATGCTCATGAAATCAAAACCCCTTTTTTTTAAATAATATTTAAATGAACCCCATTTACTTAGCTGATATTTTTTGAAAAAAATATCAGCTAAGTAAATGTTTTGTTTGAGGGAGTAAATATATAGTATGCTCCCATAGGAGCTACTATATGCGCTCATTTAATAAGAATTAATGCTTTCCTCATATATGCTTTATTAGTCTAACATGGCTCCTTCATGGATGGTAGCCCTTCTAAAACTCTTCCTATGAGCTTGGCTACACGTGTATGATAGAGACACGTGGTGCAAGGAGCAAGGGGGGTAAATTCCCTCTAATCATGATAGCCGCTCCTTCTATGAATAGGTTCGACGTTTAAAATACATTACAAGATGCATAATTTTTAAATTTTGAAATTTATTTATTTTCTTATGTCCATGCATCTTGAGGTCGAAATGATCAATTTGAAAATACAGAGGCATCAAAGACACATTTTCTAGTGAAATTTTTGAAATGTGTCCTAATTTGATTGTTTAAAACCTCGCACTTATATAAATGTTTTTCTCCATGTAAAAGCACTCACATAAGTACGAGGGGGGGTTGAGAGTGGGAATAAGGGGCCAAACTATTTTTCTCACCCAAGACTGGCCAAGAAGTCTTAAGAGGACACTGCTCATACACTCGGCCACGACTTTTCTAGTTCCATTCCTATGTAATCTTTTCAAAAAAATAAAAATAAAATAATGATTTTTTTTGGTAAAAAAAAAGAAGAACGTGCTGGATCCACTATTTATGCTTCAAAGCCTTTAACCACGGCTAACCAACGCAGGATTAGAGTCCACCCAGTGGCCAATAAGTTTGGGCATCAATTAGTTGACAAAAAGTTTTGGAAATGAGCCCAAACTCGAGCACTAGCACCAGTCTTAGTTTGCGTTTGATAACTGTAGCTGTAGTTTCCGTCGGGAAATTTATGTGCTGCAGTTTCCGCCGAGAGATTTATGTGGGTGACTTTCTTAGATTCTAGGAGGCAGGTGAAATTTGGTATACTAAAAAGTCCGAACTTTATTTGATAAATTGGGTGGTAGTATTTTCACTGTTTGACATTAGAAAAGCTGGAAACTGCCTGTCTTAAATAAAGTTCCTTCCATCCATCCAATACGACAACCAAATATGTAAATTGATTCAAGAAATACTTTATTATGCTAGGAGACTTCATAAACGTGTTAATCCCCTCTAATTCTACCAACATTTATATTTTTAAGAAGCAAAATTCTTTTTTTAGATAAAAAAAAATCAAAAGATGAAAATTTGGGTTTTCTTTCATATTAAGTAGGAATTTTAATATCATTTAAATATGAAAAACTTTTGTATAAGGTTACAACCTTAAAACGTAGAATTAAAGGTGCACCTCAAAGACCATCATAAAAGGTTGTTTTGATGTAGGAAAATCCTTTAATTGATCATCTTGACATCGAGATGTATGAGTATGAAAAGAAAAAAAGATTTTGAGTCTGAGAAAATATTGTATCTTGCAACACATTATCTAGGCCATCCATTTTCAAGATTTTCATGTGTTTATAAATCTAGTTAATTTGAACTATTTTTAAAGTTTAAAGTTTTATAATTAGAGATGAAAATAGATTCTCAAGTCACCTAAATAATTTTTTTACTAAAATTATATTTATGATAAAATTTAGATGTGCGCCTTAATTGGATTGTTTAAAATTACAACCTTATTGAAACCACAGCCTTTAAATATATTTATTTAAATTAAAAATATTTTCTGTGTGCTATTTATTTTTTTGATCTTTATTTTTGAATCTATTCAAATATATACTTGTCTCATCTAAAATTATTTTTCTAAATTATGTTTGTACAATGGGTTCCATGTAGCATCATCCAGATGGTGTTGTATAATAGGTTCTACATAGCGTCGTCTCATCAAAATTGGGTTTAAACATTGATTAATCCACATGGGGTTGTCTAATGGGTTCCATATAGCATGGGGTTTAAACATTGACCAACAATAGTGTAGCATCGTCTAGTTAACGTTATATATATATATATATATATATATAAAAGCGTCATCCACGTGGTGTTTTATAATGGGCTTTATGTTGTACGAAGGTGGTATGATATTATATTAAAAAAAAAAAAGAGAGTATATAATGTGACCGTTTACTTTTGTTACAAGTTGGTCACAATTGATTTTGACCACTGAATGTGATATTGGGTGGCAGTAATTACTTTTCTGACCAATCTCAAAGTCTAAAATAAATGTTTTTAAACTTTGTGACACATCCAAACTATCAGATTTCACATAAAAAAGTTGTAAGTAATTGTGACCTCTATGTATGAAAGCTAAAAGATCTCATTGTATACACTCCCTTATATAAAAGGTGCGGTTTGTATAGAATCTAAGCTCTAAACAATGAAATTAGAACTTACCTTCAAATAGTATCGAGAAATGTGGTTTCAATATTGAAAATCTTTGTGATAGCCTTAAAAATATATTTTCATATTTATTTATAAAGTTGAAAGCTTAAAAAATATGGAAGATCAACATATCGATGACAAATTGAAAATCTTGAAAATTGATGGTCCAAAAATATGTTATAAAATACACTATTTTCAAAACTTGCAATGTATTTTTTTCTTATATTCATGGATCTTGATGTCGAGATGATCAATTTAAAAATATTTGGGCATCAAAACAATCTCTTTTAGTAAAATTTTTGAGATAAGCTCAAATTTGATTGTTTAAAACCACGGCTTTATATAAACTTTTCCCTTATATAAAAGGCTCCATGTTATATAAAAGTCGCCTGAGGTTTCATTGGAAACCGCTAGGCGGGGGTATCCATCGGCATCCGCTTTCTTTTAAGCGCAATGAGTCCCGAGTAAAAGTAAGTTCCGACTTTCACCCGTATTGCTATTTCAAAACAGGTGAAAGTTCGGTACGTTCCAACATTTACGTGGTTATCAAACGCTATCATATGGTTTGCATTAAAGCAATCCTATTTTTACAGGAAGCGGCTTCTCACTTCAATAGATGTAGCAACTTCCCATTAAACCAACTCCTAACGGACCGAATTTAAGAAACTAGGGCTTATGCCAAAAAATGTTGCCCAAGGCCAGGGCCGGGCCTAGGCCTGGACTACGTTAGGGCCAGCCTGGTTTGGCATAGCCAACTTTTTTTTACTTAATTTTTTCTTTTATTAGTGTTCGCATGGCAAGCCCAACTAGCTTGGATAGGGCCAATGCATCTTCAACTCGGTTGGGGTCGGGCCTATGGAGACCAGTACCAGAGCTGTCTTGGCCCAAGATCAGCCCTAGCCCTGAACTCTCCCAAGCATCTCTTTTCTCTTCTCTCTCACACCCAATTATATGAAATTTATTACACAAGTTTTCCCTTGTTTAGCAAACATGGCAAGAAAAAAGCGTGAGAAACTCTTTCATGTGAGCCGTTTGCACATGTAAAGAATTTTACATTAGCAATCTCTTCCACTCAAACCAAAGGTACCCTTACTCTAATTAAGTTCTACCAGCTGATTCAACCCGCTAAAGTTGAGTGTTGATCAAGGAATCAAGATCCAATTCATCCAATGTTGTTATATTTGATGTTAGTCAAAATCACCACGCTTATATTTCATTCAAAAAATTGAGGGTATTATAGAAAAAAAAAAAAATGAGACGTCCTTGGTTAACAAGAAAAAAGCCCAAGTGATCTCTACAAAAGAATGCCAATGAAGACATAATACTCATCCTTATGACGGTCATCCTTTTCGGGGTATGGGAAGGGATCTACAAGATAGAGAGAGATATGGCCTCCAAGAGAGAGGCGGTATTCCTATAGTTTTGGATTGGTTAACTTTCATTTCTAGAGGGAGAAAATCTTTCGGTTGCTTTCGATGTTATCTTTTGGTAGTGGTGTTATGGTGAGAAAGAAGATATTGATCGACGGCGTTGGTCGGTCAGGATAGCGAGTTTCGAAGGGAAGATCGGTGACGGGTTTTTACTAATGTTTAGAGAGGTACTATATTCATTAAGACAATGGATTTCTACTTGTCGAGGCCATGGATGTCGCTCTACAGGGTGAACCATATTGTGATGGCGTGTTTTTTATGCTTTCTTTATTTCTCGCAATCGATTGAGAGTTGCATTCATTTATTTAGTATTTAGTCAATCATGTATACGATCTTGGGTGAGATCTTGATAATTGGGAATTACTAATTCCACAATCTAGGGGTTACTGAGAACCCTACAAGTAGGTTTCATTGAAACCTACTCTTCATAGTCATTTCAAAGTCTATTTAAACACCCATTAGAACTAACAAACAAGAGAATCTGGTCATTTTGAACCTAAGAAATGGCATTATTGAACTCCGAAGTAGCTGACAGAGGCGAAGAAACGAAAACAGAGAGAGATACCAGTCATGGCTTAAAGAGAGAGATCATTCATGGCTTAATTGACTGATTGATTTTGGAAATTAAATTTTTTTATTAATACTCCAGCTATATTTCCCTAGGGTTCTCTCTAGACGGTATCCGGATGCAATCGGTGTTGAATTAAGCGCTCTTGCACGTTTCAAAAAAAAAGCGCTCTATGCGACAATATTTTTGTAACAATTACACGTCAATCACAATTAACTTGCATTCAATCATTTTCAACAGTTTCCTTGTTTTTTTTTCGACTGCTTGGAACCATTGATTAGTTCCTTGAGTACTTTTTTTTGGATAAATTTCTCAATCAACAGGAGGAATTACATATAGAAAGAGTTTATATAAGGTGTCAATCATATATTGTAGCATTAAGGTGCACTTTAAAAACATACTAAAAAAAGGTTGATTCGATGTAAAAAAAAATTTATATAATTGATCATCTCGACCATGAGATTTACATGAAAAAATAATAGATTTTAAGTCTTAAAAATAATATGTATTGTAATGCATTATCGAGACGGCTTATTTTCAAGATTTTCAAGTGCATACTGAATTGCACCATATTTGGTGCCTTATGTTTCATAATTAGGGAGACAATAAATACTTTAGCCATAGTAAGGGATTTCAGTACGAGAACAACGTTTCATGTACTTTTTCAACTGCACCTACTACCTACTTTCTTTTCTTTTTCCTTTTTTGAGAATGCTCATATACTTTTCAACTGCACCTAATTTCTTTTATTTGTTTAATTTTTTTTTTTTTGAGAATGTTGACATTCAAGTACATCCACTTTCAAAGTATGAGGTGGACGCATTGTACAAAGAAAAAAGTTTATATAAAGATGCTACTTTGTAACGTAGAACTACGGATGCCCCTAAAAAATCATCGAAAAAGGTAGTTTTAAGGCATGATTGATAAGTGGAAGTCTTTGGAAGTAAGAGTTAAATGTCTCACTTCCATGTTTGATATTACTATATGGAAGCTATAAAGTGGAAAGGCGACCTTCCATGTAGCTTTTTTTTACTGTTAAAATGGATTCATTTTTTGAAGATCTCTCTTTCATAAAAAATGATAGAAGAGCAGTCTTTCATAAAAAATGATGGAAGAGTCCCTTCTGTTTCCCAAAACTCCATGTGTCAAACACACCCTTAATGTTGAAAAACCCTTTGATTGATCATCTCGACATCAAGATGTATGACTATGAAAATAAAAAGATTTTAAGTCTTAGAAATAGTACATTTTACAATATATTATGTACATCGTACATTTTCAAGATTTTCATATGTTTATAGATCTACTTGATTTTAAATATTTTTGAAATTTAAAATTTTATAATTAGATATAAAAATAAATTTAGAGATAATCCTAAGAACATTTTACATCAAAATTATATACCATGATCAAATTTGAAGGTCCACCTTACCTCCACACCTACGGATGCATTTGTATGCCAACTGCACCCAACTTACAAAACACACCGACTACATATTCACAACTCACTACTCCCATATCATGTCAATAGTTCGATATGCGATATATACATAGTTTTTTAATGTTTGATCTGCGATATTATAATGTTTGGGAAAGGTTGCTATGTTTCCTCTACAACATAGAAGTTCTATCTTCCCCCTACCATCCAGCCGTCCAATTTTGATCAAGAGAGTCACTCACCGTTTGATCTTTGATCCGACGTCTCAAAGTATTTTATTTTTAGTTTTTTTTTATACAAATTGTATGAATATGAAATTTGGTATGTTCCATCTACTCTGAGTGCACCTATAAAAAATATTTAAAATAATTTTTCGATAAAATATAATGACCAAAATACCCCTTGAAACCTTCAGAGGTATTTTGGTCATTTTATTTTATTGAAAATATTTTTTTGTATTTTTCGCTAATGCGAGTTTAATAGAGGAATGGGCGTCCACAATTTGGTGTCAAAATGGTTTATAAAAAAAAAATTAACAATAAAATAGTGTAGAGACGTGATATTGTGATTGGGACAATTTTAACCCTTCATCCTGAATGAACGGTCGGATAAGGGGAGGAAATAAGTTCTATGGTATAGAGGAAGCACATAAAGCTTGCCCATAAATCCTTTATCTTACCAATTCCAAATATACTTTTGAATAAAACACAACGGGTGAGTGTACGAAGAGAGAGAGAGCAGGTGGGCTTGTCGAAAGGAGAGAGAGGGTGGGCTCAACAGAAAGGAGAGAGAAAAGAGTGAGGCTAGAGAGAGAGAGAGAATGGGCTAGAGAGAGGGAGAGAGGGGGGCGGGCTCCAATCGGAACCGAAGGGCTCACAAAAGGCCAAGCTTTATCAGCGGAAAGATGAGTAGAATCCAGTCTCTCGTCCTGTTTGGCTCCTATTAATTGTGGAAAATATTACTGTTCCACTTCCTTGTTTACAAGGAGCGGCGACCCCACAAAAAAGCCGCACACGAGAACGAATCGGTAGTTGGACCACGTAAAAACGTTTAAATGCGACAAACACTTGGTGACATGAGCTTTCCACTCCTACACGCTCCTCTTTCCTGACATTAGCTTCTTAGTCATACTCAGTCGCCTCCACGTACTCTCTCACTCTCTCTGCTTTTCAAATCTCTCTCTCTCTCTCCTTGCCAAAAGTTTGTTAGTCGTACTTCCTCTCTCTACTTTTCAAATCTCTGTCTCCCTGCCGACAGTTTTAGTCGTACTTCGTTCTATCCATGTACTCCCCCTCTCTCACACATTACGTTGTGACACGTCTTGCCGCTCCCTCTCTTCCATATCCATTGCTATGTTTAAAAATCGCGAGTCCGTATGGATTTGGGTAATTCGATACGAGAATCTAACGTCTCATGTTGATTCTAGCGTAAAACAGAAAATTGTTTGTGTTTAAAAATTTAAAAATCGTCAAGTCAGCACGGATTCGGATGATTCGACATTGAAATCCATCATCCCATGTTGATTCTAGCTCAAAATAGGAAACTACCCGTGTTTAGAAATGAACTCGGTGAGTCGGGCGATTTTAACGTCACGAAACGGATTATGACGACACGGGAATCAGTCTATTTTGGCTCAAAACAGTAAACCGCCCGTGTTTAGAAAAGAACCCGACGAGTCATGGATTATGACAGTGATTCGACACATGAATCAGCCACCCGGTCCATTCTAGCTCAAAACAGGAAACCGCCCATATTTAGAAAGGAACCGGGCGAGTCGGGTAATTTTGACGTCACCAAACGGATTATGACGACGATTCGACATAGGAAACGATCACCCCTGTGGTCATCCCGTATCGATTCTAGCTCGAAACAGAAAACCGCCAGTGTGGTCACCCCATGTAAATTCTAGCTCAAAACATAAAACCCCCCGTGTGGTCACCCCATGTAAATTCTAGCTCAAAACAGGAAACCGCCCGTATTTAGAAAGGAATCGGGGGAATTGTGCGATTTTGTGGCCGTGTTAGAGGGCATTTTTGTAGCGAGTCGTGCGATTTTGTGGCCGCATTAAAGGGTATTTTTGTAATTTTTTTTAAAAAAGGGTAATTATGGCACTGTATAAGTATGGCCACGTGTGCTTCTATCAACCGCATACTTAATCATGCTTTTTAAACACACAATGAAACATGATACTTAGGAGGCTTTTATTGACGTCAATTTTTAATGTGGGATTTGGTAATGGTACTTAGGCTTGAAAAGGTAAAATACAATATAACTTTTTATTATAAAAGGTAAGACAATAAGTGGTGTTGTGGTGTAGTCGGTTATCACGTTTGTCTTATACACCATCTTTTTATTTTTTTGTCAAAAAAATAAAATAAAGTTACCTGAAAGTAATACAATGTAGGCTTGAAGTATGTTAGCTCTTTTTCTCTCTTTTATATATGAATACCTATTGTTAAAATTTTTTTTTTACTTAAGAATAAATAGTCTAATTTTATTTTTTATTTTTATAACATGGTGGTCTTTAACATAAATTTAGGAATATTAATTTAAAGATAAGGTTCATATAATGAGGCCATTTGAAACCTCTCTCTGTCTACTAACAATCTCTTCCACTAAATTTATTCTAGAAACCTAAAAATTATATTTTTGAAAAATTAAAGTGTTATTTCGAAAATTGGTATGCATTCTAATAATTTCTACATTGATGACCAAATCTTGTATTTTATTTATTAATTTATTTGCATTATAAATTATGTAATGTACTATTTTTTCTTATAGTTGACAATAATATATTTTAAATTAGATGATATTATAAGATATTTTGGATTTGTTATTATTTGTATAGTAAAATAATTATAAAATATAAACCAATATTTTCAATTTCAGTATATAATATTATAGTTAGTTAGGTTGTAATAATTTTCGATTATAGTTAGTTAGGTTGTAATAATTTGGGTTTTTTTTAGTGGATTAGGGTTTTCTGCCATTTCGAATTTTGGTGGCCATTTTTTCATCAAAATAATCCATTTTTTATTGTAGTCCATGTATGATTATATACTTTATACATGATAATTCTATGGTTTTTCTTTTGTGTGATGTAAATTTAATGGTTAACATAATTCATATGAGGAAGGGCATCTCAATATTCGCATATTGATGAAAAAAAAAATGAAAGATAATAATGTAATACCATATTTCTTATTGGATTCCTAGAAACAACATTTATAATGATTTTAAATATTTTTTTTGGATTTTTTTATTGCCGAATCCAACCGCTTCGGTCGATTCCCGATCCGAACCGCCAATTCACAGATCCGGATGGGGTTTTGGGGTGCCCGATCCAGGGCACCAATCCATTTTTTAAACCACTGGTTTGACAACTTGGACGAGCCAACTCAACTCACCTGAGTATCCTTAAAAAATTATAAAAAATCCTAAAAAGCAAGAAACTGTAATAGGTTTCTTTATGTTTTCGATTAATTTAACAAATATTGAAAAGTATTTTGGTCATGAATATTTATTTTTTATATTTTCCCTTCTTTTTGGATTATTTTTAAAATACCCACATCAGAGATTGAAGTTTTTCTCTATCTATTATTTCATTACTTTTTAAACCTTATTTAGATGTATTTTGTTAATGTAATTTAAACATATTTTTCTTGTTGTTCGTAATTTTTTGTATTTTACTATTTTTAATACTTTTTGGCTTGACTTTGACTGAGTTACTCGGACTCGATTATCAGGCATCACTGAAGCACTCATCCTGACCCACTTCAAGTCTCAACCTAGGGACATAATCAAGGTCCTCTTGAATCCCATGGTCAACCCAATTTATTGAGTTAGTCTGGAGGAGTATGTAACCCACAAGTCAGTCTGTCGTTACCGATTCGAGCACATGCTCAGCTTTGACCCCAACCGATTCTGGCCCAAACCTACTCATGTTAGGCTCAGTTCGTCCAACCAGCCGAAACCTATTTTCCATCGACCTTGCCAAGTCAAGCTACCCCATTAGCTCAGACCCACCTTGCGTCACTTCAACCAAGGTCGCACCACTCGTGCAAATTCATTATCCACTGGTCCAATCCTTTATGACTTTGCCACAGGTCCAGGTTCAATCAACCCAAGCTATACCACAGACCCAAGTATGTCCTGTCTATTACGCAGTCTAGTCAATCCCAACATCAACACCGATCCAAGCCAATCCATCGGTGTTAGGCAACCAAAACGCTAGGCCAACTCCAGCTACTCAGTCGACCGCATAGACAACCTGAAAAAGTGAACTACAAACATTTAAGCATACCCTGACGAAGATGGAGGTTCGTGACGTCCTCTCACACAAATTCTACGTCAAGGATATCCTCGGAGATGTCAAAATCTCTCCCATCGGGTTCGAAGTCCCTCGATTTGAAAACAAGTTTATGGGATGGGTGACCCTGAAAATTATGTCACCACTTACCTTTTGTATGTTCCATCTATTAAAGATAGACCTCGCTGACTAAAGGCAATGTTTCAGTATATCCTCTCAGGACAACCTCTAACCTGGTTCCGAGAGGTCAACTAAATATCTAGATCAAACTCTCGATGAACTGTTTTGATCTTTTGTCAAGCAATATTTCGGGACCAGAGAGCAACCAATGACCCTTGGCAAATTAGTCATAAGTTAGAAAATTGCTAATGAGTTGTTTACGGATTTCGTTAGTAGGTTCAGGGATGCTACTTCAAAAGTCATTGATTACACACTCTCTGATATACCTATAGAAAATGTATCTCCTGAGTATAAACTTTACTTAAGTAAAAACAAGCGATCTTTCTCTTTTGATTCAATGCTCGAAATGGTTTCACGCGATGAAAGAACAAACAAAATGACCTGAGATCAGTCACCCGTCAAGCTTGGGCAAGAGCTGGATGAAGTCATGATGGAGCAAGAAAACTTGACCATAGTGAAGATTTATCCAACATTGACCCTAATGAGATAATAAGTGAAGAGTTTGAAGTCCATCCAAAGTCAGAATCATCTAGGCTAGGGATACAGATGGAACTCGCTCATATCGAAGCCAGGTAATATTAGATGATTCGACTATTTCACATGATGATGAAGAAGTCCTAGCCGACATCAATCTGATAAAGACCAATGAGTCAAGATCCTTGCCCAAGCCTAAAGATCATCCAACATGGCCTTGGGGCATGGGAAGAAACGGACCCACAAATTTTACAAGTAAAAAATAAAATGATAAGATTACCCAATCTCATGTTGCTATGGAATTTCAAAAACCAAATAACGAGAATTTTCTTAACTCTCGGTCTCTTCCATGTGGAGCTCTAAAAAGTTCCAACACACGAAAGGAGCATATTGCCTCTACAACTAAAATTTGTGTGGAGCTCCTCAGGTCTTTTTTTTCCCCCCTTGAATGACCTAAGTTTTAGGTCACTTCTAGAGCGACCAGATGTACTTATTACTGGAGCGTCCTAAAGTTTATACCGGTCTGATGTCATTAATGTCAGATTTTTAAATTTACATTTTTGAACCTGTCCAATGCAACAAACATCAAACCGGCCGATTAATTAAGTTCCAGATCGGTCTAATAATTAGGAAATTAGACCGGTCCTGAAATTCCCTAAAACACATAATATAACCCTATTGTTCAAGAAAATAAAAAAATAAAAATAAAATCGGTCCGATGTTGGTAATATCGGATCGAGGAAAAACTTGGAAAAATAAGGAAAACACAGGAGGACCGACTTTCCGTGTAATTTATTAAAGAGAAAATATCTTCATATCTCCTATTTTTAAGTTTCATTTCTTGATAAACCCAAAGTTTCAAAAAATGTCTTTTAACCCCCTGACCACTTTAAACCTATTTTTTAACCTAAACAAATGTGAGAAAGACATGTTATTTCTAAACCCAATCATTTTTCTCTCTTCACTTATATAGTTCAAACTTCTCTCTTTCTATGTCTCTCTCATACTCTCTCTCTCCTCTCATATTTCTCCAAACATCTCTCTCTCCTCCCGGTAACATCTCACCTCTATGAAGCCCATCTTCTCTCTCGCTATATGTTTAAGAAGATGGCTTTTAGAAAAGACATGTCTTTTTAGATTTGTTTGACCTAAAAAAATAGGTCTAAATTAGCTCAGAGGGTTAGAAGAAATAAAATATATAATTTTAATGCCCTAATATATTTTTTAAAACCTTGGGTCTATTGTGAAATGAAACTTAAAAATAGGGATTATGAAGATATTTTCTCTTTTTTAAAATAATGGATCATTTAGTATTTTCCTATTAGTTTATTTATCTGTAAGTAAATTTTCTTAAAATTTTAAGATCTACTTTGAATCGGATGATATTTTCAAGAAAAAATAACAGACTTTTTGAGGTTATAAATTTTTAGATTTGGCTATCTAGAATTTGGATCATCCACATTCAATATTAGAACAATATTTTTCCAGGAGCATGTATAGTCCAAATGATTTTATTTATTTATATACTTTGCTTCTTTAGATTAGGGGCTATTTAACAAGTTACATCGTAGTAAATTTAGAGCCCCATAAATAATCCTAGAGAGGGTTTTATACGAACAAATAAATACATGACATGATTTCATGGGAGCACTAGATCTTTTGAATTACTTAAAAGGAAAAAGTTTGTATGAGGTTGCAACTTTATATTGTTGAGGAAAGGTGCATCTCAAAAATCCTATAGAATCTTATAGTGGAGAGTGTTCCCACGTAAGAGAACCCTCCAACTGATCATCTAGACTTTGAGATGAATGGACATGGAGAAAAAAAAGAATTACAAGTTCAAAAAATAATATATTTAGTAAACAATCATATGGACTGTCTGTTTTCATGATTTTCAAAACTTTATTAATCAGCTCGATTTGTACTATTTTTTAAATTTTAAATTTTCTAACTGAATTTAAAAAAGTGACTTTGAAGCCATCATAAGATTTTCGAAGCCGAAACGATATCTCTAAGTAAATTTTATATAGGTGCACCTGACCTCTACAGTATAAGGATGCAACCTTATACAAACCTCACCCTTACTTATAAGGCACATCAGATAGCACCAAAATCTATTTTTTATGGCTCAGCTTGGACGCGTAATAAAAAATCGAGTCGAGAAATAAAAATCATGTTCGGCCCACGTTTGATTGGTCCTAGATGCATAGCTTTTTCTTTTTTTTTGGGTAATTCAGTAGAGAAATCAGATACCTACCTGTTTTTTTAAATAGTTTATAATTTAATTTTTTAAAATATTAATAATTTTGGGTAATTCAATGGAGAAATCAGGCCCCTACCTGTTTGTTTAAATAGTTTATAAGTTAATTTTTAAAAAATATTAATGATTTTGGGTAATTCAGTGGAGCCCCTACCCGTTTTTTAAAATAATTTATAAGTTAATATTTTTAAAATATTAATAAAATGGTGTAAGTGGAAATACCCTTTTTCTAAATAATTTATAAGTTAATTTTTTTAAAATATTAATAAAGCTGAAAATAAAAACCACTACATAGTAATTAAAATGTAGGGATGTAACGACCACAACCCTTCCCGTGGATGCGTATTTGAGGCACATCCACCAACATAAAAGCAAGCGACCAACCACCTTGTGTGGTGGGCCAACCTCCATTTCATTAATTAATTTCAAGTGTGAAACCCTTGTCAGACCTCGAATCTTTGATGCAAGTCCAGTGTGAACACAAAATTGGTTATGGAATCTTTTCCAGAGGGAATCAATCGGGTTCACACGCTTAGTAAACCTAACAGGTTTTGCAAGCCAAAATATTTTCTACTCTTGTCGGAGTATATTGTTCATCTACTCTCTCGGATAAATTTTATATTAGAAATATCTTTTTAATCCCAAATTTTGAGATGTAATTCCCGGCACCAACCAACCTCAAAGAAAAACAAAAACGTTTACGTCTCATTCTCTATTTTCCTAAAAGAAAATGGCATTACAAGATCGCAATGGAACCATCCAATTTTAAGAAGAAATGATCTAGATGTTTATGAACTTAACATCCAATTTTTTAAAAAATAATAATTATCTAATTATATTCAATTGGAATCCAAAATTTTTAAAAATAAAAATAAATCTGTTAGGTACTTTTTTTTGAGGGAGTAAATACAGTATGCTCCCATGGGAGCTACCACATGCGCTCATTTAATAAGAATTAAAGCCTTGCTCTCTCTTTCAATTCTTAGTTTAACATGGCTCTTTCATGGATGGTAGTCCATCTAAATCTCTTTCTATGTGTTTCGGTTTAGCCACCAACAATTTCATAAACAGGGTTGACGTTTCCTCGCACGTGTCAATTAGAACATGTGAGAAAATCAAAAGGAGAAAATGGTAAAAGGGCAAGAATCGGAATTTTAAAAAAGATGAAGTTTCTATAAAGTCTATGCTTTATAAAAAGGGGTGCGGTTCGTATAGAGCCTAGTCTCTAAACAATCAAATTAAAGCCTCCTTTCAGATGGTATCAAAAAATATGATTTCAATATAGAAAATCTTTTTGATAGCCTTAAAATATATTTTCATATTTATTTATAAAATTTAAAGCTTCAAAAATAATGTAGATCGAGTGATCTACGAAAACTTGAAATTTGACGGTCCAAAAGTGCGTTATAAAATACACTATTTCCAAAACTTGAAATCCATTTTTTTATCATGTCCATGCATCTTGATATCGAGATGATGAATTTGAAGACATTTGGGCATCAAAACATTATCTTCTAGTGAGATTTTTGAGGTAGGTTCGAATTTGATTGTTTAGAGCCTCGGCTCTATATAAACTTTTCTCTTATAAAAATGGATTGTCAATAAAGAGAGTACTTATCTTTTGTACATTGAGGTCACAAGTTTTTCACTCATTAGATGTCAAAATGGATGGTTTAGGGTGAATCACAAGGTCTCAATTTTTTTTTTTTGGAACTTTGCGTTTATTTAATGACACTCTTACAACCACCGATTTCTAAATTTAAGAGACAAGAATGATTGTGACCCCTACGTAAATTAGATAAATGGTCTCTTTATACTTACGGAAACAAGTAAAACCTTATCTCAAAATCTTGTCCAAAAAAAGACCCCTCTAAAATCTATTTCCCCTGCTTGTTATGAAATTTGCAGCTTAAAAAATGATATACATCTTATGGATATATGCATACTGCTTTGTACAATGATTGAAAAATCGGTCAAGGAGTTTCTACTTAGCCGAGTTACTCGGGCTCGAGCTCGGGCCCTTGTCGAGAACGAGTTGGGAGTTCAACTCTGGGATAGGAAAAAAAAAATTCAAAAAAATATCACAAGAAAAATCTTTAAAATAAGGAATTTATTTAGGATATGTTTTTTTTTTCTATCATTTTAGCAAAGCTTGGAAATTGTTTTAGTCATAAATACTTATTTTTATATTTTCTATATTTTTAGATTATTTTGAAAATATCCCAATCACATGTTTTTTTTATTTTTATAATCTATATTTTTATTACTATTTTAACTGTCATTTTAAAATATTTTGCTTAATCTTACTTTAAACATACATTTCCTATTTTTTTGGATTTTATTATATTTTCTATCATTTTTTGAATTTTGTTTGGTGCTATAGTACTCAGTACTAATCAGGCCGACTTACTTGGACTCGGCCCAAGTAATCGGCTCGATCCAAGGCTATTCTTGCTTACTCGATTCGAGTAAACACTTTCTAATACTATATCCGTATAAACCAAGAAAATTTTCTCCAAAATTTCTTTTGAAATTTTTTTTTTCTAACCTTTTAGAACCAAAATGAACTCGGTCTTTATAGAGAACGATCACTCACCACAGATCCATTGTTGCTTATTAGAATCACATGGGGATTAGGGAAAAATACTTATACAAGAACGAGATGGTGAGAGTGTTAATCACGGCCAACCATTTCCCTCATCCAAGACCGGCCAAGTGGTCAATAAATTTGGAAGTGGTGGGAGGACAATTGTCATACGATGGGTGACGACTTATTCGATGCCAAAAAAAAAAAATGAGGTGGATGCTCTATTTGTTGTGCTTGAAAGGGGCTCGGTTGTGGTCCATGTCTCATACCTTAGTCGCATGTCGTGCTATCCAATTTTATTTATTGTTTCGAAAACTTATCCATTTGAAAAACGAGTAAAGCCTCTATTCCCCACTGAACTACCAAAATACAAAAATGCATAATCACGGCAAAACATCACAAGATAGAGTCTGCCCCAGTGGCCAATAAGTTTGGGCATCAATTAGTTGACAAAACGTTTTGGGATTAAATCTAAACTCAAGCACTAGCACAAGCCTTAGGGTCCGTTTGGTTCACATGAAAGAAGTCACGCTGTAATTATTTTAATAGTGACGTACATATGGACTCTAAAAGTTTAGGTGAAATACAAAATATTCTTTTTATAGGTAAAAATTACAAAGAAAGTTGGTCTAACTCTTTTTTTTTTATTTTTTTTAAAATTGCTTTTCAGTCAACCCGAATTTAATTATTTTTTTTTATTTTCGTTTGTAGGGCAATGCCCCCAATTTCAAGGCACTGTCCTACTAACAAAAAAAAGTGGGAAAAAAAAAAAAAAGAATCAACATTCAGGTTGACCAAAAGGCAATTTTGAAAAAACTAAAAAAAGATGGGTCAGCCGAGTTTCTTTGTAATTTTCACATATAAGTAGAACATTTCATATTTTACCTAAAATTTTAAGGTACATATGTAAATCACTTTTATTTTAATATAAAACAACCATCATGTTTGGTGCACACAAAATAATACATGCGAAAATATATCCCGTACAAAAAAATTTTACCACATAATATTAGCCCATTCCCTATGAAAGTAGGTACTCACCTCAATGCATATAATTTTACATTAAAACACCCCTCAATCCTTCACGTTCCTCCCGAACGAGTGACCCTCCCATCTCTCTCAAACCTTCACGCAAATATGTATATCTCTCACAACTCTTGTCAAGAGGTCTCCTAAGGCTGGTAGCCCTGGCCGTGCCCAATTCGCTTGTCAAGAAGTCTCCTAAGGCTGGTAGGCCTGGCCCTCCCCAATTGGCATGGACCTAAAAAGACGGAGCTTGATCCAAAAAAATGTCGCCTAAGGCTTGGGTCAAGTTAGGGCCAAGCCGGTTTGGCCCAGCTAACCTGTTTTTTCTTTTTCTTTTTTTTATTGGTGTTCGCCTGGCCAACCAACCCAACTCGGATAGGGCCAATGCATCTTTAGCGCGGTTTGGTCGGGCCTATGGGGACCTGGGCTAAGGTTGGCATGGCCCAAGCTCAGCGCATTTGCTAGCCCTACCCTCTCCAAAGCATTTCTCTTCTCTTCTCTCTCACACCCAAACATATGAAACTAATTACACAAGTTTTCTTCAGCAAACATGGGAAGAAAGAGGCTTGAGGAACTCTTTCTTGCATGCTGTTTGCACGTGTAAATAATTTTACATAAGCTCTTTCACTTAAACCAAATGTACCGAAAGGAATTACACATGGAAAGAGTTTATCTAAAATGTCAATTTTATAGTGTAGAAGATTCAAAAAGGTTGTTTCGATATCGAAATAAACTCTATCAGATTTATAGCTATGGAAGAAAAAATAGATTTTAAATATTAAAATAATACATTTTGTAGTATATTATCTAGACCGCTTATTTTCAAGATTTTCAAGTGCACTATATTTGGTGCTTTTAAATTCCATAATTAAGAGAAACAATCGATACTTTAGCCATTGTAAGGGTATTCAGCATGGAAACAACTTCATTGGTAGGGTATTCAACATGGAAACAACTTTTTCATATAATTTTTCAACTCAACTACTTCCGAAGTATGAGGTTGACACTTTATACAAACCACATCTATTACATATTAACAACTAACTAGTTTTCCTTCTATATCATGTTGATAGTATGATATGCGATATTATGATGGTTTATCTTACCAATCCCAGTTATACTTTGAATAAAACACATGTGTGTGTTTGTGTGTGTACACGAAGAGAGAGAGAGGGTGGGCTCAAATCTCAACCGAAAGGCTCACAAAAGGTTGAGCTTTATTAGTTAAAGAATGATTTATGTACGGATCTTAAAATTTTAGGTAAAATACAAAATGCTTTACTTATATGTGAAAATTACAAAGAAAGTCGGTCAACTCATCTTTTTTTATTTTTTTCAAAATTGCCCATTGATTAACCCAAATTTTTTTTTTTTTTTTTTTAGTTTTTTCGTTAGTAGGATAGTGCCTTTAAATTTCATAATTAGGAGAGACAATAGATACTTTAACCATTGTAAGGGCATTCAGCATGAAAACAACTTTTTCAACTACAACAACCAAAGTATGAGGTTGATACCTTATACAAACTACACCAATTGCATACTAACAACTAACTAGTTATCCTTCTATATCATGTCGATAGTATGATATGCGATATTATAATGGTTTATCAGTTATACTTTGAATAAAACGCAAATGTGTGTTTGTGTGTGTACACGAAGAGAGAGAGACGCGGCTAGAGAGAGAGGGTGGGCTCAAATCTCAACAAAAAAGCTCACAAAAGGCCGAGCTTTATTAGTTGAAGAATGATTTATGTACAGATCTTAAAATTTTAAGTAAAATACAAAATGCTTAACTTCTACGTGAAATTATAAAAAAATTCGGTCAACCTGTATTTTTTTTTCTTTTCAAAATTGCCCATTGATCAATCCAAATTTTTTAATTTTCCTTTTTTAGTTTTTCGTTAGGAGGGTAGTGCCTTAAAATTTGGGGCACTGCCCTACTAACGAAAAAACTAAAAAAAAATTAAAATTTAAGTTGACCGAGATGCAATTTAAAAAAAAAAAAACCTTTTTTTTATAATTTTTCTTATAACATTTTGTATTTTACTTATAATTTTAAGGCACATACGTAAATCAGTCTTAGTTCAAAGATAGTCTATGGTACGGTTTGGCTCCCATTAGTTGTGAAAAGTACAACTATTGCCCCTTAACCACCACCCACCACTTTACACCCGCCCTCGGTAAGAATAGGTGGTTAGTCCACGTGAAATTTAAATGCGACAAACACTATGTGCTTTCCACTCCTACTTGCTTCCCTATCCCTCGTCGTTTCTGACATTAGCTTCTTCGTCATATTAGTTGCCTCCGTGTACTCTCTCTCCACTCCTACTTGCTTCCCTATTCCTCGTCGTTTCTGACATTAGCTTCTTCGTCATACATAGTTGCCTCCATGTACTCTCTCTCCCACCTTCCTCTTCTTTTTTTACTTCTTCCTTTTTCTTTTTTTTTTTTTTTTTTTTTTTTTTTTTTTTTTTTTTTTTTTTTTTTTTTGATAATTCAGTAGAAAAACAAGCCCTTATCCATTGTCCATGTACTTTCCTTGCCACCTCTTTCTTCTTCTTCCTCTTTCTTTTCTTTTTTATTTATTTATTTATTTATTTATTTATTATTTATTTTTATTTTTTTATTTTTTTAAGAGAATTAAGTGGAAAAACAAGCCCCTACCTATTTTTTTTAAAGTGATTAGGAGTTAACTTTTTTAAAATGTTACTTGGGGATGTCAACGGTAGAAATAGATCCTATGATATGGCAACCGAAAGTTTCTTAGTCATACTTATTGCCTCCATATAGTCCCTCTCTTACACATGACATTGTGGCATGTTTCGGCTCTCTCTTTCTCTCTCATCCAGTGTTCGACTATTCGGGCGAGCCGACTTGGACTTGCATGAGTATCCCAAGTTACATAATCCCACTTGAAGATTTGAAAATTATAAAAAACTCAAAAAATAAAAACTTTATTTAGAATATGTTTTTTAATGTTTTCTATCATTTTGGTAAAGATTGGACTTTATTTTTATTTTTTTTTCTTTTTTGGATCATTCTAAAATATCCCCATCATAAATTGATTGTTTCGAAATCTATTATATCATTACTTCTTTAAACTCATTTACATGTGTTGTTTAATTTTACTCTAAATATTTTTTTGTCTAATTTTTTAGAATTGTTTTTATATTTTTTATTCTTTAACTCTTTTTGGCTTGGCCAAGCCAAAACTCGGGCCACGTACTAGTTCGGGGCTGAGGTGTACTCGGCCCATGTCGGTCATTCCAATACATCTCACATCATAGCCTCTCTTTCTATAGTCATGCGTCCAAGCTTCTCCCCCTGCCTCTAACTCTTGCATACACATCACAGCCTCTGCCTCGTATAGTATAGCTACTTTGGTTAGTCTTCTTTCAGTTTAGCAGCCCATGGACGTAGGCCCGTAGAGATGAACCATGTAAATTGTTGTGTATTTTTATGTTTTGTTTTTCGGGCTCGTATTATGGTTTGTTCTCGCTGATTTTAATTCTAGCAAGTTAAGTACACGATTCTAGTGGGATTTGATTTTCATGTTCGTGTTTCTGCATCTAAGTGAATTTTTAAATCCTAACATGGGATCATATATTTTTACTTTAATTTTGAACTTTGTTCACGAATAATATGCAGAAAGTTTATTTAGAAAGGAGATAATAGTCACGTTTATTCATTGTAGCATGGAATGCGTTTGCGATTATGGTTTGGTGGAATGCTCCTAAAGCACACATTGTTGTTATGCATTTCTGTTTGGACCTTTAAATGAACATCTCACGCTCAAGTACATAAAACCTTAGTATCTATAAGTTTTTGTTTTCAACAGGATACATAAAATTGTTTAATTTTTCTCATTTTTAATATTTTTTATAATTTTTAGTACGACATTTTGTTCAAACTATGTCGAATCCTCCAAGCATAGGATTTGCCGAGCCAACATGGCTTGGGCCATGCCTAAGATTGAGTCATACTTTTCAAACTAATGTTGTCATATTTGCTTTGCTTAAATCGAAGAGGCCAAAGTCTTTGGATTTTCAGCCTTGATCGAAGCGAAGCTCTAGTGCATTTGCTTCGGCCTGCTTTGGCCAACTTCAGTCTAATTCGGCTTCTTCGGCTGAAGCTTCGGCCTCTTCATATGAATCTTTAGCCCCTTTGGCTGAAGCATATAATCGTATTTTTATTTTTAATTTTTTTATTATTTTAGTATATTTTTATATATAAATATATACTTTATTAATATTAAAATTTAAAAAAATTCTGAAATCCTTTCCTTAATAGGTCGAAACACTGAATTGCTTCATTTTTTGGACCAAACAGAAAAAGATTCTAAAGCGAATCTAACAACATTATTTCAAACACTTATCAAAGGATGCAATCACGCTTAGCATAGGACCATCCTCAATTTATCCGGCCTAGTGGGAGTGTATTCAACAAATGAGACAGAGAATATTCACCCAAAAACTAAGCCAGAGACTTATTCACCCAAAAAATAAGCCAGAGACAGAGGCGATGCAGCAAGGTGTTACCTTACTCTCAGAAAGGGGTGGCAACGGGCCGGGCCTAGGCCAGGCTGCCCCTGGCCTTGATTAGGCCCTAGTTCCCATAGGGCCGGCTTAGGCCCGCTTTTGCCGTAACATGGCTAAAAAAGCCCTGGCCTAGGCTCTGCCCTAGCCCTATCAGAACCTGGTCAGCCTGCCGGCCAAATAAAATTGAGGATAAACATAAGGGAAAAAAGAACAAGAGTGTCAGGCCGGCCTGAACCAAACTAACCTTAGACTAAACGAGGCTCGGCCCTACCCTCAGGCCATGGTTACCCTGCCTAGCCCGACCCTCAAACCACATTTCATGGCCCAGGCCCTTGCTGTTTAGGGCTGCGCTTACCGGAACGGACCGGGCCACCCAGCCATTTGCTACACGTACTCTAAGATGGTCCACCAAAGAGGCATGCCCTTGGCATCTCGAAAGTATCTTTCGCGAAAGATTCAGCCCCATAAGAGGAAGACAAGTATCATTCCACCATATATATAGGGAGAGCAACATGATGGCAGACATGTAGGCAAAAGAGGCAGTACAGAAAAAAGAGTTAACCATGACTTGGCTTTAATTTGTTGGTTATCTAGTTCTAATTTGGTGAAGCCACCAAACCTCTTTTTGTGCAGCATCGGATATACTTGTGCAGTTATGAAACTAATGATTCACATGCACTCAATTAAAAAAAAAGGGAAAAAATACTTGTGTTCCACATTTGCTTCTAATTTAACAAAGCCTTAAACGGCCACTGCAATGAGAATCATATCTTTTTATTTTTCTGGTTTTTGGCCGGAATTCTATGGTGTTTAAAAGAGTGAGATCAGAGTCGCATGCGTTTAGTTGTGTTCAGAAGAAATTGATGGAAGTGATTTCATGCAATTTGAATTGGTATCTTACTATTAAATATTTCTTTAAAGAGTTTTCTTTTTCGAATTTACATGGTAATAGATGTAACATCTATTAGTGTTTCTTAACGTCTTAAAGATAATCTATTATTCTTTTATTTATATTCCGCGAATTTCTCTGTGGAATTTATTTTTTCGATTGAAGCCAATGCCCATTTAAAACCTTAATGAAGAAAGGAAGTTCCATTTATACAAGAACATGGTTTCTATGAGTCCATGTAGAAATTAGTCGCCTCTTAAAAATCTATTTTTGAGATGGATTTTTTAACATAATTTTTTGGGACATATAGTCTCTAACATGGAGATCACGAATATGAATAAATAAATAAAATTTGAGAACTAGAAATAATAATTCTATTAATAAACCATTTGAACCGTAAGTTTCAATTGTTTTAGATGGACACCTATTGTGCATCAATCTGTAAGATAGATGCTTTATACCTCAGGGACCGCAAATGTAGAAATGTGGTCCCTGCCGCATGAAACAATTTTCCTTTATACAATGCAATGTTTAATTTAATGTCATATCTGCATGGTGTTCATTTTGTTTCTTGGAAATTTTAATTTAATCCTCTAAATGGTTCTTCCTCTATTTTTTTTTTTTTAATGAGTTTATCTATGGGTGTGGTTTCCATAAGATTGCAACCTTAAACAATCCATTTAAGGCATACCTTCAAATTTTATGATAAAATATAATTTTGATTAAAATATTATTAAGATTATCTCAAAATCTATTTTCATATCTAATTATAAAATTTTTAACTCCAAAAATGATTAAAATCAAATATATCTATAAACATATGAAAATCTTGAAAATGGACGGTCTAGGTAATGTGTTGTAAGATACACCATTTCTGGGACTCAAAAGCTTTGTTTTTTCATAGTCATACATATCGATATCGAGATAATCAATTAGAGGGTTTCAAAATTAAAACAACCCGTTTGATGGATTTTTGAGGTGCATCCGTAGTTCTACATTTTAAGGTTGCAAAGTTATATAAACTTTTCCCTTTATCTATTGTTATAATCAAAATTTATACGTCTTGCATAAACTCTATTTTACTTTTGGAGTATCACATATTAAATAGGCACACGCATACCCATACTTGGGGAAAGAGCGGAGCTTCGCCTGTCTTTTTTTTCTTTTATTTCGAGTTAGGCAGTGGGGTGAGGGCCCCTACCCTTGGTAAGAATTGAGCCTAGGACGTAGCGTTGCAAATTGTCAAGCACTAACCAATTAAGCCCGAGTTCCTTCCCCGACTTCCTCTATCGTAGATTGTACAAAACAAAAATTTGAATGAAAAGAATATAGAAATGGGGTTATGTTAAATTATGGACCACAAAAAAATCAGCCTTTAGAACTTCCCTCTATGGTCCACTACCCTGCACTGACTAAACTTCACCAAAAACTAAAAGAGGTGCTTTGAAGAGGGTCTGAAAAACAGGGAGATGGTTTTGGAAGGGGTTTTAGAAGTGAAGCATTGAACTGGAGATGATATAAAAAGAAAATGAGGGAAATAAGTGGGAAAATTTGGGGCTACTTGGTTTCGGATGATGTAAATATGTCAGAATAAGTTTTCCAGCAATAAAGTTGTTAACAACTATCAAAAAAAAAAAAAGTGGGGCTACTTGGTTAACCTGACCGACAGGCCCAGCGGCTAGAGTAGGGGCCGAATTAGACTTCTTTCAATGCAGAGGGATCCATCCATTGTGTCTGTAGAGTCGTTGAGGCCAGACACTGTAGGAGTTTTTCAGAGTCAATGAGACCTGGGACACGGGGCTGATTATGGTGGTCTAGGGTTCACATAATTGTAGTCCGTAGGGAAGGTTCGTTAGGAGTGTTTATGGTCTTTGGAATATAGTGTTGAAGTCCCTAGAGTTGCAGAGAGTTCCTAGAAGGTCGAAGGTTGGAGACTAATAGAGTCCAGGATTCTAGGATCCAATGGTAGAAACGTAATTCTGGTACAATGTAGGGTTGGGCTAAACACAAAAGCATTCTTGCCGAAAAAAATGTTTGGAAAGGGGTAGTCTGCAGGCAATAGGGTATATACCTTCCTTGGCCAAGTGACCGCTCGATCTAAGTTATCCATGGCTCAGAGATGCATTATGTCTAGTGCGCGAGATGGTACATGTCGCACACTACACATGTGGTGTTGCTAAAGATTGTAGGCTTCAGACGGGGACAATTTCTTGCCACCTATCTCTGAATGCCCTCCCGTGGCTATTGGGGGACTGTTTATAGCGGTGTTGAAAACTCGGTGAGTCCAACCGGGTTCGTCCGGTTCGACTCGGGAATCAGCATTCTCATACCGATTCTAGCAAAACACACAGAACCACCCATGTCTTGAGAGAACCAGGCGATTCTGAATAGTGAATCGCTCAAGTCACTGTACAAACACGGGTGAACAGTAAAAAACTTTGTGAATCATCAAAATTTAGCTTTTTCTTTAATCATTTTTTTGCTTTTTCAATCTTTGAATCGAATATTTGAGCTTTTATATTAACTTTTCAGCCTTATTGTTCGATATATTGGAGTTAAAAGCTTCAATTTCGATCACAAATCATCGGATGAACAAGGGTTTTTTATTAGGTTTCCACCATTTATTAGATTTCAAGCAAAATAGGGCATCGGTTTTAATAAAATCAGAGGGTTATTAATCTTAAGAGTGTTATTGAGAAGAAATTATTTATACTTTGCGATTACTTTGGTCGATTATAAGTCAGATTTGAGTTGGAAGCCACGATTGCAGAAAAACAGGTAAGAACTTCGGTTTTCCGCCCATTTAATCAATTGTATTCAAGTTTTAGCAAATAATTTGTTCATAGTATAGGGTTTTGATTCCTTATAGTGTTATTTATCATAAAATGTATCCAATTTGATCTATTTTGTTCAATTTGATGTAGATTTTTTAGTTCAAATCACTGTTGTCAGATTGGTTCTGCGTTTTTTTTTTTTGTTTCCCCGCCATTCGTTGGATTACAGAAGAAATAGGTTACTATTTCTTTATGAAGTTAGAGGGAAATTAGTCGTGATTATGTTATTCATTAGAAATTGTATGCCTTTTTGTTGATTTTGGTCGATTAGAAGTAAAGTTTGGATTTGAAAAGTCGGTTTCAGAAAAACATGCTTTTTCCCCCATTTAATCGATTTCGATAAGTTTTTTACAAATTTTGTGTTCATATCATGGGGTTTTAGTTCTTTATGATGTTATTCAAAAATATTTGTATCTTATTTTCCATTTTTTGGTCGATTTGTAGTGGATTTTCGATTTTGAGTCACAGTTTTGTGAAGAACAGTTAGGGTTTTTTTTTTTTTTTCTACCAAATTATGAATATGAGACGAATTGAAGTACTATTATGAATTATTTCAAATGGTTTTTGAAGGTAATATTGTTCTTCAATTGATTTTGGATGTAATTTGTCAAACTAAACAATTTTTATTGCTCGATTTTGGATGAAGAGGAGTTGTGGCTATGTTTTTTAATATTTAAATTTTGATGATTGATTTTTTAAAAAATTCATGATTTTCTGAAAAATTGTGAAAATTGTTACCAGGTTTTGATTATCATGAGGAATTAAACTGTATTTTTAATTTTTATTTTTAAATTTTTAATGCAAAAAATTGTACATTGATAGATTATTGATTCAAAAAAATACATGTTGTTAAATTTTTAATGCAATTTTTTTTTATTGTTAAACTGTATTTTTTATTTTTAATGCATAAAATGTATGTATATTATTGCTAAATATTTTATCATTATATTATCTTGAATAACTATATCATTATAAATATTATTTGTGGCATGTATGTATATTCTTGGTATTAAATGTACGAATATCATTGTAAAAAAATCGTGGCATGTATGATAATTATAGTATCTTGCATTTTTCAATTTTATTGTTAAATTTTTAATGCAAAAAAATGTATGTTGATATATAAATTGTATATATATTCTTGATAATTGAGTTGTAGGCATGTTTGGAGCTTGCATTTTTAATTATATTATCTTGCATTTTTGTAATTGAGATATACGATTATTTGTGCTCATTTTAATTGAGTTGGGAATGTACCCA
This sequence comes from Amborella trichopoda, assembly GCF_000471905.2. The sequence goes on from NW_006500347.1 coordinate 3,017,792, forward strand.
CATATTGTTATATACATGCTGGAAACTAATTTTAAAAGACGTTTTGAGTACGCTAGGCAGTGCTATCATGAAAACTAGTGATTACGTTAATTTCTATTTTTCAATATTATTGTTAAATTTTTAATGCAAAAAAATGGATGCTGATATATAAAACGTATGTATATTCTTGATACATATTTTATAATTATATTATCTCGAATGACTATATAATGTAGGTGAGCATGAAGGATGGACAAGTTTCGGGGATCTTGGATTAGGAGAGCAACAAAATACTATCACTCAGGGATTTGGGTATAGTCAAGCGCCCACTAATTTGGATGATTCGTTTTTAGATCGAGTCAATGAATTATCACGCGAATTCAATCAATGGCACCAGCGTGACCAAGACGAAGAACGACGTCTTCTGTCATTTTATTTTTAGGTCGTATTTTACGAATTGTATGTTTTATTGTACTTCATGTATAATGATGTACTTAATCCATGATAATTTTATGCTTATCCTTTTGTGTGCTGTAAATTAAATGATAAACAGTAATTCATGCAGGGAAGAACATATCAATATTCGCATTTTCATGCAAAAAAATAAAAATTCTTAATGGAGTACCCTCATTTCTTATTGGATTCCTAAAAAACAGCATCTATAATGAATTTTAATACTTTTTTCGGATTTTTTTTAAGGCTTAATCCGACCGATTCCTAATCCGAATTGGTTTTTGAGGTACCTGATCTGGGGCACCGACCTTTTTTTAAAACCATTGATTTATAGGTTTAATGTAGGTGTGTTATGTATTTCGGAGGCTAGTATGGTCCCTAGTTTGCTTTAGGTTAAAAATTGGGAGTTAAGGCCAGATGAAAGCTGGGTCATAGGTCTAGGACAACAAGTAGGCATGGGCCTTATGGTTTAGGGCTGCACGTCGTGGAATTCCATTAGCCAATGTAGGGGGTGTCTATAATTCACACACACGATGTATTTAACCTCACATAAATCTAAGGTAATTGATTTTCTTCAAGAGACTTAAGTTGAAGGTTGAGAATTAGTCAGGGATAATGATATAGCACCGCCTATTTTTCCTATCAAATATTAGGGATATGTTTTTTAAGGATTTTAGGGTTTTTTTAGTTTTTTAAAGATTTTAGGAGCAGTTTGAGAAATCGTTAAAAGTGGTTTTAGAATTATTTGCCTTATTAATGGTAAAAATGGCATTACAAATTTTATTTTAAGTAACAGTATACTTAAATTAGAATTAGGATTTATTGGTCTCTAAGTAAGGTCTTTTATTATAAATAGGGGTTCCATTAAGGTTTTTATTTAGAGTTGATTTTGGAGACCTTATAGTCTTAGCTAGTACACAACTATTGAAACCTAGGTAGTAGGCTTCCTTTCTAATTTTTCAATCAATAGATTATTTAATTCCTTACAATTTTTTCTGCATTAGAAGATAATCAAAGTTCTCAAACCCAACAAGGGGCATAAGTTATGTTAGGATAATCTGATTCATTAGTAGGAAATGATATCCTATACTCTTAAACGAAAAATTGTGTTGTAGAGAGAAGGAATTGTACCCTTGTGGATATGGTGAGGCCCATAACAGCACAAGCAATCTCCCTATGAGTTTCTCATGAGATGCTATGTTGGTTATTGCGTATATCTTGAATAGAGTGCCTTCAACATTTGTGCCTAAAACCCCTTATGAGTTATGAACTGGTAGAAAAGGTTATTTAAATCATTTGTGCCCTTGGGGGTCAGCTAGTTTTCTCCATATCCCATTTTAGTTTACTAGTAAGCTAGATAATTCAAAATGTATCTTTATTAGTATCATGAGAACTTCAAGGGATATTTAGTTTGTTATGAGTTTGGAGAGGGTGGACTGAAAGGGGTGTGGACTTTATTGTGTTGATGTTCCCAAGAAGGAAATGGTCTATGATGACCCTAGACCTCTATGAGATAGTTGAACCTTAGATGTAGGATGGTGATGAAACTTCTCCATTAGAGGATGATAGTGGAAGTATTGTTGTGGTCGTCGAGGACACTGGGAGTGAGCAACCATTCATTCTTGAATCTCATAGGAGTGCACAAGGCAGAGGTCCCTTGAGACTTTTGAGATTGAAGGGGATGAATTAACATGCATCTCCAAAGATGGTGATGAACTTGGTTCATATCAAGAAGCTCTAAGATCACCAAATGTAGGTAAATGAATTGCTATAATGGATGAGAAAATTAATTCCATGGAGAAAACGTCCGGTAAGTCATGGATCTTCTCCCATAGAGAAAGGCCACTAAAAACAAATGGGCCTCTAAATTAAAAGAAATGCCAATAAACTATAGATAAGTACACAACCCATTTAGTGACAAAGGGTTTCACTCAAGTTGAGGGTATGGACCATGAGGAGACATTTTCTTTGGTAATGAGAATAACCAAATTGTCGTAATTGGATTTGGAGCTTTACCAAATGGGTGTTAAGACATGATTCCTTATCGAAAATTTGGAAGAACAGATTTACATGGAACAGCTCAACTACTATGAGGTCCATAGGCAAGTGTAAAAGTCCGTAAGTTTTCCAAGTCTATTTATGGACTTTAAGCAATCCTCTAAACATTGCTCCATGAAATTTCACAAAGATGTAAGCTCTTGTGAATTTTCTGTCATAGAGCAAAAGTTCTGTCTAGAAGTTAAACACCACAGGGATAGTTTCATTAGTATGTTGTTGTAGACAGATGACATCTGATAGTAAATAACGATGAGGATATGATTGATGCCACTTTGAAGTGGTTGTCCTCTAATTTTGATATGAAGAATATAGATGAGATGCATTATGAACTCAATTTGAAGATCAAGTATGATTAGTTTAATAGGCTCCTTAGTTTGTCTCAATGGCTCACATAAGGAAAATCTTAGAGACATCTAGGATGCACAATTGCAAGCCCATTGATACTCCTATTGAAAATGGTCATGTACTTATTCTGAATCTTTACCAAAGATGGAGGCTGAGAGAGATAACATGTCTCATGTTCTCCACACAAGTCTAGTAGGCAGTCTAATGTATGTCATGCGAGTACTAGACCGACATAACTTATACGGTAGAACTTGTCAATCACTATTAGAGCAATGATGGTCTGTAGCATTAGTAGGCTCTAAATAGAGTATTATGATATCTCTAAGAGTATAGTGTAACAAGGAATAGCCATCATGGTGACAGATTATTCTTGTCGACATGTTTGGTTTGCTAATCGTTCAGCATTGACCTTCCCCTCAATATCTAAAACATTGAAGGATAAGACACATATGGGTTGTGTGAGTATTGCTTCGACAAGAGCTTATGATGAGATTCCATAGTTAGGAATTAACATGTTCCACATGACATTATGAGATTCCATAGTTTTAGCATGTTTGATAACCATGTGTCGACAATAAAGATGTTTAGGTTGGTTGCTTGGGTGTGACCCTAGGAACACTAGGTAGAATAAAACACATAACTACAATTGATCTAAGACCTACAAGGTGTAAATCCAACATAGATACTTGCACTTTGAACCTCTTGCATTGTGAAAGGTGATTCATATCACAAGTAGTAAGTGAAACTGCTATTACTCTATATAGAGAGATGATCCCTATTCCTTATTACATTGTACGAGAATAATCGCTCACCATGTGAGTGCCTCAAAGATCCTGAGATTATATTAGGAAGTGAAAATTACTAACGCTACTTTCGCATTTCTCCACATGGTCATGTTTGATTTGGACAAATAGGAGCATAACTTGGAAAATAGTGCGGTTAGTGAAAATATATGTGAGAAGATAAAGAAGAAGAAGAAGAACGAGGCACTCAGATTTTAACGTGGTTCGGCAGAGCTTGCCTACATCCACGAGTGTCAACTCTCTACTACTTTTTATTATATCTTTTCAGCAGACTTTACAAAAGAACGAGCCAGAAGGAAACTCTCCAAATTAATAGGATCTTGTGATCCTAATCATCCCAAAAGAATAGAAACACATAAAACAACCCCAATAAAATAGAAAACTGCAGAGTTGACCGTGAATCCTTCAACACTCCCCCTCAAGTTGGTGTGTAAATATCAATTGAGCCCAACTTGCTCAAAGCTTGTAAAAATTTAGTCCTTGAAATTACCTTGGTAAAAATATCTACTAGCTGGTCTTCACTTTGAACAAATGCAGTGTTAATAATTCCAGGTTGAACCTTATCACAGACAAAATGACAGTCTACCTCAATGTCGTTAGTCCTTTCATAAAATACATGATTTGAAGCAATATGAATGGCAGCCCAATTGTCACAAAACATTTTCATTGGCTGTTTCACTTGAAATCCAAGGTCCTAAAGGAGAAACTTCAACCAAACAAGTTCACTTGCAGTTGCAGCCATGGCTCTATATTCGGCTTCTGTGCTTGATCTGGCGACCACACTTTGCTTTTTACTTTTCCAAGTGACAAGGTTTCCACCAACCGTTGTACAGAACCCGGTAGTAGACCTTCGATCATTCAGGCATCCAGCCTAATCAGCATCAGAATACCCGACAATATCAATGTGATTGATACACTTTAGCTAAATTCCTCTTCCAGGGCAGGATTATAGATACCGAATGATTCTTTCAACAACCATCATATGACTAGTTCTTAGGGCATGCATAAATTGACTAACTAGGCTAACAGAATAAGCGATACCTAGTCTAATAATAGTCAAATAGATTAGTTTCCCAACAATTCTTTGAAATCTATAAATATTTTCAAAAGGCTCCCCTTCATCAGAAGTAAGTTTATTATTCAAGTTGATTGGAATATCAAGAGGTTTGATCCCAAGTTTTTCAATATCTTTTAAGAGATCTAAAACATACTTTCTTTGAGATATAAAAATTACCTTTTTGGAGTATGCAACCACAATTCCAAGAAAGTACTTGAGTTGTCCTAAATCTTTAATATCATATTTGCTTTGAAAATATCTTTGTAGCTTTGAAATTCCCTCTTTGTCATTACTAGTTATTACAATATCATCAACATATATAATGACAACAACAATTCCCATTTCCCCATTCTTATTGAGTAAGGAAGAGTTGGCATAGCCCTTTTTAAACCCTATTCTTAATAGAGCAGCACTCAGCTTTGCATACCACGCTCTTGGAGATTGTTTGAATTCATATAAACCATTTTTAAGTCAATAGGTAAGTTCAGGATTTCCTTCTTTAGGATGACCTGGAGGAATGTTCATGTACACTTCTTCCTCGAGGTCTCCATGAAGGAATGTATTTTTAACATCCATTTGCCACGAAGACCATCCACAATTTATAACAATGGAGAGAACAACCCGAATAGTATCCATCTTAGAAATAGGGGCAAATGTTTTCTTATAATCCACATCATATGTTTGGGTAAAACTTTTGGCAACAAGTCTTGCCTTATGTCTTTCAATGGTACCATCACTATTGTATTTAATTTTGAAAACCCATTTACAACCAACGGCCTTTTTTTCTTTGGGTAAACGAACTATATCCCAAGTATGGTTTCTATCAAGGGCCACTAGTTCATCCTCCATGGCTTTCCTCCAGACAGGTTGAGAGTAGGCATCATTAAAATTACTGGGTTTAACATTATTAGAAATAGAACTCAAAAAAGCAGAGTACTTTGAAGAAATGTTTTTGTAGCAAATTTGATTTTGAATAGGATGAGAAACAGCATGATAAGTAAAAAAGTCATGCAATCTTTAAGGAGGGCAATTAACACGAGATGACTTGCGAAGGGGAGGATCAGGAGAATTGGCAATGGGGTTATTTCTTCTCGGAGTGTCACTGTCGTTGCTAGCTTCATTCTCATTGTCATTGCCAATATTCTGATTCTCCAGATTTCTTTCATAAGAACTGTTGTTTTTCCTAACAGGAACTAGAAGAGGATACTCCCCCAGAGCCCTATTTTCAGATAATTCAGAGTTGGGTTGAAAATAAGGTTCATCCTAAAAAAATTGAACATTTTTTGAAATAAACAATTTTTTTTATATTGGACTATAACATTTATACACATTTTTTTATGGAGGAATATCGAACAAAAATACACTTATTAGCTCATGAATCAAGTTTGTCATGCTTATGATCAAGAATATGAGAAAAACAAACACACCCTAAAACACGCAGGTGAGAGATGTTAATCTTCTTTTTATTTTAAACTTCAAAAGGGGATTTATCATGGAGAACCTTATTAGGAAGTCTATTAATACGGTAACAGGCAGTCAAGACAACTTCAGACCCAAATCTCTTTGGAACATTTTTCTCAAACATTAAGGACCTAGCATCCTCGAGGACGTGCCTATTTTTTCTTTCAGCAACTCTATTCTGCTGAGGGGCCCCGACACACGACGTCTAATGTATAATGCCAAGGTTAGTAAGGTAGTCAGAAAAAATTTTATTAACACACTCAGTGCCATTATCAAATCGAAAAATTTTAATCTTGGCATTATACTGATTGGACGCAAGAGCATTAAATTCCTTAAAGGTCTGAAAGACCTCATCTTTTGATTTTAAAAGATATATCCACGTGACCAATTATCAATAAATAAAATAAAGTATCTATGGTCAGAATAACTATCAATAGGGGCAGGTCCCCAAACATCTAAGTGAACTAACTGAAAGGGCCCATCACAATCATGCATAGACTTCTAAAAAGGAAGTTTGGTCTGTATAGAAAATTGACAAGTATCACACCCATAAATATCGATACTAAGATTAGAAATCAAAATTTGTAAAGTATGATCAGAAGGGTGACAAACTCTTGCATGCCATAACTTGCTATTGAAATACTTATCCACCAAGGCTTTATTTTCTTGATCGATAATGTATACTTCATTCGAAATTTGCCCTTCACCAATCTTCCTCCCTATGGCCCTATCTTGAAAGGCAACATTGTAAAGAGAGAAAAGAACATTGCAGTTTAATTCTTTGGTTATCGTGCTCACGGATAACAAATTTGAAAGAAATTATGGTAGAACCAGTACTTCAGAATCATGAGAGTTAGAGACAATTTTAGATTTCTGAAACCATGAACATGAATAATTGAACCATTAGCAATTGATACGGGAGGCTTACTAGAAGATTTCTCGTAACTGGTTAAGAAACCAACATCGGTCTTTTGTATGGCCAAGAACTTTGCAATTTTCACATTTAAATGTGGTCCTTCCTCCATTTTGACGCCATCTACCGTGTCCACGAAAACCACCTCCTCCTCTTGTTTCATTATTAGTAGACTTCTTGTTTTCAAATTGCTCATTATTTGCAATAAAGGCAGACTTCTCAATCACCTCAGTATTATTTTTTTCAGGATTCATCACCTTCTTCCTAGTTTCCTCTCTTAAGACAATAGAGTTAACACTTGCGAAACTACAGAGGGAGTTCAGCTGGCATCAATATTTGACTTCTTAAGCTCTTATATTCAGGTTTTAATGCAGCAAGAAACTGAAAAACTTGGTCATGTTCAACATGTTTTTGAATTACAGCCAAGTTAGTAGTGGCAGGAGTATAAGTGGCCAACTCATCTCACATTAGTTTGAGACTGGCAACTAACTCAGTTATTGACTGCTCTTGTTTAACCTAATATATTTCTTGCTTCAATTGATATATGCGAGCTATATTATTCTGATTATCATATACAAACTTAATAGATTCCCATAATTGTTCAGCTGTGTTTGAGTGGGTGAATATTTTAGCAATTGCATGCTGCATGGAATTCAAAATCCAAGACATAACCATTTGATCATTGGCTTGCCGTTATTCAAATATAGGATCATCAGATTTAGGCGCCTTTGTCTTTCAAGTGACATGCCCAAACTTAGAGTTTCCACCTAAGGCCAAAGATACATCCCTTGACCAGGCAATATAATTGAGTCCATTGAGCGGGGTAGTAGTTAGTTTAAAACTAGTATTGGACGCAAAATTATGTGTGGAAGATTTAGAGTTACTATCCTTATCAGCCATAAGAAAAAAATGATCTGAATGAAGATGACAAAGGCGACGATAACAAAAGAAATTCCAATAAATAGCAAAGAATAACACCTCCACCAAAACAAAATCTCATATCCAAAAACTGATGAACACAACCACCAATTCTGTAACGAAAACGCAGCCCAAAAAAAAAATCATGGAAAAGGAGTGAAAGCCAATTTAGTAAAAGAAGCCAATGACTTTACCCCCAACATTCTTTCATAGTAGATATTGTCAACACGATGAAGCCAAACTGTCTTGAGGAAAGAGCACTCAAAACTTTCACAGTAGAGACGAGTTGCAGAGCCTTATCAGCTTTAAATCCATAGAGAAGAACGTGGTTCAGAAGAGCTTGCCTACATCCATGAATATCAACTCTCTACTACTTTTTGTTATATCTTTTCCGCAAACTTATTTATACACAAAACAAAAGAACGAACCCGAAAGAAACTCCCCAAATTAATAGGATCTTGTGATCTCAATCATCCCAAAAAAATAGCAACAAATAAAACAACTCCAATAAATTATGAAACTGCAGGGTTGACCATGAATCCTTCAACAATTAGAATAGATAAATAGAATGGTAAAGTGAAAAACTTTTGGCATCATATCACGGTTGTTATCTAGAGAACCAATGCACAACATGATACCCATCAATTAATCAATTACATAAAAGTTTTACCAAGATGTTCCTTTTGCAAAAATATTTTTAAAAATATAATATAATAAATTATATTATTTGAAAATGAATTCTTGATGTGCATGAGAACTATATTTTCTTGAATGAGCTAGGTGTATGATTAAAGGGGATGAGTAGTCTCCTGAGCTTTAAAGACCTTGTAATGTATGAGTAAAAAAGATCAAATGGCCAAATATGTCTAAGACAGGCTATTCTTCATAAGAGAGAAAGTGTGTCCCATTATTATTGGATACCCAAGTTTTTTATGTAGAAATGCACTAGATCTTTAAGACGGATCTTAAAGTCTTATAGTGCATTTTCATGATAGTAGTGCATGGGAGAGTTTTTGCATTATGATGCATCGGCGGATAAAATAGACGGGACCAACATCTTTAAGTGCACTTGCTTCGGATTGAGTGGAAGATGGTTTGCCCCATGGGGTGGGTGAAACTCTACGGAGGGAGTAAATAAATAATCTTTTTTTTTTTTGATAGAATTGGTTGGTCAAAAACTTATTCAATCTTGAGAATATTATTCCGTAGTAGTCATGGTTAACTTTTAATTGGAATGGATAACTACATGGGGAGGGAATAAATCAAGTGGGGTCCACACATATAGAGAGAGAAGTTGGTTGCACATACCGTCCAAAAGTTTTTTTTATTATTCTTTTTTTAAAAAAAAGAAAGAGCTCTTAGAACATGTCCCTTTCTCTCTTCACTCGCTCAAGAAACCCAAGCAACAAATCCATCTTTTATATAAAAAAACCCAAACACCAAATCCATCTTCTATATAAAATCATTACTCTCATGCCATCCGTTGTGACTGAGGATTTGCATTGTGAATAGTCATTATGGTTTTAGTAATCACTAGAGGAAGACTTAAGGAGGCAACATCGAACTCTCGACCAAAAAAAAAAGCAGCAGTCGGCCAAAAGAGAGATTGGTTCGGTAAAAGGGTATATAATCCCCATCCCATCATGTGTGTGTAGATTTTTCTTGTTATCTCCATTGCATTAGAATACCTTCAATGTCTAACACAACATAAAAAGAAAAAAAAGAAACAAGATGGAGGAATACAAAGAACAGAGAAAATATGCTTCCATATGAATTTGATTAGTACTCCATTAACTCCTTGAATCTCAAGGATTAGAGCTTTATTAGGTAACATTTTAGCGTTTTTCATGAGATCTCTGCTTAGTCTCACTATTAAAACGCCAAACTTTCGTTCATTCAAAGTTCCATTGCCTTCTTGTCTTCCTCTCTAACAAAAAGACAAGGGGGTAAAGTCAATGGGAATGCGGGCTTCTACCTTTTTATGAGAATGGAGTTAGAGACTTCGTCCTGGCACTCAGCAAATATTACCGCCAAAGCCCCATGTCATTCTCATCTTCCTCTTTGATAAGTGAGGCCATTTAAATGCCAAAGAGCTGATTTTTCTCATGCTATCAAATGTTATAAAACCTCCACCATAAGAGGATGGTTTCAAGCTTTTTGGCCATTAAGGAAAATCTTAATATTCCATTATAGGAAATCTTTGCGCAAGCTGCATTTTCCTCCTAATTTTGTCCTGAGAGTCTTGGCTTAAAATACACTTGAAAATGATCGAAAAACAGTTGAAAATGTAAAGCCAAAGTCATAAATTTCATGTAACACACGAGCTGAAAATTCCTCCTCATATTGACTAGAAAATCTTGCTCTATGGCTTGAAATACACAAAATGATAAAAAACTTGCAAATACACTGGAATTTAGCCAAAAAAAAAAAACCAATGGAGAGAGAGAGAGTTGGGGAAAAAAAGAAAAGGGATGTACACCTCTAAGTTCTTTTACATGGGTACAAAAATATCATAATCACCGGTAGCTATTGTGTTGAAATTCAGTAACAAAAATGTGTTAGAAAGTTCCAAAAATTGTACTTTAGTTTTTGAACGTAATCAATGGACCACCTTTTCTGCCTAATTTTACATTTAATGGCAAAAAGTGAAGCAGATCTTTTTGTACCAAAGATAGATGGTCGTGTTATACTTCCACAAGAGAAAAAAAGGTGACACGGGCTCCCACGCTCTAGTTTCTCTTTTTCAAAAAGAACAAAAAAATAATAATAATCTAAGTTTACACATCCGATGGTAAAAATAGAAAGGTTGCAACCATACTTGTTGAAGTAAGGCTTACCTAAAAATTTTCCATATGTGATTTTAAGAACACCTAATGCTGACCCTTCAAAAATTGGAAGATCTATGTTCAATTTAGATATATTAAGGTATTGAACCTTCACAAGTTAACCTCTAAAAACGAAAAAGAAGTTATTATTATTTTTTATTTTTTCTTATTTTTTATTTTTTTATGGCCCTAACTTGTTAAGTTGAGTAGGTTGCATCCATAATTTTTTATTTTTAAAGAACTACTATTAGTTTTTGCCCTTGCGATGTGCTCCTATGCAAACACGATAGATTTTTACGAATAAAAAAAAGATAGTTTGATGAGGAGATTTTTTTTTTTTGTTGAATGATTCAATGGGGATGATAGCCCCTACCTGTTTTTTTGAAATAGTAGGTGGTTAGGTGGTTTGGAATGAAAGCCACGCAACTGAAGTATTTTGATGAAGAGTTAGCCAAAGAAACAGCCTATGCAGCAGATACCCACGGAGCACACTAAACCCTTACTCCCTTAGAAAAAACCCTATTGAGAGGAAATGAAGTTTTAGTATCAGAGTTGTATGAGTATTTTCAAAAAAAAACTAACCTAGATTTTGAGTATATAACCACTTAGATCTAACTCCCTATTTCCAATATTAAGATGCTATATTTGGGAAATTATTAAAATATCACATAAATGTCTGGAATTCTATGCTTTATCTCAGCTTTGTAGTGTAAAATGAGGCTTTTGGAAAGAGGAGAAGAGATATAGAAAGAAAAGAGACAGACGACGACGAGGAACTGTTTGTTGCGCTAATGGCCGCTCAACGCTCGTTATCCTTGGCAAATTTTCAGTGTTATTGAGAGAAACTGCTTATAACTGGCTTTATAAATTGAGATTCTAGAGAGAAAAACTGTTTATAAATGATCTTTCAGTTTTCTCTCATTGCCTTGAGACTCTAGAGAGAAAAATTTTTAAATAAGGAAAATATATCATAGACCCACTCAAAAATATTTCATTTCATAATGTTCCCTCTCTCATTTTTCCTATCATGCAACATTCATTATTAGAATTTAAAAGTATATATCATCTCACCCTTCCCTACTTCCTTTTCCTTTATTAACTTTAACCCAATAATTGCCTAAAAAAAAGCGCACTTTTTTTCTCCTTTTTTTCAAACCTCTCTCTTTCTTGTCCCTAAAAATGCAAGGGATGAGGAAGAGAGTTATTAAAGTAAAACTAATTCTTTAAAGGCAGATTGTAGTAAAGTAAAATAAGGAGGAGGATGAGAGATATGAGGAGGGTTAAGAAATTAAATTATTATCTAGGGATCCATACAAAATTTTCTTTATAGATAAATAAACAACACCCCAAAATTAAAAATAAATGGTTGCGTTTGTCTCAATTAACCAAGAAAAGAAGAAATTTGAGGGTTTTATTGGATTGGATTCTCCCTCGTAAAAAACATATGCTCTATGCTTTCAATTTTCAGCATGCACACTGTTGTTCAAATTAATTGGAATGATTAATTGAACCCATTGATGAGAAAGAAAGCCTCAGATCAATGTGTTATTTTCTTCCAAACTAGCAAGACAGGAGGTGGAGAGAGAGAAACATCCAAATGGCTGGCCACCTATAAACCACTCAAGCTTGACCACCTTCAAATATTGAACTTCAAATCATGGTTTCTTCAGGTTTGGGTGGGTTCTTTGAGATCAAGTCCAAATGTCAATGGCAGTGCTGAAAAAATCGACTCCACAAATGTACTCGGCCCTGGCTGAGGCAATTTACTTGGCCGCATCTGAATGGCCTCGGCCAAGTTTCAAAACCATGTTCAATGGGTTTTCAACATATACGTCCCACTTTCTCTCTTTGAATCCGACAGGTTCCCCTTCTCGCATATCCCATTGGGCTAAATGAAGAAAAAGGCAAAGAAAAAAAAGTAGGTCGGGCCAATCAAATTGGGCTGTGTTGACCCTAGTGACTCTCGAGCCATAGTTTGCAGCCCAAGCCCTATTTTTTTTAGGGTTTCGCTGCCCGCCCCATTGTCAGCCCTAACAAAAGGAGACATGTGCTCAAAGGTCTTTAATAAGCATTTCAAGACTCGGACTCGTGTATTCGGAATCGGTCGCGTAATTTGGCCTCGCCTTATGGGGTAAGCTGAGTTTGCCCCAAGTACATTGTACGAGCGTTTTTAATATTTATATATAATAATATCACAAATTTAACAACTAACGCTCAAGTAGGTTGCTCACACTTACTTGAGCGTTAGTCTTTTTGTTTCTATTTTTTTCCCCGCTTTCTGTTTCTTTTTTTTTTTTTCTTTAAGAGAGAAACATGAGTTGCAAAAAATAAGGGTTTGAAAAGAAGATTTGAACCTATCACTTCTAAAGGTACGAGCACACGCCCTACGTCATAAAACGTTTTATTAAAAAAAGTGGAACAGTTATTATTTAACAGCTAACCATCAAGTAATTTGCTCACACTACCACAGCAAACTACTCGAGCGTTAGCCTCTTTGTTTCTATTTTTTTCCCTTTTTATTTCTTTTTTTTCTTTAAGAGGAAACATGAGTTGAACAAAGAAAGGGTTTGAGAAGAAGCTTTGAACGTAAGAGCGCACGCCCTACGTCATAAAACATTTTATTAAAAAAAGTTGAACAATTATTACATATCTATTGTTTTACTATCTTCTTTTTTTTTAATAAAAAGAGAAACATTTTATTAAAAAAAGTGGAACAATTATTAGATATCTATTGTTTTACTATCTTCTTCTTTTTTTAACAAAAGAGAACCTAAAATGAAAACAAGGATTGGAACTCAAGATGTGTTACGGATAAGTACCTTTTAAAATCAATTAACCTAACTAGTACATCAATCAACGATTAGCATTATAAATGTGAAGGATATTTTTATAGGGTGCTGTTTGTATAGAGCCTAGGCTCTAAACAATAAAATTAGAGCCTACCTTCAAATAGTGTCGAGAAATGTGGTTTTAATATTGAAAATCTTTGTGATAGCTTTAAAATATATTTATAAAGTTTAAAGTTTAAAAAATAGTGTAGATCAACAAATCTACGAAACCTTGAAAATCTTAAAAATTGACGGTCCAAAATTGTGTTACAAAATACATTATTTCTAAAACATGAAATCCATTTTTTTTTTCTCATGTCCATTGATCTTGATGTCGAGATGATCGATTTGAAGATATTTGGGCATCAAAACAATTTCTTCTAATGAAATTTTTTGGGGAGGCTCAAATTTGATTGTTTAGAGCCTCGTCTCTATATAAATTTTTCCCATTTTTATTTAGGGTGTGGTTTGTAGAGAGCCTAGGCTCTAAACAATCAGATTAAAGCCTACCTTCAAATAGAGTCAAAGGATGTGGTTTCAATATTGAAAATCTTTGCGATATCTTTAAAATATAATGTCATCTTTATTTATAAATTTTAAAGATTCAAAAATAGTTTATATCGACAGATCTCTAAAAACTTGAAAATCTTGAAAATTGACGGTTTAAAAATGCATTACAAAATACATTATTTCCAAAACTTGAAATCCCTTTTTTTTTTCTCTTGTCCATGCATCTTGATGCCGAGATGATCAATTTGAAAATATTTGGGTATCAAAACAACCTCTTCTAGTAAAATTTTTGAGGTAGGTTCTAATTTGATTGTTTAGAGCCTCGGCTCTATATAAACTTTTCCCGAGTAACTCGCCCGCGTAAATCGGCTCAGCCAAGTGCTGAGTACCTTGGCTAAGTCGAGATGATATTTGAGCATCTGTCTTTCTGAAGCAAGGGAATCCTAGGACAAATTCAGTGCATGGGGTTATGTGAAACTAAGAAGGGAGTGGTTGGGCCGCTTGACACTTGATCGGATTTTAAGAGGATATTTTCCTTTTAGCAACGAATTTCTTGGGGTGTTTATTATTATAGTTTTCCTCTTCTTCTTTTTTTGTTACATATATAGTGTTTATTATTATTTTTCACTTTGTTAGTTGTTTGTTTGAGTAGATTACATCTCCAAAGTTTAAAGCAATATTATCAGGATATGATCAGACACGGAATTGGTGAGGGTTCTAGTTGAGTCAAAATTGGTTCAACTACTACTTTGATCGGATTTTAAAAAATAAAATATAGTGATATTAGTTTAAAAACATAAAATGTATTATAAAAAAATGCCATTTAATTTAATCTATCCAACCAGTCAAAACTCGCTTGTCTGTCTAGCTAAAACCGTTCAAATATAAGTTTTAATATCTTACATACGATTAAATTATTACTCATATTTTTCTTTATAATCAAATTAATTGACTACTAATGAGATCAATTTTGACTGAACTAAACTCCTCACTAGTTGGGTAGCTGGTTTGATCTTAAAGAAATTCCTACTTTCTAGATGCCACATAAACAAAGACCATGTCGAGGAAAGTACCCTTAGATAAGTCAAAATCACAAAAACAGAGAAATTTTGCATTGGGCACGTAATCCTTTAGCATTTTATCTATACTGCATTATTAAGTCATAATTAAAAAGAGGAACATATCGAAAAAATGAAAGATGACCTTATTCCTAGAGATAATGTAGGGCAAGTGACCTTAACGGGTATGAGAGAGAATTTTTAGATGGACATGATCTTTGAGGGGGAAGGGGAGGGATAGAGGGGTGTGTTCTTAGAGAGTGATATGATCTTCGAGGGTGAAGGGGAAAAGAGAGAGGGATGTGCTCTTAGAGAGAGAAAGAGAGAGACGTGAATGGTGTGAGAAATAATCTTTCTTTGTATAAATCAATCAATAAGATTACAATATAATTGTGGATTTATCGATAGGGTATAACCAATACTTACTAAAACTATAGGATATAGTTTCTATATAGGTATAGCATACAATTTAAACATTGCCATATCTATTGTAATTACCATGTCTGTTCACAATCCCCCTCAAACTTGCGATTATGTGAGAGGAATCATGGAGAATTTGAAAACAAACTATGAGAAAGGATGCGAGGGATGAGGTTTAGTGAAGAAATCAACGAATTGTGCTGCGGTGGGCACATTGGGTAAGGAAATGATGTCTGCGAGATATTCTTGTCGAACATAGTGAGTTTCATATGTTTCGTGCGCTCATGGAATTCTGAATTTTTAGAAATATAAATGGCACTCTTATTGTCACAATAAAGTGGAGTAGGAGTGAAGATAGTAACACCCATGTCTGCAAGCAGCCAACATAGCCAAACAATCTCGGTGGTAGTTTGTGTCACAGCCCGATATTCAGCTTCCGTAGTTGATTGAGCAATTTGTTTATGTTTCTTGCTTTCCAAGAGATGAGAGAATCACCAAGAAAAATGTAAAATCCTGTGGTAGATTTGCGATCACTCAGATTTCCCGTAAAATCAGAGTCTATATATGCCTGGAGCTCAAGGGAGGTAGAAGAAGAGAATAATAAGGCTTGGTGACGGGTATCCCTGATATAACGAAGATACGCAAAACGGCAGTAAGGTGTACATAATGCTGCATACTCAAAAATTGACTAACCATATGTATTGCATAAGCAGTATCGAATCGTGAAATGGTCAGATATATAAGTTTCCCAACTAGTTTCCTATAAAAGTTTGGGTCAGAAAGAGCTTCTCCATCTGTAGCCCGAAATTTGGCGTTGACTTCAATATGGGTATCAACTTTCTTTGTATTGTTCTGAAGTCGAGCTTGAGAAACAATATCTGAAGCATATTTTAGCTGTGACAACAGATAGCCACGGGGAGAATAGGCAACTTCTAATCCAAGAAAATACCACAAGAAACCCAAATCTTTCATTTCAAATGTGCTACTAAGCTTCTGTTTGATTTTATAAATTGTGCCCATATCATTACAAGAAATAATCATGTCGTCTATGTATAGTAATAAAAGAACCCGTCCTTCAGAAGTCTAAAATACAAAGAGTGTTGGGTCATGATGACTTTGTCGAAATCCAACTAAAAGAATTTCTTTACGAAATTTTTTCAAACCAAGCACGAGGTGCTTGTTTGAGTCCATATAATGCCCGTCGAAGTTTACACATGCGTCTGTTGGAATCCACAATGTCAGGAGGTAACTTCATATATACTTCCGTATCAAGGTCACTATTGAGAAAAGTATTTTTCGCATGTAATTGATCGAGAGGTCATTACTGAACATAAGCTATTGAGATTAGTGTACGAACTGTAGTCATATGAGCGCCAAGGCAAAAGTTTCTACAAAGTCGATGTCATATTATTGATTGTAACATTTTTCAACAAGGCAAGCTTTGTATCGTTCTAGACTGTCAGGTGCGTTGGTTTTAATTTTATATACACATCGACAACCTACAACAAGTTTTCCTTTCGGGAGAAGTGTCAGGTCCCAAGCATGCATACGCTTGAGAGCATTCAACTCTTCAGTCATTGCTTATTGCCACTCAAGTCGACTTGCAGCTTCTTTATAAATCCGGGTTCAAAAAAAGAATGAACAGAGGCAAGTAATGTTTGGTGCTGAGGTAAGAAAGTTTCATAGTCAGCAAGTCGGGGAAGTCGGGGAGGTGGAACAGATACACGGGTGCTCCATCTAAGAGCAGGGAGCGATAGAGGATCGGCAGGTGCAGGGTTCTGATCAAGATTGTCAGCATGAGATGGTGAAGTTCCTTCCTGGACTTCAAAAAGAGGGACATGGATGGAATAACTAGAGGAATTAAGAACAGAATCAGATAAGGGGACCAAGAAAGAAAGGTGAGAGGGTGAGGAATTAGTTTTATTGTCAAAGAATGGAATGTGCTCAGAAAACTCCACATGTCGGGATATCCAAAGTCTTTTAGTCACAGGGTCACAACACCTATATCCTTTTTGATGATCAGGATAACCGATAAAACAATATTTGACCGTCTTTGAAGATAATATATCTCTTTCAGTTGGCGGTAACAAAACAAAACAAGTGCAGCCAAATACATGGAATAGGGAATAATCGGGTGATCGTGTAAACAAATTTTGAAAAAGTGTTTCGCCAGATAAAATGGAGGATGGCATGATGTTGATGAGAAAGATTGATGTACGAATAGCTTTCTACCTAAAATTCTTTTGAGACAGATGTAGAAAAAAGAACTGATCTTGTGGTTTCCAAGATATGATGATTTTTACGTTCAGCAACATTATGTTGTTCTGGTGTATAAGGACAGGTTTTGTGGCGTTGAATGTTGTGATTAGCCAAAAATTGTTGAAGCAATCCACTGATATATTCCCCTTCAAAATCTGAGCATACAGCTTTGATTTTAGTGGAAAATTGTGTTTCTACATACAAATAAAACATAGTGAAGATTTTAAAACATTCAGTGTGATTATTCATAAAGAAAACCCTTGTATAACGAGTATGAACATCAATAAAGGTTACAGAAAAACATGACCTTCCTTTAAATGGAATAGGTGCATGACCCTACACATCAGTATGAACAAGATCAAATATAAAAGGTGAAACAAAAGTACTTCAGGAAAGAGGTAAAGCATGAGATTTAACGAATTTGCAAGTTACCCAATTTTGGACATCATTAAAACTGTTATTTCTAATAGTACCAAGCACATTGCGGGAAAATAAAGACTATAAACGAGAAGCAAAGATGTGACTAAGATGTTGATGCCATAGAGATGTGTCATCAATAGTAGAAATAGCACAGACATATATGCAGATAGTTCAGGTAGTACAAATTTTAAACTTTACGCCCAGTCCTAATCAATTGCCCCGAATGTCAATCCTGTATGTAGCAAGAAGATGAAGAAAAAATAACATTATAGTTTGAAGGAGTAATCTGACCAATAGACAATAAATTCATTGCAAGGAAAGGAACATGGTAAACATTAGAAACCTTTAATTTATCGGAAGGTCAGAAGTAAGAGATATGGAGCTCATTTTTTATACTTTCATAGTGGCTCCATCAGTAATATAGATAGTATCAGAAAAAGATTTACAATCAACTAACATGGAATCATTGGAGGTCATATGATGAGAAGCTCCTGAGTCGATCAGCCAAGAGGTAGAAACAAAGTTACCTGAAAAAGAGGGAGTGGGTTCAGTGTGACTAAGAAAGCCTAGATTGCACTTGTTCTAGTGTAAATGTCACAATTGGTAAAGTAAGAGTATGACTGAGACCTCCAATTTGAGTTGGTGGGTACTTGAGCAATGATTGACTTGTATTAGCAACAACAGTGAAGAAGGATTTCTTCTTGTTTGGGCAAGTGTACTTGATGTGTCCCAGTTCTTTACATTAGTTACATCTGACAGATGTCATGTTTTTTGGAGGGACGTAATACAAATTGCGCTGATTTTGTTTAGGCATATTTGATCTTTGAGGTCGGGTTGCCGCAAAAACTGTTTCTCATTTAAAACTTGAAGAGATTTGATCTTGGTTTCTCTGGCAATTAGCTCAAAAAGATCTTGATTCAGAGTGGGGACAGAGCTTTTGTCGACCCGACCATTTCTAACACGCTCAAACTCTGAACAGAGTGTCATTAAAAATTCAATAACTTGAAATTCCTCTCGAGATTTAGCAATTATTTATGTGCTAAGACCATCTTCAATCGCATGGTCTACAAGTGTTAGAGCATCCCAATGTGTCTTCATGGAAGAGTAAAAATCCTGAATTGATTGTCCTCCCTGTCTGAGGGACTAAAGTTCCTGTACTAATTGGTACTTTCGTGCCCTGTTAGTTTGATTATAAATTTTCTCAAGAACTTTTTATGCTTCTCGAACAGTTTTGAAAGTGCTTAGATTGATCCCCATATTACTTTTAAAAAAGCCTATTAACCATGTTATAATTCGAGCATTATTTATGCCTCATTCTTCTATTTTTCCTTTTTCATGAATGCCATTCCGTATAAAAGAAGAGAGGTGTAGGGGTCAATGTAAAGAGATAAGAGACCAAGAGATAAAGAGACCAAGGGAGAGGGATAGAGAATAAAAGGCCAAATAAATATAGTTAGCTACCAAGAACCAATGGGACCACCAACTTTTTTTTAATTATTAATATTTCAACTAAGCCTCTTTACCTTTTAGTGAGAGAAATGAATACAAGAGGACGCAAATAGGCTAGGTTGTAAGCGAAGAAACCAAGAGTAATAGAGGAGGGCAGCAAGCACATGGAGAGCAATAGGAGCAGCAGTAAACATCGATAATGACAGAAGGTCGACAACAGTAGACAGGGGCGGTGCAAGGAGAAGGGAGTTTCAGTTCAGAATCGAGCAAATTCAGGTGCATAAGCTTCTCAGAACCAATTATGGTCGAATAACTAAGAACGAATTCCATAGGATTTTAGATTGCAAGGCAACGGTCGAATAACCAACGAAGAGTCTTGAAAAATATAGAGGGCTTCAAATCTGTATTCAGAGGTTCAAAGAGACAGAGGGTTTCAAATCGGGAGAGATCTCAGAGATAAAGAAAGTGATAAGAGAGATTTGAGAGAGGGAAAATAGGAAAAGTCTTTTTTTTTCTTTTTATACAGATCAGAAAAAAAAACGAAAGATAAGAGGGGTTGATATGTGAAGGATCAGTAGAGATATGAGAGAGATCAAGAGAGATCTCAGAGATACAGAAAGAGATAAGAGAGATCAAGGTGCAAAGATATGAGAAATTTAGGGGCATTGAAATTTGGGAGCCGAGAGATAAGACAGAGTAGAGAATTTTGAGGAAAGACGAGAATTTTGAGGAAAGAGAGATAAGAGAGATTTCAGGGTGGTTTAGAGATAAAAGCGAGTAGATAATTTTGGAGAAAGGGGGATAAGAGAGATTTGAGGGTGGTTTAGAGAGATTTGAGGGCAGAGAGATAAGACGGTTTTGAGAAAGAGAGAGAGATTAGAAAGAGTAAGAAATTAGTTAGACAGAAAGGTTGGAGAGAAAGAGAGCGAGATTAGAGAGAGTAAGAAATTAGTTAGACTGAGAGGTTAGAGAGATAAGAGAGAGATCGAGAGAGAAAGATCAAAGAGATAAGAGAGAAAGAGAGAGAGAGAGAGAGAGGCACAGTTGTCCACCACAAATACACAGAGTGAGGATCGAGAGAAAGATCATAAAGATAAGAGAGAGAGAGAAAGAGAGAGGCATAGGCGTCCACCACAAGTATACAAAGTAAGGATTGAGAGAAAGATCAGAGAGATAAGAGAGAGTGTAACAATTCTAAACTTTCAAAAAAAAAAAACTTTTAATAAGTGATAGTCCATATGAGCATGATGGTCCTTAGAGACCATCACTACTTTCAAAAGCTTTTGGTTTAAGTGTTTCCTTTCCTTGCCACGTCCTTTAGTGGACGTGGACTTTAAACATTCAGGTGTAATATAATTGTTACACCTCATGTATGATGTGTAACTTAATAAGACAATATAATAAGGTATCTTAAGAATTTAAATAGGAGAGGCGAGGACTCCTACCCTAGAAAATTTTTGAGATCTTTCTCTCTCTAGTCGAAACGCAGTGAGCTTTTTCTCTCTCTAGCCGAATTTTTATCGGAAGCTCCCTCTCAAATATTTTAGGTAAGTGACTTCATTATCTTGAAAAATAATCCGTTCTTCTTAAAAATGACATGAAATAATTACTTCTGCTTATTATCATGAATTTTAGGCGCCATAAATTTTATGCGCAAGCGACCTCATTATTTTGAAAATTAACCTTTTAATAAAAGTGTGATATTTTACCTATGTTAAAAATTTTAAATGCTGTAAATTCTTAGAAATAAATTTATTTTCTTGTCTATTGTTGGACAATTTTAGATACTGTAAAATTATTAGAAATAAATGTGATATTTCTGCTTTTAGTAAAATTGTGAGATTTCTTTCTACTGTTTTTTAATATTTATACATTGTAAATTTTATGTGCAAATGACTGCCTTATTATTTGAAAATTTATATTTTTGCATTTGATTATAGCATTGTCTATGAAATGTTTATTTGCAAATTGACATCTCATAAATTGTGATAATTCCGTAGTCTTGAATTTCTATAAGAGTTTTTCTATACATATTAGATTGGCAATTATGTTAAAATGTCTTTACGAACTACTACCTTTCTAAATTGGAGCCCAAAATATTTGACTGGTTATTTTTTAGATGTTATTGAAAGTAACTGTTATTAATGGTTTAAGTGAAATTCATATCAATAATTTCAGTGATATGCTGAGTACATGATATTGCTGCTTTCGAATGTTTAAAGAGATTTAGAAATACTTTAAGTATGCAAGTGGACTCATCCGGTACGTCGGAAGTATAAGTGGACTTGCAGGGATTAAGTGAACCTATCTGGGACATCGATAGAGATTAAGTGGACCCATCAGAATACTGATGGGGTATATAAGTGACCTACTTGGGATGCCAGTAGGGTATTTTGTGAATTCTTTTGAATTATGCACTAACGTTAAAATGTTATACACAATTCAATTATTCGAATTATACTTAATTATGCATTTTTTAAAGTGAAAATGTTGATGCATTTTTGTTAATAGGTCTTCTTTTTGAAAATATTGATATCTTTCCACCATGATTATTTTAGTATTATGATGATCACTTACTGAGTAGCCAAACTCATCAAATTATAGTGAACATTTTTTTCAGGATAACTACGGTTTCATTTTGAGTACTTGTCAGGATCAACTCTGGAAGATATTGTAGTTGTGCTTACACTTTCTTTTGCTACTTTGTAAGATTTCGTCACTGTAAATTTTTCCTATCAAGAGATGCATATATGTTTTGACTGTCACATCTCAGGAATATCAGTATTGTAAATTTTTGGGGCGTGACAATTTTTGTATCAGAGCAATAGGTTTAAGATTTTTAAGAAATTCAAAAAGAATGTACTTAAAATCACATTTATTGTGTGTACAGACCGGGATGAAGTCAAGTTTCAGAATAGCTGAAGCTAATATGGAAGGAACTCACAAAGCCTAGGAAAAAATGGTTGCTCTAATGCCACATTAGATGGAAAACAATAATCCACCCAGGCAATATGTTACGGGAAATGGTGGAAGTAATATCAAGCAATTTAAGAAATTGAACCCACCTTCTTTTAAGGGTGTTGTAAACTCACTGGAAGCCGAGGGATGGACTATGCAATTGAAGAAAATATTCGAGGTAATGGAATGTCCTGATGATAGGAAGGTGGCCTCGGCAGTTTTATGTTAAAAGGTGACACACAACATTGG
>NW_006500347.1:3046849-3077823 GCF_000471905.2 Amborella trichopoda
ATTTGTCCTGTCAAGATATGTATATATGTTTTGACTGTCACATCTCAGGAATATCAGTATTGTAAATTCTTGGGGCGTGACAGAGAGAGATCAGAAAGGTCTCAGAGAAATACCATGACATAAAAGTTACCCAAATACGAGCTTGCATAGATCGCAGAGAAGACCTAGATAGAGAAGGCCCAGACAAAATCGCAAAGAACCAAGCTCTGATACCATGTGAGAAATAATATTTCTTTGCATTAGTCAATCAATAAGATTACAATACAATTGTGGATTTATAGAGAAGGTATAACCAATACTTACTAAAACTATAGGATACAGTTTCTATATAGGTATAGCAAACAATTTAGACACTAACATATCTATTATAGTTGCCATGTCTGTTCACAAATGGGAAAGGGAGAAACATAGGGACGTGATATTTGGGAGTGGGGAAGGGCAGAGAGAGGGATGTGATCTTTGGGGCTGCGGAAGGGGAGAGAGGGACGTGATCTTTGGGGGTGGGGAAGATGAGAGAGATGTGATCTTTTCCCGAAAGTTATGTACAACTTCACCAAAAGCCTTTCTTTTGTTTTTTTAAAAGTTCTTAGTCTTAGAGTTTTAAAGATGGGGACTTTCCTATTTTTTGTCTTTTCATAAAACTCCATTACAAACTATCTCAAAATTTTAGAGAGATAAACTATCTCGAATTTAGAAAGAGCAACTATCTTGAATTTGGAATTTTAGAGATAGAAAATATATTAAAATTTTAAATATAAAAATTATATCAAATTTTAGAGAGAGAAATTGCTTAAAAAATTTTAGAAATAGAAACTGTCTCAAAATTTTTGGAGAGAGAAACTATCACAAAATTTATGTTTTAGAGAGAGAAAGTTTTTAAAATTTTAGAAAGATAGACTATATGAAATTTTAGATAGAGAAAGTGCATGAAATTTTTAGAGAGAGAAACTATCTCAAAAAAATTTAGAAAGAAACTATCTCAAAATTAAGTTTTAGAGAGAGAAAGTATCTCAAACTTTGAACTTCAGAGAGAGAATGTATATCAAAATTTAAGAGACACTATATCAAATTTTAAAGAGATAAATTATTTCAAAATTTTAGAGAGAGAAACTATCTCAAACTTGAATTTTTAGAGAGAGAAAATATCTTAAAATTTAAGATAGTGACTATATCAAATTTTAGAGAGAGAAAGTACATAAAGTTTTTTTAAAAAAGTAACTATCGCAAAATTTTTGGACATAAATTATCTCAAATTTTAGCTTTTAGAAAGAGAAAGTACCTTAAAATTTGAGAGAACAACTATATCATATTTTAGAGTGTGAAACTACTTAAAATGTTTACAGAGAGAAACTATCTCAAAAATATTGAAGAGGGGAACTATCTCAAGTTTTAAGTTTTAAAGAGAGAGTATCTTAAAATTTTAGAAAGATAAACTATATTAACTTTTAGATAGAGTAAAGCACCTAAAAATTTTAGAGAGAGAAATTATCTCAAAAATTTTAGATAAACAATTTTAAATTTTAAATTTTGGATAGAAAGTATGGTAAATTTTAGATAGAGAAACCATATCAAATTTTAGAGAGAGAAAGCATCTGACAAGTTTTATAGATACACTATTCCAAATTGAGTTTTAGAGAGAGAAAGCATATAAAAACTTTAAAGAGAGAAATTGTATCAAGTTTTGTTACCAAACAATGGACATGGAAGTGATTACAAGGAATCTATGAATTTTGTATAGTTTATCAAAACAAGAGATTTGAGGAATCCATGACAAAAATCCTTGATATTGAAAATCCATAGATTTCCTTATGATTTCAAATATCTAAGATTCCTAATTTCCTCTTATCCAAAATGGAACCTAAGATTTTTTCTTCATTCTTTTTATTTTATATCTAAAACTTGGTGATTTTCTTGTGACTCCTAAAACTCTGCGAATCTCCATCAAGTGAGAACTCACTTTAAAGCACCCTTGAATTTCATCACAAAATGCCATTCAAATTCACACCGCCCAAGGGCTCCAAAGGAGTCCAACTCACTTCGTAATGTATTGCCTCACACATGAACCCCATGAATTGAAATGTGTCATTTCTTGATATAGACATATCTTAATATTGCAATGGAATTCTATTTGTCTTGTGGTCCTGATCTTTTACGATATTTGAATTATTAATTTGGAAACCCACTTTTTCATGCAAAAAGTATGCCAGTCCATAAAATCTTATCGTACACAAAATATATAAAGGAAACTTTTTATATAAGGTTGCAGTTGTATATTGTAAAAATAAGGTGCATATCAAAAATCCAATAAAAAAGAGTGTTCTAAAGTTGGAAAACCTTCTCATTGATCATCTCGACTTCGAGATGTATGAACATATTAAGAAAAAGAATTTCAAATCCAAAAAATAGTGTATCTCGTAGTTATTTGGATCGTCTATTTTCAAGATTTTCCAGTGTTTACAGACCTAATCAATTTGTGCCATTTTAGAATTTTCAATTTTGCGGCTAGGGGCGAATACAAATTTTGAAGCCAGCATAATGTTTCTGACACTGAAACCATGTCTCCGGACGAAATTCAAAAGCATGCCTTACTTCTACAGTATAAAAAGGCAACCTCATGTAAACCTCACCCATATATAATTTGATCCCATTTTCGCCTCAAATTGAATTAGGACATGTAGCTTTCCATTATTTTCTCTTATCCTCTTGGAGCGTTAGATAGTCGTTTAAAACTTTACATTGCGACTTATAAATATTCTTTTTTGGGGGGATTTATTATATTATCAAACTAGGGTTATTTTTTGGGTCGTGGTGGTAGCACCTTACATCCTAGTCACCATATTGTGGTTTTCATTTCCACTAATACCACCCTATTAACGCTTTAAAAAAACTCACACTATTTGAAAAAAGGGGAAGTTTTTTATGCTTACCTTTCAGCATAAAACTTATAGGGAAAATATCTCCATATCTTTTAGTTTTAAGTTTCATTTCACAATAGACCCAAAGTTTTAAAAGATCTCTTGGGGCATAAAAATTGTAGATTTTATTTCTTTTAACCCCCTGATCTAATTTAAACATGTTTTTTTAAGCTAAACAAATTTAAAAAGATGTACTTTTTTTAAAAGTCATTTGTCCAAACTTCTAGAGAGAGAGAGAAAGGTTCACGGAGGTGAGAGGTTATCAGGAAGAGAGAGATGTTTGGAGAAACATGGGAGGAGAGATAGTAAAAAAACACAGGAAGAGAGAGAAAGAGAGAAGTTTGAGATATATAAGTGAAGAGATAAAGGATTGGCTTCAGAAAGGGTATGTCTTTCTCACATTTGTTTCGGTTAAAAAATAGGTTTAAAGTAGCAAGGGGGTTAGAAAATATTTTTTGAAACTTTGGGTTTATGAAGAAATAAAACCTAAAAATAGAGGATATGGAGATATTTTCTCAAACTTATATACTTCCATTTATCTAACTGTCCATTCTAAATGGAGGGCTAAGATTTCCCCAATCACAATGTCACGTTTTTACACTTCTTTATTTTTAAGTTGTTTTCTATAAACTATTTTGATATCAAATTTTGGACGTCCAATCTTCTATTAAACTCGCACTAACGAAAAATATTAAAAATTATTTTCAATAAATAAAATGACCAAAATACCCTTAAAAATTTCAAAGGGTATTTTGATCTTTATATTTTATCGAAAATTATTTTAAATATTTTTTATTGGTGCGCCCCAATGAGAAGATGGCGCGTGCCAAATTTCATATTCATACAATTTGTATAAAATAAATAAAAATAAAATACTTTGAGACGTCGGATCTAAGATTAAATGGTAAGTGACTCTCTTGATCAACATTGGACGGCTAGATGGTAGGGGAAGCATAGATCTTCTATACTGTAGAGGAAGTATAGAAACCTTTCCCTTGGAAAACAAATGCAGGTAGTGACATGTCTTCCGCACTGAATTAACCAAAAAAAACTAGAGCCATTTTGTATTTAAACTAATAAAGGGGTAGGCTGTTGTGGATGGTATTGGGAGGGTCATCTTCGCCTAAAATAAAAGGGCCGGCTGTTGTGGATACATTGGATCTAATATTTCTTATGGAAGTGGACCTAAAAAAGTTGGACAGTGATACGATGATCTATATGCATGTGGACCATAGTTAGCAAGTTCTCCATTGAAATATGATTTTTTAAAAGGAAAAGCTTATATAACGTTGCAATCTTACATTGTAGAATTATAGATGCACTTAAAAAATCCATCAATAAAAGTTGTTTTAATGTTGAAAAACCCTCTAATTGGTCATCTCGATATCGAGATATATGACCTTGAAAAAAAAAGATTTTGAGTCCCAGAAATGGTGCATCTTACAAAACATTATCTAAACCATCTATTTTCAAGAGTTTCATATGTTTATAGATCTACTTGATTATAATCATTTTTGGAGTTTAAAATTTTATAATTAGATTTGAAAATAGATTTTGAGATAATATAAAGAATATTTTACATCAAAATTATATGTTATGATAAAATTTGAAAGTGAGCTTTAAATGGATTGTTTAAGGTTGCAACCTTATGGAAACCACACCTGTTTTTAAAAGATCTCCAATTTTGTTGAAATTTGTTAAGAAATTTGAGTTTTTAAAAAAATTTAAAAATTATTTTTTATTGAACCAATATTAATGCATATTTTATCTTTTCTGAAAACTTAAAAAAAAAAAAATTCTTCCCTGTAATTTTCTTGAAAGTGCCCTACTCTTCATAGATTCGATATAAATAAATTTTGGTTTTGAGATAAGCGATATTTAGGATTAAATTAAGAATCTAGATATAACAAAAAAATCCACAAAATATTTTCAAGAATGTATTCCCCTAAAGAAACTGTATTAAAAAAAAAAAAGGGAAAATATATCAAACTACCCATAAGACATAACTATATAACATTTTACCCATATCATTTTATTTAATTTTAAAGTACCCACTAAAATAGATGATCATGACTTGAAATAGTTGCTAATATATAACATGTTGAATGGTGCATTTCCGGTAGGTATTTTGATAATTTTTTCATGAAAATAATGATACTATCAATATACTCCAAATTATATATTCTTCCCAAACAACTGCATATCTCAAAATAATAAGTAGAGTTAATGGAAGACTAACCCAATAAAATTATTTTTCACTAAACCAATGGCATCACTACAAACCGATTAAATCACAAGTAAAGATTTATGCAGCTAAGACTAGGAGTGAGGAGAGAGAGATTCAATCACAAGTAAGGATTTATACAGCTAAGACTAGGGGTGAGGTCCGAATATTTAGGTTTGCTTGCACATACTATTCAGTACAAAAAAGCTTTTTGTTACTTTCACTCTGTGCACAGAAGTTTGATTAATTTCACCTTCTTCTTTTTTTAATTTTTCATTGGTGAACATAACAGATGAATAATTGTTTTACAAATTTTGGTTTTTATGTTTTCGTTAATTGTAACTATACTGAGGGTGTTTCTTCTTTATCTGTAATCCTATACCTTGGGTTTTAATTTTTGTTATTTATTGATGTAAATGTTGTGTGTAGTATTGTTCTTGTTTTAGTCTACGCTCCCAATAAAATTGTTGTATGTTTTGTACCGTGATAATGATGGAAGCATTGTCGCTATATTTAGTAAAAATTTAGACAAAATATTTGTCCAGTAGGACTCTAAATGATACCAAGTAAAAACATAGAATTATTGTTCAATGATTGTAATGTATCTTTCAAATAATTGCAAATGATCTCATGCCATTTTTATATGCCTGTTTTATTTTTTATCCTTTTTTTTTTTTGAAAAATATTCGTAATTTTTATTGCTGACTAAAAAAAGAAAATTATATCATTAGAGATAACAAATGAATGTAAAGAAGTTTGCTTTGCAATACATATAGGTGACAGAAACTAACAATTTTTTTTTTTCTCTTTTTTCTATAGCTCAATGGGGGAGGAGATCTCTTTATCCTGACGTTTGTAGGACGCAAGCCTGGGAACCAAGCGCCACAAACTCTATCGTCCGACGTGCTAGCTAGTTTATACCCAGGCTTCTTATCTAGAAGAAAATAGAGGTACGGGGGATCCAGCCTCTCACATGCGAATTTTTTATCCATTTTTTAACCAAATCCAAACTAATCATTTGATTATTTGACCTGTGCAATATTTTTGCCCAATCAAATTTTTTCCTTGATACTTACCCAAAAAAAATTACTTGCCCAAAAAAAAAATTCCCCAATATTTTGCTTCTGGTTCTTTTGAACACAGCCTATTTATTACCATAATTTTAGTTTATTGGCGTGTTGTTATTCCCGGACCTACTAACTATGATTTTGGACCACCCATTTCAATAGTTTCCTTTATGAAGCGTTTGGATGGGTCCGACATCGGTGATCCCCATTGGGTGGGTCCCACATTCCAGAATAGGGTGATCCCCATTGCCTAAATTGGAAGGGACATGGCAATCTGTCGTGTATGTCATGGCCTTGTGCATCCTGATATTGGATAAGGACTAAATGAGCTACTCGGTCTACATGACATTATAGGCTAGACGATCAAGATTGAAGAATGGGGTGGCAATAGACCCGACTTGACTTGGGATTTGATGACTATACTTGACCTCGGTCTCAATATGGGTTCAAATTTTAAACCCGAATACTATTCGGGTTTAGGTTCGGTTGGACTGTACCCGACTCATACCCACGGTATTAGGGTATATGATGGCAATCATGTGACTTTAAAAGCGCATTAGGTGTTCATATTGTCATAATAGTGACAATATTTACCGTATTATTGACAAAAAAAAAGAAACTAATGGTCAAAGAATATATGATGGTAAGAAAAAGAGCAAAAAAAGTAAAATAAACTCATAGTTATATGGTGGAAATGGATCCGACTAGACTCGGGACTTGACGGATAAACCCAAGACACGACGGGTTTGGGTATGGGTCCAAACTTTTAACTTGTATACTATTCGAGTCAGGATTTGGGTCCAGCTGAACGCGATCTATTGCCACCCCTATTGAAGAAGAAGAGAATATCTTGAAGCTGAGAAGGCAATCTCATTTGGACCTTTTTTTTTCTTATAAAATAGTTTCCTTAATATTTTGGAGGATTTAGATAGTTAGATGAGTCGATCATGTGTGCAAATTTTGAGATCTATAGGAACCTTACTTTGTCTTAGACAAAAAAATTCGAACATGAAAATAGGGCCGTTCGTTAGCGCTCCTTCAATCTAAGCACTAGGAATAAACTATTCCATGTGCCCTTGGCTTATACAATTTTTTTCGTTTTTAGAGAAGGACTGTATACTTCAAACTGGTCCATGGAAACCTTTTATAGAAAGGATCATACCCTGACTATTTGTATAAGGTTGAATTTTTAATTGCATAGGAATTCTTGTTTTCAACTTAATTGGAGCAGTCAAATTCTTATTTTGGTAAGAATTTTTTTCATAAAAATTTGAAATTAATTTCTAATAAGGGAGAGATTCTATAATAATTTCTATTTTAACTTGAATGGAGATATAAAATTCCTAGTTTGGAAGTAATTCCTTATTTTGATTTCACTAAAAATTCCTAATTAAGAAGGGAAAATTAGAAGATTTTAAAGTCAAAATTCACACCCGTAGTATAGATGATCCTTTCATTCAAAGAAGAAGATCCGGTTCTAATGGCAAGAAGATTGTATTAAATGATTCGAATTTTTGCAAATAAATACAAAAAGATCTAAAAAATGACATTTATTTTTGAAACACTTGACTTTATAAATGGCATTTTTTGGATGATGTAAGGATGGCAACATGCCGAGCCTGGCCAAAAGAAAATGAAAAAAACAAAAAAAAACAATTGGCTAGGATGGGTCGAAGCAGGTTGGCACTGGTCTAACCCGGCCCTTGACCCAAAGTTTGCAGCTCAAGCCCTAGTTTTTTAAGGCCCCACTGATGCGGCCGGCTGGGCCGTCCAGCCAATTGCCAATCCTAGAATTTGTCATTTCCATTTTCCATACCCATTTCTAAAATAAATTCCACGTGGCAAGTCCAGCTGGTGCCACGTAACGTGGCTCCATGGCCAGGAGTTGCCCCATCCCACTTTCTTCCATGGGGACCATATGAATACAAGAGTTGTAAATATGTTTTAAAGATCTGATAAATAAATGAATAAAAATGGGTTTCGTATCGATAAGGACACTTGGTTTCTATACGGCCAAGCTTGTATATGTAGAAATGCGGGCTTATTAATAAATCTATTATTAAGATGGATTTTTGGACTAAATTTTTATAGATAAGTAATCTTTAACATGGAGATTATGAATATGAAAAAATACGTAAAATTTTAAAAATCAAAAATAATAATTATAATAAAAACATATTTAAACTTTCAATGGAACACTTACATTTATCTTTAAAATGGATGCTTTACACTTTTTGGAGAGCATATGTACCCATGAGGTGTAGCCTGCACGAAACATTTTTCCTTGTGATAATGATAGGAGAGTAGGAGAACTCTAGGTTTGAGGACGAGAGGAGGTGCGCATTTATTAAATATAAATAAATAATGGCAGAAAAAGTTAAACTAAACGCTTTATGCTCCAATTAAAAAGACATGTAACGTGGATTCAGCATGTGTCACTAAAATTTCTCAATATTTTAGATGGCCCGAGTCTTTTTCATGCTAAATCAGAGGGGGCAACATGTGATTGCCTATGTGCACCTAAAACATTTGCAAATGATAAGAATACCCTTAAGATTTAAATAAGGACACAATTTTTATGAGTCCATTAGAAATAAGTCACCCCTGAAAATTTATTTTTGAGATGGATTTTTTGACTTAATTTTCAAGGGCTTGTAATCTCTAACGCGGAGATCATGAATATCAAAATTTAAATAAATTTTAGAAGTTAAAAATAATAATTTTATTAAGAAAACATTGGGATTGTTAGTTTCAATTTTTTTAAATGGACCACCTATTTGCATCCATTTTTAAGATGGATGCTTTATATATTGGGGACTGCAAATGTAGAAATGCGGTCCCCGTTGCATGAAACAATTTTCCTTTGAAGAAAGCCTTTGGGGAAATTATAAATATCCCATAATTAGACATTGTAGGCATCCCAACCCCTACCAAATACTTTTGATATTATACTATCAATCCTAACGCTATTTATTTTGCATCCACTCCCCCCACTTCACCAAGTTCACTTTTCTTTACGAAAACATATGCATTTTAACCCATGTTTTCCACTCGCATTTTGAGTCGGTTTGGAATTGCAAACCATGTTTCCCACTTTGTCAATCCAAGCCGACCCGACACAACTTGAATATAGAAGCCGGTTCAACACAAAAGATATAATTTCAATATGAGCTAAACTAATGCATTTTGTGTTGGACTACCAAAATCTGAATATCAGAAGCCGGCTCAGCACATTTTGTGTCGGGCCAAAACTTTTTGTCAGAAGTCAGTCCAACACATTTTTGAGCCGGGCTGGCAAATATTGGGGTTACTTTAGAAACATAGGCTAAAACGGAGAGTATTTTGGTTTAAAAAATCAATTTATTTACTTGAAATGGATGGGTACAAAAATAAATAGTAATGTGGTCAATGTTATGCATTAAAACAAGAAGGGTGATGCACATGGCAAAAAAGTACAAATTAGGCGTATCTATGATTTTCCCTTGTTTTAACATGACATCATAGGTATAAAATATGTGAAAAAATGGCAAAAAGGGCTATGCACGAAACAAATTATTAAGAAATGATAGGATGCACTTAAATGGCCAAAGGGAAACTATCTTCTAATCCACATTAGAAAGGAGTATTGAAAAGAATAGTCCTTGAGGGCTTCCCGATCTATTCAAACCAAGGACCTTGACCGAGAGGGAGAGAGAGAAATGGGTCATGTCTCATTCATGGAAATCTCAGCATTTCTCCATTAGGGTCCTTAAAGTAAGGGGCATTGACCCTGAAAACTTGTTCAACAATTGTATATAAATTAAACAACAATGGTAGAGAGGGAAGGGAGAAAATGGCTTTCAATTTGGATCTCAAAGTTTGTCCCTCGGTGTCCTTGGAATTCGGAACTGACCCTGAATAGGTTCTATTACTCACAAGAATATATGATATTTTTTTAATAAGTTAAAATTAGGGAATTAGATGTGATGTAATTTTATATGGAATTGTTATTTTTATTTAAAATTGATGTACTCTAGATAATATTATTTTGTTAGCTGTTCAATATGTATCTTGTATATGTATTATGTTTTTTTTTTTTTCAATTATTTTTAGCTTTTTTTTGTTAAAGCAAGTGATTTTCAGCGAATTACTACTAATGAAGTCTTTTTTTTTCCCTCAAAAAGATAGATAAGTTTTTTTTTTTGCTAAAGCAAGTGATTTTCAGCAAATTACCACCCCCTATAAGTTTATTTGAGGACATAGATAATTCACAATCAGAACTAATTATATTGAATCAATGTCTTATCAATGATTGGCCCTAACAAAATCCCAAAAAAAAATCCTTTTCTTGGTCATTATAGTTGATAAGTGTGCTCTCCTTTAACAGATGATTCAATTGGTTTTCACAAAGCTTTCACCATTTAAAGATCCAAAAACATACCATGATCTATAAGCTCACGAACTATTAACGGTCTGATACCAACAGCATAAAGGGTCGGTTGGACGGTGATGAAGGGAGAATGGATCCTCTCAACAGACGGTTAATTTAGATGCGAGGAACCGCCTTACTCGATTACCATCAAGGGATTGCAAAGGATCAAGAGCTATGACCCAATTTTATTACGATAAATATTTTATATTTCCCCAATTGTATAACGGTTATATATTTCTTGATATCCAGTTGTCTGATCTGAATAGACGACTGAGATGGATCCAATAACAATCTCACGCATCTACACTGTTTTATTTTAATTTTTTTCTACAAGACATTTGACACCAAATTTTGGGTATCCACTCCTCTCTTAAACTCACACCTGTAAAAAATATAAAAAATTATTCTCAAAAAATAAAATGATCAAAATAACCCTGGAAGTTTCAAGGGCATTTTGATCATTTTATTTTATCTGAAATACTTTTTAATATGTTTTTAGATGCATGCCATTGATACGATGGTACATACCAAATTTTATATTCAGATTGATTTGTAAAAAAAATACTAAAAATAAAATACTTTGAGGTATCGGATCTAGATTAAGCAATCAATGGTTTACTTGATCCAAATTAGACGGTTGGATTGGGAGAAGCATATAAACCATAGAGTAAAGGAAGTATATAAAGCTTTCTCTTTTATAATTTTATATACCTACAAGCATAATGGACTAAAAAGTCCTCAAAAGTTCGGGCTTAGGGTTTATATAAGTCCCCAAGGAAGTTCCAATATTTGAATTTCAAATACATGGGGATTTGGACGCTAGGTTTTAACCCTTGAATTAAGAAGGGAAAGAATCATTTAAAGGTTTTAACTTTTTTTTTTTTTTTTGACAAATATTATGATCTTATATTAAAGCAATGCAACTTTTTTACCTCTTTTTGCCCTTATTTTGTAAAACAAATCCTATCCCTTCATTATTCTCTCTTCACAATTAATAAAGTTAACCTTTTATAAAATCATAGGGAGCAAAACATCTCAATTAACTCAATTACTAATAGAAGATCTTTTTTCAATTTTCATTTCATTCAAGTATCTCTTAAAAATGCTCAAATTAACCATGTTCAGTGTTGAGAATTATGAATAAGTATTGAAATTTTAGTAATTAGATACACCTTGAAGGGCCGAATTGAATAATGACAATATCCCAACTTGTTCAGGGTTTGTCAAATTATAAAAGAATGAAGTTTCCAAAATGTCAAGCTTTATGAAACAAAATAAAGCCTTACCTCAAATCCTTGTTCGAAAAATACTTTCGGCCATGAAAATCTTCATGATGGCTTTAAAATCAATTTCCAGCACCTATATTAAATTTTAGAACTTAGAAAATGATATAGATCTTGCATATTTTTTAAGACTTATTTTTAAGACAAAATGCTAGATAGTTTATTACAAAATGCACTTTTTAAAATCTTAAAATTCTAATTTTTTTTTCACAACCATAATGTTCAAGCTGAAATGATCGATATAAAGGTTTTTCAATGCTTGAATTGTAATTTTCTACGAGTTATAAGATGAGGTTTTAATTATTTTGAAACCATTTTCCACTATTGAAAAGCTTTACTCGAGTTACCAATTTCAAATTTCGAAGGCAATTTAGATATTTTTTTGAAAATAAGCATGTAGAAAGATGAAAAAAAAAAAAGAAAAGTAAATTAGGTTCCCAACTTCAAAGACAATTTAGATATTTTGAAAATGTGGAGTGAAATAAAAATCAAGCCACAACGGAGTCCGGAAATGACTTTTCCCTCATAATTTAACACCAATAATCTGTGTACACCATCCCAAATTTGGTGAAATTTAGAAAAATCTCCGGGGGCGGTATGTATAGTACCTAGGCTCTAAACAATCAAATTAGAGTCTACTTTCAAATAGTGTCGAAATATGAGGTTTCAATATTGGAAATATTTATGATAGCCTTAAGATATATTTTTATTTTTATTGATAAAGTTTAAAACTTAAAAAATAGTGTAGATCGATAGATCTATGAAAACTTAAAAATCTTGAATATTTACGGTCCAAAAATTTGTTAAAAAATATACTATTTTCAAAAATTGAAATGCTTTTTTTTTCCATATCTATATATCTTGATATCGAGATGATCAATTTGAAGATATTTAAGCATAAAAAATAACTTTCTTCTAGTGAAATTTTTGAGGCACGTCTAAATTTGGTTGTTTAGTGTTTCGGCTCTTTATAAACTTTTTCCTTTTTTTTATAAAACGAAATTCTCTTAAATGTAAGTGCAAATAAAAAAGATCAAAGTCCGAGGGGGTGGGGTCCACATGCCTTGTCCTCTCCTCCCCCGCTCCCGTGACTCAGCAGCTAGTTTTATGAAACCTGATGATGTGGAATACATTGTAAACGTGGATGAACGAGATTTATCCACGTGGAAGAGCCTAGGATCCCTTCTCCTCACTCTTATTTCAAGCGTCAAATAAAAATTTAAAATTAAAATAAATTTCATTTTTTCCTATTTTCCTAGGTAAATATCCGCCACAAAATCCAAGCAAGATCTTATACGGACTGCCACGTATAACCGTATCTTGCACCGTATAATTGACTGAATGATTAGTTTTATCCTTTACTTTTTTAGAAATGACGAAAAGCCCCTTGTCTCAGCAAAATGACTGTCTGGCCCTCCATTCATGAGAAAGATGACGGAAGATGTCCGAAATTTAAGGGGTACGGACGGGGTAAATTTAGTCAGATAATAGTAGGATGCCCACCTTTCTTGGAAATGTCCGAATCATCCAATGGTTTAATTAGAAGGCTTTTTTTTCTCTTACAGATTACCATCATGCCCCCTGAAAAAAGTTTTTTTTTTTCTCTTACAGATTACCATCATGCCCCTGAAAAAAGTTTGACCTACGTTTCTTTTCATTTTCAAAGGCATGTTTGATAATAGGGAGCATTTAGAAGTGGAAGACGAACATCCCACTTGCTTAATAACACTGCATGGAAGCCACAAAATGGAATTATGATATTTTACGGGGATGAATTTTCAATGTTGAAATCTACGAGTTTTTGGAAGCTGTCTCTTCCATCAAAATAAATGGAAAAGGCATCTCACGTACTTCATGGGAGAGGGTGTCCCACTCACCACAAAGTTTAGTAGTCAAACACATTCTAACGGGTGTACATTATAGTCCTAGAAGTGTGTTTGTTTTGGTTGATTTTTGAGTAGTGAGAGATTCATGTTCCATCAAAACAACTCCCATGTTTGTTGCTCGCTTGAAATCTGCAAAATACATGCATGATGTTCTACGGGTTTGCAAGAAAAATGTGACATGGGGTAATGGAAGCTAACCCTTTAATTCCAAATTGTGGAAGTGGCCATAATCAAACACCTCCCTAAGGAAATGGGTTTGGGTCATGATGGTACCATCTCTTATCCTAATCGTTATGTTGGTTTTCATTCCCACCATTAATATTATCCCATTAACAAAACAAAAAAAAAAAACTCTAAAACTATGCAAAATTTATAGTCCCTGAAATCATTACCATTCAAATGAGCAATGGAGGGTGAAGGGGAGATAATAGAACCTATCAAAAGTGATTAATCTCAAATTCAATTCCTACCACTAAACTACAATAAAAAGAAAAAAAAAAAAAAAAAAACAAAAGAAAAAAAGAAAAAAAGACAGGCTAGGACCACGTAACCAGTCACTCTCTTACATCGCCATCAATTGTTTGATAGGAAAGCGATGTTTCTAAGGACTAAGGTTCCAATATTCCTTGACGTTATGTAACACTTAAATCGGAAGTGCGAAGTAGTGAACTTTTTATAGGTCATTTTTGAAAAGACAAGGGCTATTATCGTCATTTTGAGCATATAAAAGGTACCTGCAAGTAAGCGTATGTAGCCGTATACTCCACACTTTCTCTATCAGCCAGATCCAGTGCTCTCTCTCTCTAATGGCTGCCGCGATTTACAGGCACTGATGAGAGAGACGAGCCGGAAACTTGTTCCGGCCAAAATTTCCGGCCAAAAAGCGAACCCATCACAAGCCTTAGATCTTCAAGAGACCAAGAGAACCCATGGCCGGAAAAAGCTAAAGGGCGCCTTTACAGGCCAAAGGTTACGGCTAAGAAGTGATTTTCCGGTGGCCGGAAAACGAACTAGTCCGGCGACCCCATTGCTGAGATGGAAACTGGAAGATGGGCTTGGCCACAGTGGGGCTTTGCCGGATTCTGGAGAGGCTAATGGAGAAAAGCTGCAGAGCAACAATGGGGGGGGAAGCAAACTGGGAAGTGGGGTTTCGGCTAGGCAGCTTGCTGCTGGGTTATGGAGGCTTAAATCACCGGAAAATGAGGCTTCTTGCAAGTTTTTCCGGCAAATGGCCTCCCCACGCTTTGATTGTAGCCATTCTCAGAGGCGAAGTGTTCAGGTATTTATTTGATCAGAAATCCGGAGCTTCCATTTTATTTTTGGGTTCAGTTTTCTATGTGTGGTTTCGCATTTTCCTCCTCTATTTTTTTCTGAATGTTGGGAGATTTTTTCTGTTGTATGTTTGCACTGAAGATCTGTTAGTTACTGTTGTTCGTTGAGCGTGCATTTGAACAAGTAAACTTGATATTTGTTTTTTTGTTGTTAAGATTACTGTTTATTGTATTATGAGAAGTTAATGGTGATTATTACATTTGTCTATTTTTGTTGCTTTTGTTCAATGTTATTCAATCCTCTCTGATTTAATATTATCATGAAAATTGTGACAAATTTTGAATTAGTAGAATGACCTGAACCACCCACTTGAATCTGCATCATAATATCCCATTCCCCTTTATGTGATCTCTTATTCAAGTAGATAAAATCTGGTGCTTGATCTGTTCACCCAATACTTTAGGACGTTCAAAATCATGAACTCTTTATTCACTAGATTTAGAGTAGGAGTAAAAATGAACTTTACCCTAATATCTTCTTTCTTTTGATAAGCTTAGGACATTTTGAAATAGGAAGTGGTAGATTTTGGGTTTTTGAAGTTAGTAGGTTTGGGGTAAACTTTTGGAGAACCTTCCAAGCAATAAAGAGAAAAGATTTGTTGCTTTGTAGTCAGTACTCATATTATGAGAATGGCAATTCACTTTCAGTAATTTTCTGATGCAGCCTTTGATGGCTAGCGGGGCGGGCTCGTGTCTGTCGAAGCATGATGCTTCAAAGTGTGCCATTGATTTGAAGGATGATTTGCAGAGCCATCTTTCATTCCCCCTTCTCTCTAATGGTGTTTGCTATAAGGTACACAAAATCCATTTCTCAATAATTTTGCTGTAATTTAATATCCTCTTTGTACTGGGTATTTTACTGTCTCTTTTATGTGGGCTGTTTTGATTAACAAAATAATCATGGTTATCTGTTTCGAATAACAAAATAATCACTGTTTTCCCACTACAAACTTCATCTTTCAATCCTCTGATTTCCCACAGAGACACCTGCCAGCACCGTCTTAAAGTCACTGCCTCTTGTTTCCCCTGTCGATCATTTGTTGTTCCTTATGGTTGAAGGTGTGGGTTGATTGTCCTTGGCTGTTATAATTGCTTGTTATTTGCTAATTTCAAGAAAAAACAACACGCCCAGCTTTATCAACCTCCTCACTTTTTATTTGTTTAGTGTCTCCTTAAGTTCTCATGGTCTTCATAAACTGATGTTTTCCTTCGTTCTTTAAGAATTCTTGGTTCTTTACGATTCATTATGTACATTTATCTAATCATACAAGCTCTTCCCTTATTCATCTTGCTTAGCTCGAACCAGCTATCACATACTCCAACTCTGCCATGGAGAGGGCAACAAAATGGGACCATGAATGCCCCAAAACTTCAGATGAAGTGTATAGATTCTACACAAATCTGAACTTTATGGAAGATCATAGGGATACTCCCATTTCGGCCTTATCCACTTTGCAATTGGAGCTAGAACATGCTCGTACTCGCATACACGAGCTAGAGACTGAATGCCAATCCTCAAAGAAGAAATTTGATCATTTCCTCAAGAAACTCACAGAGGAGAGGGCCTCATGGCGTCGAAGAGAGCACGAGAAGATAAGGGCGGTTATAGATTCTGCTAAGGATGAGTTTAGCCGAGAGAAAAAACAAAGGCAACGGATGGAAATTGTGAACACCAAGCTCTTGACTGAGCTCTCAGAGGTGAAGTTATCGGCAAAAAAGTTTATGCAAGACTATGAGAAGGAGAGAAAGGCTCGTGAACTAATGGAAGAGGTTTGTGATGAATTGGCAAAAGAGATTGGCGAAGACAAAGCTGAAGTAGAGGCTCTTAAGAGGGAGTCTATGAAGATTAGGGAAGAAGTGGAGGAAGAAAGGAAGATGTTACAGATGGCTGAGGTTTGGCGTGAGGAGAGGGTCCAAATGAAGTTGGTTGACGCCAAGTTGGTCTTAGAGGAAAAATACTCCCAACTGAACAAACTCCAGTCAGATTTAGAGGCATTTCTGAGCTTCAAGAGCACTGGTAGTTTAGCTGTGGTACGAGAAGCCGAGCTCCTCAAAGATGCTGCTAGCTCTGTGAACATTCAAGACATAAAGGAATTCTCTTATCAACCCCCCACTTCTGATGATCTAATCTCCGCTTTGGAAGACCTCCACTCTGGTTCTGGTAATGAGAAAGACATTGAGGCATGCTTAGGGTTTGAACCCACTATGGGTATTTATAGTCCTGCAAGCCGAACATCGAAAGTTCATACTGTGAGCCCTGAAAACAATGCCAAAAATCAAAGGGAGGAAGATGAAAATAGCGGGTGGGAATCAGTTAGTCATGTAGATGAGGAGCAAGGATCAAGTAACTCATTGGAGGGGAGTGACCCATCTGTTAATGGTTGCCATGAAGAGACCAGTGTGTCAGGTAGTGGAACTGAGTGGGAAGAGAATGGAGATATGGATATGGCAGTTACTTATTCTTTGACAAGAGGACAATCTAGAAAGAAGCCATCTTTTACGAGGCTATGGAGATCATGTCCTAATAATGGAGAAATTTGTAAAACTGTGTCTGTCGAGGTTTCGAACGGGAGATTGTCTACCAATAACAAAATTGATTCTCCCGATAGGGTTTCGGGGGATGGGTGCTTGAGCCCTCCGAGCTTGGGGAATTGGAGCTCACCTGATGCAGGAAACCCCCATATAGCGAGGGGGATGAAGGGTTGCATTGAGTGGCCTCGTGCCATACAAAAGAACAGCTTGAAAGCAAAGCTTTTAGAGGCGAGGACAGAGAGCCAGAAGATTCAGCTGCGCCATGCCCTCAAACAGAAGATCTGACACCATCTTTTGACTTGTGTCAAGAGCCCAACTTTTGAATTGTATCGACTTGGAAAATGTTTGATAAGAGAGGCCATTTCAAGGGAAATTTTGGGTTATTTGGGCAGTCTGGTCACAAAATCTATGAATCCTTGGGAAAAGGTTATTGTATTCTCAGAAAAGGTCTTAAAATTTGTTGAAGCTGAAATGGTTTTCTGCCATTTTGACTTACTATGTTCCTGTTACTTTCATTCTTAAGTGATGGGCATTAATAGGCCTCTTCCAGTCTCTTGTTATCCTTTCACGAATTTTGTAGAAATGAGTTTACCTTGAGGTGGTGAGGACTATATCTCTGATTACTGCTTCTCCTCAGGTACCATGTTCTGCTTTTTATTGTATTATGATGAATTAAATTTCAGCTATCATAAAAATCCTTCCATTGTTTATTCTGTTGGCTTCAACATTTGCTTTTATCTTTTCCTTTGTTTTAAACAGTGTTTCTCTCCCTTTTCTAACCTAGCCTTGATTTTCTACTGTGCTATAATGAAATTATTATTATTATTTTATGTTGTTAAGTGTAACTGTGCTATAATGAATTAGTGTTTTATTTCTTTGCTTAATGAAATATTTAAAAGCTCTTTCATTGATGTTTTACTGAATAGATGCTTTTAGTATGCTTTTTGGATGAGAGATATAATAGCATGTGCATTACAGAAGGAATGAGGTTGCATTAACTGCTACTGAAACCACTTGGGTTCTTTACTTCCTGACCTGATCAGGGTGCAGTAAGATGTTGGGAGAAGGGGAACCGTGACTTTGGAAACGTGTTAACTTCAAGTAGCTGCATAAATACATTCTACTGGACATTGTGATACACCCAGAGCAAGCATTTACTCTACATGTGTTTATATTTCCTGTTCTTCTCTTTCCAATAATTGCTCTCCTTGTGTTTGGCATCTTTTTCTATTTTTTGGTGAAATTTTTGCTTATATCAAAATAATACTCGGTTTTTTTTTTTGTCTCCCCATATTTTATATTTTGTGCTCTTGTCCTTTAAATTTGTTTTTTGTTTTTTGTTTTTTGCCCCAAAAATCGCCGTTTGGAACTCCCAAGATTCGAATTGAGGTTTTTTTCCCTTTTATTGAGAGTTTGGTTTCGAATTGATTTTTCAGTAAACCTAACAATTTAGAACTTCAAGTTCTGAACTACTCTTCACTCTAAAAATGGACAAGTTCGGAACACCAAGTTCTGAACCAGCACACTTCTCTTTCTTGCTTTTTTTCAAATTTGCATTTGTAATCTCTTCATCTCTGTATGATGATCCCTAAGAGTGTGATGAGATTGTGTCTATGGTAAGTTACTAAGGATATGTTTGATGATGGGGATTGGATTTTTGGGACATTGTTTTCTGAAAGTTCTTTTTTCTGGAATTTATTTTCTGGCCAATTTGGCATTCTGCGGTGAATTCGTTTCTTGTCTGACAAAACCGGAAGAACAGGGGCCTTAGGAGTTAGGCGAGTAGTTGGGTTTAACCATTTAATATTCGTTGATTAGATATTGATAGTTCCTTAATAAAGGAGAGTTTATTTTATTTCATAATCTATGTATAATAGGAATTGCAAAATGGAAAATGCAGACCATAAGTTTCTGGTCTATTGTAAATTCACAAATTCTTACAATTGATAAAATCTTTATATCAAAGTGATTAACTATTTTATCATGATTAACTCTCCCTCTTTCTCTCTGTCACTTTCTCTTACCTGATGAGTATTTGCAATGGTTTTGTTAAAATTGTGATGCAAATTTGGTTTGCTTCAATGCCCTAGCCACAGGCCTTAAGGGAAGGAAGAGTAGAGAACGAACGAAAGATCACAGAGATAGAGGAAATCACTTCCAAAATTTTAGTAATTCAAGGTTTATATGAAATAATAATTGATCTCTTCTAAACCCTACCAAGTATTTTGAATAAGGACGTGGTTGGAATGTGGCCAAGCCCGCACATGTAGATATACGGGTTTGGCAATAAATATATTTTTTAAATATAAGTTGATCTTAATGTTTAGAGAACATATGACCTTTAACATGGAGATCATGAATTTTAAAAATAAATAAATTTTAGAAATTAAAATAATAATTATATTAAAAAAACATTTGGACCGTTCATTAGAATTATTTTTAGATGGGCCACCTAATTGTAAAATGGATTTTTTATATCTCTGGACTGGATATTGTACAAATGCGGTCCAACTCACATGTTTTTTAAATAATTCAAAACTCTATAAAGCTCGTATAAAATCCTAGTCATCCATTTTATTCAAGTTCTAACCATCCATTATTAATTTAAAAAAAAAAAATTATCCTTTCCCTAATATAATAAAAAATAACAATTGAAAAAAAAAAACAAAAACCTAAAATAATTTCCTCTAATTACAATATTAACCCCTTGTGCACCATGAACAAATAGTTGTGGTTGGGGTGTTGCTGAGTTATTACCCCCTGGTAGAAAAGGAACTCGATTTTGATGAATTGTCATCAACAAAGAGGCAGTATAATTTGGAGCTTGTCTTCTGAATGCATGCTCGGAGATCCACGTATTATCTAAATATGACATTGTATGGCCTCCCCTTCCATTTCACTAGATATTAACAATATGAACCCTCTCATATTTGAAAACTTTTAGTCTTTAAGACTTACTTGGTTCTTCCTTTTTTTTTCGATAATTGCTTGTTTATATCTATAACTACTCTTGAGCTTCTATAGGGTCTTTAGAAAAGTCAAATAAATCAACAACGTTAAATATTGGAGAGAGATCCAATGTCTTTGATAATTCCACCTTGCATCATTATTCCCACATTTTTTCAAAATTTGGTCGGTGGTCAGGCCTTGATCTCCTCTCTCGGCCAAGGACCCGGTTCGGGTTCTGGCCTGAGATCGCTATCTCAAAAAGCTGCACGTGTGGACGAGTCTGTGCATGTGTGCAGATAGGTACTAACGGTGAGGGAGATTTTCATCCGTGCCAAGAATGCTCGGGTAGGTCAAAAGACGAGGAGAAAGAAGAAAAGAGAAAAAGATATGAAGAAGGAAGATGATCACTCTTCAATTTTGCAGCCTTTCGGAGTCACCTCCCTCAGGAGGCTTTTCTAGTTAACCCAAAAAAGGTATAGGCATTAGCCTAATACCCCA
Source organism: Amborella trichopoda (assembly GCF_000471905.2). The sequence continues at coordinate 3,067,946 of NW_006500347.1, forward strand.
GAGGCATGAAAAAGACACAAAAAGGGGTGAGGAGAGATAGGGGAAAGAAGGGGCGCTAGGCGGCCTAGTCCCCTGGCTCTCTGAAGGTAAGAGAGAGAGAGAGGGCGGGGCGGGGCGGGCTGGGGCGGGGAGAGAAGAAAAGAGAGAAAAGGGGAGTTGGGCAGTTGAGCCCCTTAGCTCTCAGGGGGTAAGAGAGAGAGAGGAGAGAAGAAAAGAGAGAGAAAGGGAGGCAGCTGGATGGCCTAGCCATCAGGCTCTCCAAAAAAGGGGAGGAGAGAGAGAAATAGAAAAAAGAAGAGAGGGAGAAGGGAGCTGGGTGGCCCAACCACCTTGCTCTCGGGGGGAAGAGAGAAAAAGAGATAAACAGATGGAAAGGAGAGTGAGAGAAGAGAGAGAAAGAGCAGAGAGATGGATTGAGCACTTAGGGTGTGAGGTGATGACTCGAACAGCAACGGCTAGGCGTGCTCCCAACGTTTCCCTAGAGTGCTCTTTGAGAAGCGGTCTTCGGGTCAAGGGTTAGGGTGTGTGGAGCATGATGAGTGTAGACTAGGATAGTCTAGATAGGACTATGATGTATGGTGTGGGTATAGCGTGTGGTGTATGTGTTGTGATAGTCTAACGAGTGTGGGAGAGTATAGTTTATAGTGGTCTAGGGGATATGGTGGAGTTTGGGTTATGGTAGACTAGAGAGTATGGGGGAGCATAGTCTATAATGGCATAGGGAGTATGGTGGAGTATCGGTTATGGTAGTTTAGAGAGTATGGCTGTAGGGAGTAAGAGGTCTAGAAGTGTAGGGTATGGAAGTGGGGAGCTTTGAGGGCAAACCTCATAGAAGAAAAATATTATATCTCCTCTCTCTCGAAGCAAGACAGATGCATAAGCTTACTAATATGTCAAAAGACAACATAATTACTAAAAAAAAGGATTAAAATGAATAGAATAATTAATATCATTTTGGGGCACAATGATCATTTTGCCCTTGGTCAGAATCTTGGAAATGACAAAACCATCCATCAAAAAGGGACATCTTGCTATAGCGATTCCTTGAGGCATTTTTTGGTGCTTTATGGCGACATTCTAAGCGATCTAAGATATTTGTCTCGAGACGATTGATTTGATATTTATTTTGAAGCTTGAATTGAACTTTTTGGTCATAACCCAAAATCTGGTCAAGTCCATAAGCTTGAGAACTTTGATAATTTATGCAGCATGATTCCCTTATTTCTAGTCATTCTCTTTATCATGAATCAAAGGAGAAGTTGTAATCGTTTTGTTACGAAAACCCCCTTGATTTGAGTGCCGATTGATCATTTTCACATTTTTGGAGGTCGTCGCATTCTTTTGAGCTTTAATAAGATGGCTTCCCAACTTCCATTTCTAGCAAAATGAAGCCCTTTGAGTCACGATCGCAACGAACCTAGCTTTGATGTTGTAGGAGTCCAAAATATTGAGATACAGCTACTGGAGCGACGGCATACGCTACAATTTCATGCTTTCTGATGATCTTCTTTATAAGATTTCTCCTTGTCCGTGGGTCCCCATGGTGAGAGGAACAAGTCGAATTTGGGATCAATCCGCTTCAAGACGAGAGAGAACCAGGCTTCACAAGTTGACCCTTTTTTAAAAAACATAGTTACCATAAATAGTAATTGGTTGAATTGGGTTAAAGTGAATAATAAAAATAAGTACGACCTACGAAGGTCAGATTGAACTAAAATTTGGCAAGGTGGTTATTCTAGGCCGTTTGAATCCATGAACAGGGGTTTCATGGTTACTAGAGGTATCTAGAGTATAGTTCTAACTATTGTGTATCATAGCCATGCTAGTGGCTTGAGCCAAAAACTGATTTTGTACTTGCTTCTTTTATTCACGTTCGAATTGGATGAAACTTGGAGGGCATCCTTAGATCATCTTAGGAGACTCATGTGCTTGATTTGGGGCTGAGATGACATCTCTATCATGGTTCTTCAAAATAAGACTTATTTGTGTGGGGCTTCCGTAGTCCATATGCATGACTGGCACCTACAGATCTGAGTTGCTATCACCTCCTCTATTATTCGTATTGGATAATTAGTGCGTAAAAAAAATACGCACTAATAGTCGGGGTTCATATTATTGGATTTGAGCTTATTGTTGGGCCCCAATAGAAGCCTCTTCTTTCGCAAGTACACCGGTACTAAGTCACTTTTCTTGAAAATCTCATCTCTTCGATGCTCATGTAAAACTTCTTGATATTTTTTATTATTTTCTTCAATCTTCTTCTTGATTTGAACTTGTAGGCCTTGCATATATTTACAAAAGCATCGACATCATCACATGCCTTGCACTGGTAATGGCACTAGGTTAAGAGCATAATAGGAGTCTTCTTGTTAACAATCTCAAATGGTGATTTTCCCGCGGACCAATGTATCGAATTGTTGTAAGCAAATTCAACGTGGGCTAAAGTGAGGTTCCATTGAGATATGATAACAATATTTCTAAAGAAGTTGCCCCTTACCAACGCTCTTATTCGCCACTTCTGTTTGCCCATTGTTTGAGGATGATAAGCGCTAGAAAAATGAAGTTTGGCTCCTAGTGCTTTCACAGAGTGTGCTAAAAATGACTGAAGAACTTTGTATCCTGATTAGAGGTAATGGACTTGGGGACACCATGTAGTCTCACAATGTACTTGAAGAAGACATTGGCAACATGTATATTACTCATAGTATTCTTACAAGGAATAAAATGTGTCATTTTAGAAAATTGATCAAAAAAAAGAGTCAACACCTTGTGTAGTATAAAGGCGTCTGAGTACAAAGTCCATAAAAATATAAACCCATATCTGGAACAGCGAGGGGAGCATAAAGATCCATATTTTATGTGTGGTTTTAGGTACTTTCAAATTCGATATTGAGCCATAAATATGTCAATGTTGCTTCGCATACATGGCCAAAAATATTTTTTTTTTACCATAGATAAACTTTTGTCCTTTCCAAAGTGTCCACCTAAGCCTCCGACATGAAGCTCGATAATTATCTTCTCCCTTAAGAAGTACTGAAGTATACATAATTGTACACCTATAAATAAATATCCATCATACATTAGATACTCCCCCATGGGATCTTGCACATTAACGCATATTGCTTTGACCTTGTTGAAATTTGGATTGATCTTTTATTATTTCAAACCCCAGCACTTCTATAGATAAAGTGCCAAGCAAAGCCATCCTTTCTACTTACAGCATTAGCTACCTTGTTTTTGGTTTTGGCATGGTGCTTTAATAGAAAGGCATATTCTTAAGGGGAGCTCATCTACTTAGTATACCACACATTTACCTTCTTTTCGAAATTGAAGTACCGAAGTGCCTCATGATCCAAGTATAGAATAAACCCCATATGGATCAAGTAGTGGCTTTAATAATGCAAGAGTTGCACTACTGCATAAAACTTGAGGTCATAGATCGAATACTTATTACATGCTTTATTCTTCTTAGCAATGAGACTCTTAAACTTTTCCACCCTCATATAATTGGTTACTGTTGGTATTAGAGTGCTGAAATTTCTAATAAGTGGCAATAAAAGATGGTTAGGCCATGAAAAGATCGAATCTCAGTGAGTGACTTTGGCACTGGCCTCTCAACTATGGCTTTCACCTTTCCTTAGTCTAACTTGATATCCTCAGATGAAACAATATACTCTAGAAAGATAACATTGTCTATCATAAAAGAGCATCTCTTTAAATTTACAAAAAGTGATTTCTTCCTTAGTACATCAAAAGCTTGTTCAAAGTGGTTAAGATGATCTTTTGGGTCAGGACTACAAATCAAGAAATCATCAAAATAAACTACAATAAATTCTTAGTGAAAGAACAAAGTACCTCAGTCATTAGGCGCATGAAGGTGCTCGGCGTATTAGAAGGCTCAAATGGCATCACCAACCACTCATAGAGTCTTTCCTGAGCATTGAATATGATCTTCCATTCATCCTAGGACAAATTTGGTTTGATGGTAATTACTCTTTAAATCGATCATTAAGAAAAATTTAGACCCATGAAGCATATTTAAAATATCATCAAGCCTAGGTATGAGAAATAGATACTTGATTGTAATTTTGTTAATCACTCGATTTTCCACACAATCCACCATAAACCATCATTGTTGGGAGTTAATAACGCAGGGACGACACATAGTGACATGCTTTCTCAAGTCAAGTCCTTTCAAAGCAAACCGATAGCTTGTTTAAATAACTTATTTTTTATGGGGCTCATTCGATAATGGCCCAATCTTGATAGGCCAGGACCAAACACTAAATTAATGTGATGTTGAATAATTCTCATCAGCACTTCTAATTAGAGGAAGGCCATCAAAAAATTCATCTGGCATCAAGTCTTTATACTTCTTATGTAGAGGTTCTAGAGACTTAATAATTGAAGTAGGCGTATAATTTTGTTTTTCAAACAACACATAAATCACATCCATATCCATGTTGTTCCCTCTTAAATTTTCAATCATTTAGCAAGACACGCCTCTTTAGTGGATTTGGGCGTAGGAAGTCGGTTCATAGGACGAAGTGTGATGTTACTACCATCGTTTAGAAAATAAGTATCGGGTCTAGTCTTATGCAACATATCTCAATCATAAAACCATGGCCTACCATATAAGATGTGGCATGTATTCATGGGTATTATATCACACCATACTTCACCTTTGTATTAGCATAAATAAAAAAACAAACCAATTATCGAGTAAGAACTAGTACCTCACCTCTTTTCTTAAACTATTGAATTTGATATAAATGAGTGCTTAAGCTGCTTCAATTTAACTTTATCCACCATAGATACCATATTTTCACTACTCCAACCATTAATTACATTGTGATTAACTTACTACTGAAGTGCAAATGGTCCGGAAAATAGCGTGCAACCACTTCTCTCCATCAAATGGTCTTGGTATTGATAGCATGATTTGTTGGATGACTAAGGTTTCACACCTTTTCGCTTTATACATACCTTATTGACAATTGCGAGAGGATCAATTGCTTCATAACCTAGCTTGTTCCAATATCACCCTCTTCCTCATAGGCATGCTCTTCATAAGCTTTTACTCCATAATTTTCTTTTACCAAATTGACTTTTATACTAGGTTGACATGAAGGGCAATTATATGCTATATGCATGGGTTGTTGGGATCTTGAAGCACACAATTTTAGTCATGAGGTGTTTTAGGTGCTGAAACACACTTTCACTATCTTCACAAGATGTTTTATGTGCTGCTACCCCTCTCTTTGCATCACTTTGTTGGAAATGTGGCCTATCAGGCCCTTTTTCTTTCGAAAATTTATTTTTCCAGTAATGGTATAAAAGCTATATTGAAGTGAAGTATATGTGAAATCCCATGTGGTCAATATGAGGCAATGCCATATACATGGATCAATTTTTTAGCTTTAATAAGATGTATCATTGGAGGGAAAAACCTAGTATCATTGGAAGAAAAAACCCCGTATCACTAGAGGGAAAAACCAGTATCACAGGAGGGAAAACCCAATGGTGTGTTTGAATTCCTTGTATATTATGGGAATGCTTGGATGACATCTTATTATATGAGTCATTAATGGATTAATAATATGTTTAGCTCATTACATAGGATTAACAGTTTGGTGACAACTTGTTAATCCTAATTATATGCACTTAAAGAAATTAAGGCAAGAGCTACACCTGGATCTCAGCTCCTATAGACCATAAATGTGAAAGTTACAAAATAAATGTGTTCTCTATAAAAAGACGTTAACCCCTCTAAAAAGATAGAGAAAGAAAAATAGAGATAGAAGGTGAAGGAGATTCACCAAAAGAACTTTCAAGGTAGCCTGTCACTGGATGGCTTGGTCTATAGGTTTTGGTATGGAACCTTAAGTCCATTGTGTGATTTAAGGACATATCCAAATAAGTTTTTTTATCGATTTTATTTATTTATTATTAATTTTATTTTTTGGGACTAACAATGGTATCAGAGCATGGGTTGTGAGATGCGAGGGCTTGGCAAAACCTAGTGAAGTTGGCGAGGGTATTTCCCGTCAGGTATATGCGATGGTGTCCCTTGTCTAGAAAGAATGTGCGATGGTATCTTTCGCTTGGAAGGAATGGCCTGAGGATTGAGTAAGGGCCGAGACCGCACACCAAAGGGTTGGGACCATCAGCATGTCCCTGAAGCCACTTGACGTGGCTCTCCACTGTGGAGAAACAAGTAAGGAAGAAATTTTAACGCTTCATTGCACAACGCATCTTGGTCAATTGTGGTTATGCTACAATTGTTTTTATGAAATATTTGGGACAAAACTTGTCTCATTCAGGTATATGTTATGACAAAAGATTGCATTATACTATTATCCTAGGGCACAATCCTCTATAAACGGCTTGGTTTTTCAGTCCGAAACTTTAAAGAGAGAAAATACATAACAATTGATTTTTTTTTTCTTCTTTTTTTTTTTTTTTGAGTTTTGGGTATGAGCATAAGAGCTATCCGTGACTGCAACATCCAAAATAAAAAGAACTTCCATGAGTTTCTTGGTAGACTTCATTATAAATGCACCAAAGTCTTCATTTGTAAAAAGTTTTGTCCTCTAAGGACCGTGGCCAGTAAGTGTTTCAAAATAATTGGTAAGCTCCAAATAAATTTTTTTTTTTGGCAAGTTTGAATTTGAAAAGTATTTGGTAGGTTTCAATTATAAAGCATTTGTGGTAAGTTCTTTATTACCTTAAATTAGAATTTGGCAGGTTTCAATTATAAAGCATTTGAGGTAAGTTCTTTATTTCCTTAAATTAGAATTGGTAGGTTTCAATTATAAAGCATTTGTAGTAAGTTTTTTATTGCCTTAAATTAGAATTTGGTAGGTTTCAATTACAAATATTTTGTAGTAAGTTCTTTATTGCCTTAAATCAGAAACGTGTTGACATTCTATTTTATCATAATATCATGAAATGAATGCAAATCCATGTGGAGTCCTATTTTGAAATTTAAGTTACTCTCTCTCTATCTACCCAAGGATACACAAGTCTCTATCTCTCACTCTTCATTATTTAAAAATAAATAAATTATAGGAAAAGATTGGAAGATATTCCTATTCATTTTCAATATGGCCCTCAAGCAATTATATATATTATGATGAGATAAATATTCGTTATCAATTTTATTTAAGGAGATACTTGATTTGAAAATTTTCATGGTGATCAATGATTATGAATATTTCAAGATCAACAATATATGTATATTTGTGGTAAGATTGTTTTTCCCCTTTGTTTCTAGAAGCATTAAGAATATTTTGTTTAGATTGATAATGTTGTTTATTATTTTTAACCAAGTTGTGACTTACTTTTCGGTATTTGTTTTTGCTTAGTATTCTTTCGTTTATTTAGAAAACTAAATTTGTACCCATGAGGATGTGCTGCTGAGCTATTATTTTTAAATGAGATGTAATTATCATTGACATCTTATCATGTTTTGTGTATATCCAAATGACTTTAAAAATATTTAATGATGTATCATGTTAGATTGAATTATCATATTGGTGATAGCTGTTCATTAGATAGTGGGAGTAGAGTAAATCATCATTTACCAAATTAGAATTAAATTTGTTAGCTCTATAATTATCAATGCACATTAAGAAAATGAGAGCAATTACTGATCTAGCATGCTAGACTATATTGGACTTATTTTTGTTATTATGACGACAACCACATATTAAGAATAGTGGGAGCCATTGTTGAATAGTTTGATGACATCATCGATTTGAAACTTATTGAACATGTCAACCAGAAATGATATTATATTTCTTTCTTTTATTATTATTAAAATTGAGACCACTTAAAGATTTCTTTTATGTATATAATAATACCAACAACTTTGTTGAATTATTATTGCTTTTTATTATTTTGACTTATGATCGAATTTGAGCTTTGGACTTAAAAACCAGTGTTGGATGACATGTTTAAGAAATAGGCGGAGTAATAGGCCTTTTTTTTTTTTTCTCTCTTGGCTAAAAGATAGATGTAAAAAAAATTCAACGTGTTGGTGAATAATTGGTAACGTATATGAGAAATCCCATGCATTTAGCATGAGGCAATGCCATATACCAAACCATTGAGACCAAGAAATCCAAGTGTGGCGTTTGACCACATGGGTAGGGTATATGTGAAATCTCATGCAAGTCACATGAGGCAATGCCATGTACAAAAATGTTGAGGTCATAGAATCTAAGTGTGGCGTATGACCACATTTGTAAGGTATATGAGAAACCCCATGCATGTAGCATGAGGCAATGCCATATACAAAACCATTGAGGCCAAGAAATCCAAGTGTGTTGTTTGACCATATTGGCGGGGTATATGTGAAATCTCATTTAAGTAGCATGAAGCAATGCCATATACAAGGTTATTGAGGCCAGAAAATGTAAGTATGGTGTATGACCACTTTGGCAGGGTATATGTAAAATCCCATGCAGGTAACATGAGGCAATGCCATATACAAAGCTATTGAGGCCAAGAAATCCAAATGTGGTGTTTGACCACGTTGACAGCGTATATGTGAAATCTCATACAAGTAGCATGAGGTAATGCCATATACAAGGTTATTCAGGCTAGAAAGTCTAAGTATGGTGTATGAACACATTGGTAAGGTATATAAGAAATCTCATGCATGTAGCATGAGATATATAAGAAATCTCATATAGGTAGCATGAGGCAATGCCATATACAAAACCATTTAAGCCAAAAAATCCAAGTATGGTGTTTGATCATATTGGCATGGTATATGTGAAATCCCAAGCAAGTAGCATGAGGCAATCCAATATACAAGGTTATTGAGGTCATGAAATATAAGTGTGGTGTATGACCACTTTGACAGGGTATATATGATATCCCATGCAAGTAGCATAAGGCAATGTCATATACAAGGTTGTTGAGGCCCTGAAATCTGAGTGTGGTGTGTGACCATATTTGCAGGGTATATGTGAAATCATATATAGAAAGCATGAGGCAATGCCATATACAAGGTTGTTGAGACCAGAAAATTTGAGTGTGGTATATGACCACATTGGTAGGGTATATGTGAAATCACATGCAAGTAGCATGAAGCAATGCCATATATAAGGTTGGTAAGGCCAGAAAATCTAAAAGTGGTGTGTGTCTACACTTACTGGGTATATGAAAATCCCATGTGGAAAGCATGAGGCAATGCCATGTACAAGATGTTAAAGGGCATTCATGCCAAGTGGGAGTTATTGGAAACATAGCCTATCGGGCCATTTTTCTCTCAAAAATTCATTGTTTCAATAATGGTACACAAGCCATATTGAAGTATATGTGAAATCTCATGTGGTTAACATGAGGCAAGGCCATATACATGAATCCATTTTTGAGCTTTAATAGAATTTATCACTTGAGGGAAAAACCCAATATCACTGGAGGGAAAACCCAGTGGTGTGTTTGGATTCCTTGTATATTATGAAAATGCTTAGATGACATCCTATTATACGAGTTATTAATTGTAACAATCCTAAAAAAAAAATTTTTAAAAAAAGGAGAAAAGATGCTTTTAAATAGGTGATGGTCTGTTTGAGTATGATGGTCCTTGGGGACCATCACTATTTTCAAAAACTTTTACTTCGTTTAACTTTTGCTTGCTTGCTTTTTGCCTCCTACTGCTTGCAGCTGGCAACGTCCTTTAGCGGACGTGGTTTTCGTACGATAAAAGTCTGCTTTTAACGCGACACCTCAGGTATGAGGTAGAGCGTAAGAAAATAATATAATAATACGTTATAAGAATTTAAATAGGGGATGTGAGCACTCCCACCCTAAAACAAAATTTTGAGATCTCTCTCTCTGGTTGAAACACAGTGAACTTCTCTCTT
>NW_006500347.1:3078571-3092118 GCF_000471905.2 Amborella trichopoda
TAAAGTGAAATTATTGATGCATTTCTATTAATAGATCTCATTTTGGAAAATATTGATATCTTTCAATCATGATTATTTTTAGGATTATGATGATCACTTACTGAGTAGCCAAACTCATCAAACTATGGTAAACATTTTTTCAGGATAAGTACGGATTCATTTTGAGTACTCGTCAAGGGCAACTTTGGAAGATATTGTAGTTGTGTCTAAGCTTTTTTTTTTGTTACTTTGTAAGAATTCGTCAGTGTAAATTTGTCCTATCAAGAGATGTACATATGTTTTGACTGTCACATCTCAGGAATATCAGTATTGTAAATTCTTGGGGTGTGACATTAGTGGACAAATGACATGTTTATCTCATTACATAGGATGAATAGCTTGGTGACAATTTGTTAATCCTAATTAGTTGCACCTAAGAGAATTAGGGCATGAGCTGCACTTAGATCTCAACTCCTATAGACCATGAATGTGAGAGTTACAAAATAAATGTGTTATCTATAAGAGGAGGTTAACCCCTCTCAAAAGATAGAGAAAATGATGGAAAAAAAGAGATGGAAGATGAATGAGATTCACTAAGAAAACTTTCAAAGTAGCCTGTCACTGGATGATTTAGTTTATAGGTTTTAGTTTGGAACCTTAAGTACCTTGTGCGATTTAAGAATATATTCGAGTAAGTTATTTATCGATTTTATTTACGTATTAATTAATTTTTTATTAAGACTAACACACCTCCCCCGAAGTTGGGATTTGCCTTCGTTGGTAAACGTAGAGTGCCATGGTTCCTATATTCTATTGGTGGATCTATAAAAGTCAAAGCATGTTTCTATTATGTCGAAGTAGAGCCTCTTATGACCGATCCCTTACTCAGAAGGCCTAGATGAAACAAGTTCATCTGCTTCGAGGACCAATGTCTAGGCTTGTGAAAGCCAATTTGTTATGGATCTCCTAATTTAGCACATTCAAGTAGCTTCTTTTGATCTTCAAATTCCTTTAAACTTTCTTTATATGTCTTTTTTCTTTTTATCAAAAGTTTCCTTAGATGTCCTAATTTAGCACATTCAAGTAGCTTCTTTTGATCTTCAAATTCCTTTAAACTTTCTTTATATGTCTTTTTTCTTTTTATCAGAAGTTGCCTTAGATGTGAAAGTATAAAATTCTTCAGCCTACTCACTCATTGATTTTTTTCATCATTTGAGATTTTGACGCCTTTGGTACAACCTTTGTCTTCATCTTCTCCCATGAATTAATTCTATCCTCGTCTTGCCGAAAATGATATTGATGTAAATCATCCCACCAATCCATAATTGTTGCTACTAATTTCACTTTTATGTGATAACCTATATCTTTATATTAAGATAATTTCTCATTTTTTCTATGCCAATGAAGAAAATTATCCACCTTAACTTGGCCATGGAACCTTGACATAATAATTTTTTATTCTAAGTTCTCTTTCCTTTCATAAGTCAGAGCCATGTAGATTGGTCAGGAACGAGATGCGAATTACCACTTTCACCATCATTGTGTTGAACTCCAATATAGTCTCCGAATTCCTCCGTAACAAGTATTTAAGTAACTCAAAAACCAAAAAAAATCTTATAAAATCTTAGTCATCCATTTATTGAATCTTAACCATCCATTATTAATTTAAAAAATAAATGAATTACCTTGCCCCTCAAGAAATTAGAAATAATAATTGAAATAAAAAAATAAAAATCCAAATTAACTTTTCCTAATTACAATATCTCTCGTTTCTTTACCCCCCTCAGTCCTACAACCCTTCTTTTCTATTGCTAGCATCATTTATTTTGAAGGTGTAGACTTCACAGTCAATTCGAGAGAGAAAGTGGGGCATCCCGTTGCCCTGGTTTTCTCAATAGGTTTGATATGCTTAAATCAATTCCACTCCTTTCTTTTTCTTGTCCTTCTCCTTCGCCCTCCCTCGTACTCCTCTCTATGCCCTTGTCCCGTTCTTTCTCTACAAATGCTCTTCTTCTCACTATCGCAATGAGAACCAGAGACAAGGAAACAGAAGACCAAGAGGAGTGGTGTAATGAACTGAAAAGGTCAAACTGCACCATTTGAAACCCACCATCAGAGATGAACCATATATGATTTTCTTGTAACTCCTTTCGCTCTCCAAGGGAAATTCAAATGAAATATGGGAAAAAAACGAGATAGAAGAGAGAGAAAATATATGAAAGAATCTACATCATGGAGGGGAACAACTCCTATGGGCTTGGCAGTTTGAGCTCTTTATTTCTCTTCTCTCTCTGTATACAAAGTACAGCAACCGAAACGTGGTCAAGAGAGAATTAAATTTCGAGGGACGATAAAAGTGTTGAAGGAATTTTATGTTCCAAGGTCTATTCAGTGCGTCGATTTTATGAAGGTTCTCAGGTCACTAATCCTAGGTCAAATCATCGAATTTCCTCATTTGCAACCAATTTTTGTAGGTTTTAGCTTAATTATGGGCTCTTATGTAAAGTTGTATGCATCCATGGCCAATTAAGAGATGAGAAATGAAGAATATAAAATTTTAAAAGACAGGAGAAAGACTGAAATATATTTATAATCTAAAAAAAGACACAAATAAATTGGGGCGGTCTAATATCTTCATAATCGGACCGCCCTATCTTCAATCTAGTGGTTGCATAGTCCCAAATTTCATATCATCGTGTCATTTTCATAAACGATGACAATGATGATTTACGATTATAGCATATATATATATATATATATATATATCACATGTGATGATATATTATGATACGTGATGTATGATTTTGATAAAATGATATTAAATGTGGGGCTTTGCATCATTTGGGTGAATATGGGGCAATCTGATGTTTGGGAATATTATACCTCCATCTCCGTACCACAATTTTTTTTTTTCTTTTTTGGATTTTAAATACAATTTGACCATTCCAACATCGGTTTGGTCCAAACTTAAACAATTCCATAATCTGTGTATAGAGTTGTTCGGTGTTTTCAATATCAAACTAACTTAAAAATGGGGCAGTTCAATACTTGGGACGTCAGAATACCCTAGAATTCACAAAACAAAATACAAAAATCAATTTTATGTTTGTAATATCAAACTAGGGGAAAAATTGAAATGAAAAAAAAAAAACTAAAAAAAAGATCTAAATTCAAAAGTAAAACCTATTAGACCATGCCGGAAGTTCACAAATTTTTTCCAACCTAAAGGTTTTTTTTGGGTAAGTATCCAAAATAGTGTTTAACTATTATCACTTGTGCTTTTTCTTTTCATGTACTAACGCTAATGTATCCTGCTCAAAGAAACGAGAAGGGGAAAGACCCCACAATCATGTGGGGAGCTATTTGTTAGGCCTCTTTTTTCTAAGCCTCAAAGCATAATTAGCAAGTCGGGGAATATTAATATATTGGCTCACTATAAAATCGAAAATAAATCTTTTTTATTTTAAAAAGTCGAATGAAAAAATCGGGTCAAAAATACATATCGGCAAAAATACTGCATGTAAACATGTCGCAAATATAATGGACTTGGTTCAAAAAATCGGAATGAAAAAACTAGTAAGTTTAAAAAAAGGGCACCATATTTATGCCAACACTATAGTCTTTAAACTAGCTATTCTAACTATGCACCATACTAAGTATACACCATTAATAACTATACACCATACTAAGTATACACCATTAATAACTATACACCATACTAATTATACGAATATGCACTGTTCCATCTTGTGCACCATACGAATATGCACTGTTCCATCCTGTGCACCATATTTAGACTTTTAGAGAGGGAAGACGAGAGGAGGGCTGACCATTTCCTTTGGAACCAGGAGACAAAGAGAGTGAAGTGCGTAAGAGAAAGAAATGTACAGGGAGAGAGAGGTGGATGCAGAGAAAGAAATAGAGAGAGAGAGCGCGCAGGGGCGGGGGGTGACCACGGATATCTCAAAGAAACACAGAAGAGCAGACAGGGTTTTTCATAGTGGTGCTGTTTTTTTGAAGCAGATGGTAAACTTCTTGTGAAGAAAATCAGATGGGTGCGTCTAAATCAAATCGTGCAGTATTTTTTAAGCTAATCGGTTGAATCAAGTTTAGGGAAAAGCCCTTCTTATGTTTTTCCTTAATTCATTTTCCCTAATATGTTTTTTGAGCTATGTTAATTTGGGGATTTTTGAGTTATGTTAAATTTGGGGACTTTTCATGCAATTTGAAGTTCTCTATCAGATTGTGCTCTATTTTCCCTAATCTATTTTCCCCTATTTTTTTTTGAAATGTTGTTAAATTTAGGGATTCTTAAAAGCTAATGTTAAATCTATACTTCAATATAAACAGTGGGTCTCTTTCTCTAAAGAATGCATTATAAACAGTGGTTCTCTTTTTCTCTCTCTCAATACCCATCAAGCATTTGTGATCTAGTTCAATTTGGGGATTTTTTAAACTTCTCTATCTCTATTTTTCCCTAATTTCTTTGAGAAGATTATCATTCTCTCTCTGTGTACCCATCGATGAGATGTTCTCTATCACATGGTTCTGTCTCTGTGTACCATGGAGTATTATTAATAGAAAACATTTTTTTGAAACGAATTATTATAAAAATTTAAAAATCGCGTATTAAACTTCTTCATTAAAAAAAGTGATTTTTTTACGTTCTTTTGAAAAATACGCAGTTCAAAATAATTTAAAAAAAAAATCGCGTTTAAAACGCCGATTTGCTAACTATGGGTGCAAGTTGCCTAGTGCATGTGGTATTGCAGCCTGGTGTGTATAGTGTAGGTAGTCTGGTGTATGTGGTGCGGGCTGAATGATACAACCAGTGCATGTATTGCAGGCTGAATGATACAACCAGTGCATGTGTTGCAAGCTGACTGGTGCAGCTTGATGCGTGTGGTGCCAGCCAAGTAGTGTGTATGGTGCATTAGCGGTGGATATGGTCAAGGAACCCCTAGGTGCATCAAACAACATATATGCTACTTTGGTAGGATTGACTATAACTTACGAAGATCCACTTCTTTACGACGACAACTATATTTGAGAGGTTGCTCTCTCCCTTAACTGTACGAGAGGTCAGGATATGCGACATTAGCGCATAGTATGCACATAGACAGCTGACCGCTAAAGACCTTTGGTAGGAGAACTTGGACCGGACGTTATGAGTTGATGGCTAACGTGTGACTGGATGGCTCGACTTGATGAGACATTGGCGAGGACCATGTGCAAGAGGATTGAGTACACTTGGCTGGGCAAGTATAGACCAAGACGATTATGGTGGGTTCAAATATATGTAACTGCCCAAATGTGGGTTTGTGTAATGGCCATGAGCCATATGTGGGTAAGTACTTGTTTGACCTTTCGTAAGTGAACTATGTTGGTGTATGGCTAGTCATGATGCAGATAGTGAGTTGATTAGGAGTATCTGATTCCTTATATCAATGAGTCGCTTAGGAGTGAATTGACGGGGTGGGGTGGGAAGGTAGTTGAAATAGTTTGATAGGTTGTTACAATGCTCATGGTGGCACGCGATCGAGGGATAATAGGCAGACTGTGCGTAATTGACCCAAGAAATAGGGTAGCTAGGTGGTGTTCATGCAGGTCATGGTGGCATAACCAACACATGTATAGTGTGAATTTGTTAGTTCATCTATAATAATCCCATGCCCGGCTCTTGGTGAGGGAGTCCATGGCTATATAATACCAGTGGGCTACGGCCCTTTACAGCTTATTGGACCATGGTGTGTGTGTTTATGCTTCAAATTCTCTGATGTGGTGTATGAATGATGACTGAGCTTGGGCTATGCTAGTTTTAAGACTTAGAGATGCACAAGGAGTGTAATGAAAAAATTTCCCGGATGATACTATCCTAGCCGTCAAATTAAACTAAATTGCTACATCATGTCATGAGCAATCGCAACCATCAAATTAAATAGGATGGCAAGGACTCAAAGCAACGGTCCCATCATATTTATGGACTTCTAAAATTATAAATAACAAACTATTATGAGTTTCATAAGTCTAATTTATTAAGTCAATAGAGAGAGGTTCGGCGGTGACTTGATTGTGAGATCTCATAAAATTAGGATTAGGGTTCTTTATGCAAGCTGCACATGCAGCTTAGGTCCACCATAACGTAACAAAGGAGAGTCCATAGCATTTGCACCACAATGGTAGGGTCTTTCCCTTTAGAAATAATTCACCCATGACCATGGACTTATCTATTATCTTATTGTGGGGACGGCCATACGATGAGGACAATTGGCGTGTTTTAAAGCACATTTAATTTCATGAAGAATCAGTTATTCAGATCAGGCCCAAACTGGATCGGTTTTGGTAAGGTATAATTATACCTCCTTAAAACTCTTTTATTATGTAATATTTTTTTAAATTTATTTAATATTTTTTTAAATTTTTTTAAATTCCTGACATAAACCCCTACTTTATTTTGTATTTTTTAACATATTTTAGGATCATCGATTTAAATCAAACAATTCAATATGGATCTATGGTAGACGATCCACCGAACCTATTCAGGTTCTGAAACACTGAGTTCGCCAATTGAGACACTAAAAAAGAAACAATAAATTTTTGCCAATTTATGCCATTTGTGGGGTCTCTCTCTCTCTATCTCTAGCGTTGATTATCTATCTATAAATAACACAACTTCCTTAACATGTCATATTAAATGTGATGCCTAAACCGGTATGGTGGACGAAGTTAGCTGATATCTTGGGTGCAGGCATGACATGTGTCCTTAACCGCCACCCTTGCTCATATTTACTAGTTTATATCGAAATCTTTTTAGCCAAGAGATATACACCGGTGGCAGTATACTATCTATTTACTCCTTCGGTATAACCATCTTAGATTAATTTTAGAATCTCAATATTTCATAATGTAACCCTTCAACCCTTAGATTAACTTCAAGAAATGTTTTTCCTAATTGCACTATCTGTGAACTTAAAAAAAAAAAAAAAAGTGTCAAGATTGAATAGAGACCATCCAAATTGGAGAGGTGAAATTTAAGTGTTAGGAAACTCAAAATTTTAATTTTATTATTTTGATAATAATAATCTAGTCACTACAATAGCATAATATAGGTGTTCTTTTTTAATGTTATGTTGAATTCGTTGTTTAAGGATGAGCATTTTAGGTCAAAGTTTGTGTTTACTATTTTGGTGCGTGTGTGCACATGTGCACTCATGCATTGCGCGTCTGTCTAGGAATTCGAGAAGAAAAGTTTATGCTATTTATTTATGGGAAAAGTTTATATGAGGTTGTAACTTTAAAATGTAGAATTACAGTTGCATCTCAAAAATCTATCGAAAAGGTTATTTTATTGTTGAAAAATCATGTATTTGATCATCTCGACATCGAGGTGTATAAATATATAAAAAAAGAGTTTTTGAGTCTCAGAAATAATGTATCTTGCAATACATTATCTAAGCCATCTATTTTCAATATTTTCATGTCTATAGATCTCCTTGATTTTATCTATTTTTGGAGTTTAAAATTTTCTAATTAGATATAAAAATAGATTTTAAGATAATCCTAAGAATTTTTTACAGCAAAATTATATGTTATAATAATATTTAGAGGTGCGCCTTAATTTGGATTGTTTATGGCTGAAATCTTATAGAAACTGCACCCTTTATTTATTCAAACGGTAACATATATTTCATTCACAAAAAGAAAAGGGGTGGATTTGTATAAGGTGTCAACCTTATACTATTGAAGTAAGGTGCACCTCAAAACTATGCTGAAAATGCAGTTTTGGTACCACAAAGCCTTGCGATGATATGAAAATCAATTGTTGCTCCTAATTATGAAATTTAAAGTTTTATAAATGGTGATGATCGAGCAATCTATAAACACTTAAACATCTTAAAAATGGAAGGTCCATAAAATGTATCATGAACTATTTTCAGGACTAGAAATCCCATATTTTCATGTCTATAAATCTCGAGGTTGAGATGAATGATTTGAGGATTTTCCAGTATAGGAACAACCTTTTCTAATGGGATTCTTAGACGCATCTTACCGGTACATTATAAGGTTGACACCTTATATAAACTTTTTCAAAGAAAAGATACAAGAGAATTACAACAAGAGGTTTATGCGCTCTTTCATGCATCGACATAGCCTGAAATATGAATGAGAGAGAGAGAGAGAGAGAGAGAGAGAAATTAACTTTATTTAAGAGAGGGATTAACATTAACTGTATTTAATGAGGCATTATGAGAAGTGGCTAAGCAATAAAATAAATGAAGAAATGAAGGCAAAAAAAAATAAGCGTTTTTAATGGGTGAATAAAACAAGAACTGATGGTAAAATACAGTCTACTCGACGCAAAAAACAATCGAAAAATTAGGATGAAATGAAGGAGGTAAGGATTAGTCATCATGACATGTGCATGACATACAAATTATTAGCATTATTTTCATATTATTTTGTTATAGGCCAATTCTTGTCCTTTCTCTCCTACCAAGATCTGGCCCG
This sequence comes from Amborella trichopoda, assembly GCF_000471905.2. The sequence continues at coordinate 3,087,059 of NW_006500347.1, forward strand.
CATCAACAAGGATCAGGCCTCCCTACCAAGGATGGTCTTGGGTCCTTGATTTAGGCATTGTCGTTTAATGCTATTTTCCGTGAATCCTGAATCTACGATGATAATGGTTGATTTAAGCATGTCGGTTAGTGCCATTTTCCATAAATCCTAAATCTACAATGATGATAATGGGTGATTTAAGCATGTCGGTTAGTCCCATTTTCCATAAATCTTGAATCTACGATGATGACAATGGTTGATGTTATTTTCTCAAGTCTTCTCCATAACATATAGACAAGGGCTCTTGCATTATGGAAAGATTATATGCACCCATTGAAGTTTACCTTAGATTAAATGCAATAAGAAAAAATCTTAGTGAGATTATATTTCAATTTTCAAATTTTTGGAATACAATATGCTCGGCCTAACAACCCGTATCAAAATTTATTTTTCCTTTTTTTTCCAGAAAAAGTGAAGCCCAGCCAAAAAAAAATATTAAAAATTAAAAAATTGTCCAATTTTAACAATCAGATATATAGCCAAATAGGGCTGGCAATGTGTAGGGCCTAAGCTGGGCCAAGCTTTGCCCAAGCCCTAGCCCTAGTGTCCACATGGTTGGCCCAGGCCTGACTTTGGCCTAGGCAGTGCCAGTAGAAGAAATCACATTAAAAAAAAAAAAAACACTAAGAGAAGAAAGATTGGCTGGACCAAACGGGACTGTCCCAGCCCTAGGTCCGGCCCTTGAACAGCTTATGGCCTAACCCTAGGTTTTTAGGGCCAGGCCAATCGGGCCAGTCTGAGCCTCCCAATCCATTGCCATCCCTATAAGCAATCAATAACTCAAAATCCAAGTCATTTATGAGCCTAGGCCTCATGTTTTTCGGGCCCAGCCCATTGCCACCCCTATAAGCAATCAACAACTCAAAATCCAAGTTATTTTTGTGAAAATACTCATCCAATGATTCCATATTGGATTGCAAACCGTTTAGTTAAGACATATTTTTAAGTTGAGTAGTTGATATACAACATATGCTCCTTGAGATCCATACTTGTTTTCCGACCCCCCTCCTCTCTCCCTTATCAAGATTTTCTCTTACCAATCTCATATCAACATGATCTCTCTTACCAACCTTAAACTACTTTCTCTCTCCCTAATTATGGACTTTAACCAACCAAAGATTCCCCCTCTCTCTCTCTCTGTTATTTATGGGGATTTTTTTCACTCTCTCTCTCTCTCATCCCATTAACAAATGGCAGGCCTCTCCTCCCCCTCTCTCTCTCTGGTTGGAGGCCGCGTCTTTGCAATTAACAAAAAAAAAAAAAAAAAAGCCGGGCCTATTAACCAAATGAAAGATCCAGCCAAGTAGCCCAATACAATTTATTAAACCAAAAGATATTCCACTCTTTGAGAAGTATATTGCTTATTCCCTTGTGTAAAACTCTATGTAGGATAAGTTTTTTAACCCAAATTTTAGGGATATACAATTGACCTCAACACTATTTGATTTGAAAGTGGGCTCTAATTTGATTGTTTGGAGCCTAGTTTCTATACAAACCGCACCCTTATATGAATGAGGAGCCCTTTTCTTTGATTAATGAATAAATAAAGTAACATTTAGGGCTTTCGGTTGTTCAGTTTCTCAATCAGTCCATTAAAATGGAATAGAGCCAAACTCCCAACTCTTTTCAGGAACCTAAGATACGGCGTAAAAAAAGGGAAGCCCATGTGACTCATGTTTCTTTATTCTCACTCCTACCTTTATATATAGCCATAACTCTTCTCCCAAGCTTTCTCCACACAAATTCCCCTACTTTCTCTCTCTGAAATTCACCTCATAAACCCAGATCCAAATCAGATCAGAGCCTGCCTTCTCATCTCTTTCACTCTGCTCGTTAAAACCTAACACCCAACTTTCTTCAATCCTCTCTCACTTCAAATCTCTCTCTCTCTCTCTCTCTCTCTCTCTCTCCATTTCATACTTTAACCGGTCCATTTTGTAGACATTTTCTTAACAATTTTGAGTTGGGTTATAGCAAAAACCATGGGAAATTGTTTAAATTCTCAAAAGATCTCAGTCCATACAGAAGAAGAAGAGCAAAACCAAGCGAAAACCACCATGGAAGAGGCACCAAGACCAGCTTCCCTCTCTAGGCTAGACCGAGAATCAAACACCGAGTCTTCGCGATCTCCTCTCTTGGAAGATAGAAGCTCGGATATCGCTTCTTCACGATCTACTCTCTCTGAAGACTGCAGCAAAAATGACTCGAAGCCTAAGAAGGCGAAGAGGGTGAGGTTTAGCCTGGAGGATGGTCATGGTGAGAAGAACAATGCTACGAAAGGTGTGGTTCGATTGAGAATAATGGTAACCCCTGAAGAGTTGGAGCAGATATTGAATAGCAGCAATAAGGGGTTGAGTCAATCATCAGTGGAGCAAATGCTGCTAGAAATGGTGAGGAGGAATGAGACTCGGCTCTTGGAGCTTGGAGATACGCAGAGTGGTGGAGAAGGGAAGGAAAGAGATGGGTGTTGGAAACCTGTTCTTGAGAGCATAAAAGAGTGAAGCTGAGACGAGAGATTGAGGTTCTTAGAGGGAACCCATCTCATTGTTTTCTACAAACCATTTTTGTTTTCTTTTGTTCAGCTAACATCTCTCTCTTTTTGTTGAAGAATTTTTTTTTTTTTTTCAGATAACTCAATGGGGATTTGAACCTCCTTACTCTCATATAGAAATGGAGCTTGGAATTTAGCGTTACGAACCTATCGTCAAAACACTGGCCATTTAACCTGGGCTTGTTTCCTCTCTCTCTCCATCTTTCTCTTTTTATCACACCCTTGATAGAGATTGAGGTTTGTAGAGGAACCCATCTCTCTCTTTATGTTTTTCTCTGGTTCTCTCACTCTAACATGGAGGATATTCTCTCTCTAACACAGCTCTGATACAGACAGAGTGAGGTTCATGGATGAAACCCGGAACTGTAATTTTATTGTATTATAGTTTGAGAGTTCTATTTCATGGAAAGCTGTTTCATGGAAAGTTGATGAATGATTCTCCGAACTCGTAATTTTTAACTTCTCCGTAAACGACATTGTTGCAGCTGAGCCTTGGAATCTTGCTACCATTGGAAAGTCTTGCATTCTAATTTCTGTAACCATGTGACCATGCTATAATTAAGCGCTATCATGTTGGAGGAACATATTCTATAAGGAAAAGGTTAAAATAAGGCCTAGGCTTTATTAAAAAATTAAAGATACATATTAAATCTCAATAGAAATTGTAGATCCCGCTTTGAAAAATCTTCGGATCGATCCTCTTGACCTTGATCATTATAGATGTAAAAAGATACTAGGATTTCAAACCCTAAAATTAGAGTGTATTGTAATATATTATTGAATGATACGGTTAGCATGAGGCCAGTCTTCATGTTGCAGAAATACGGACTTGGAAATAAATGAATTTTTTAAATATAACTTGATACTTAATTTTCAGAGAATATATAATCTTTAACATGGAGATCTTGAATATAGAAAAATAATAATAATAATAATTATTATATTAAAAAAACATTTGGACCATTAGTCACAATCGTTTTTAGAGGGACGACCTATCCATCTTAAAAATGGGTGCTTTATACCTTTAAACGGCAAATTGTAGAAATGTAGTCTAGCCCTGAAACAATAGTTCATTATCTAAACATTATATTTTTAAGTTTTCACATATACGTACCATTTTACAAGCTACAAAATTTGTTTTAGGTAGTGGAAATAGATCTTAAAGCCATTGTAGGGTTTCCCAACCCAAAATATTATCGGGATGCTGTTTTGTGGTGAAGCTTAACCTTTTATTACAAGGCCTCAACCTTGTACAAATCACATTTGAGAATGGCATGGAACCTTGGCGGTAGTACCAACGAGCCCTATGATGAAGTTTTTGACTCCATTCTTACCAAAAGGTCGGGCCCCAAATCCGTTTTTTTTTACAAACGGCATCCATTATACATTCTCAAAAGATTTTATGCTCTCGAGGGAGTAAACTTACTTATTCCCTCGGCTAAACATAATCTAGGAGTATATCTAAGCCCCAAAATTTGAGGATTTAAACTTTTCAACCCATATGCTCTATACAATACCAAAACATTCCAAGTTCCAATCTATATGGGCTTGACTTGCCCATTATGTATAGGCTTGAGAAAAATAATGCTTTAAGAATGGATAGAAACTGTCCAATTTTTGAAAGGTGAGATCTACGTACTAAAAAAATTCAAAATTCAAATTATCAAAAAAATCTTTCTGAATGAGAGAGTGAGTGAGAGAGAGACTACTTGACCAGATTATAACAGTTGGTGAATCTCCTTCAATCATAATACACCGCCAGAGCAAGCTCTGACAGTTCTAATTAGTGTCTAGAGACTATAGTGCCTGTTTATGCCTTCGATGGTTGTAAATTGGCAGTACCTGTTTATATCCTGTTTGAATACAAATTGATGCTATCAACCACAAGATATCAGCAGTAGACTTTAGGATAGTATCACTTCTCACCTCAAAGTCCATAAAAGGATGACTTTTATATCCATGCAGCATATAAACGAGTAATATTGTGTACGTCTCTATGGTAGGTTCAAAAATCGGAGCTTCCGGAATTGCTAAGTCGACCCAGTGTGTCGGACATGGAGGTTGTCCGTGCTCAGTCTCATCCGGAATCAGGCAAGCTGACTTGAGTGCCTTTTTTTTAAAAAAAAAAAAAAATTTGTTAACCAAAATAGATAAACTTCGATTTCTCTCTTAATTTTTCCCGAAAATCTCTCAAATTATTGCAATATGAAAGTCTATTGATCTACAATAACTCTAAAAGAAATACTCTAGTAACGACCTAAAATTTTGAAATATGATCCAGACCACACTTTTTATGTAACTTACCTCCAACCGAAGTTTTTCTCGCTCTTTTTTCCATAAAGCACACATTCTATGCAAATACCCCCCAACCAAAAAAAAAAAGCCTAAACTCCATCTTTTTTACTTCACCCTAGTCAACCTAATTTTTTAATCGGCATTTCCCTCTCTCTCTCTCTCTCTCTCTCTCTCT
>NW_006500347.1:3102968-3113805 GCF_000471905.2 Amborella trichopoda
AAACCGAGAGATACACACAATAGCCAATCTTTTTTGGATTTCTATTTTATCTAGAAAACTTATTAATATCAATCACAACCCCATAATATGATATTTTCTTATGGGTCATTTTGAATATCACCATATCCAACGCTCGGTTTGAATTGGCCAATCATGTCCGCTTCGTATAATATTGGAATATTTTGATTTACAATCAGTGTTCGCAAAAACGAACCGGAGCGATTAACCAGACATGGGCCATGAAGCTGTTTAACCAGGCTAATCGGTAAACCAGCCGATTCAATTGTTCTAACCGGGCGGTCTAAAAAGTGTTGAAAAAATAAAAAATATGCAAAAAATAAAAATCTACTAAAATATGAAAAACATAATGATTAAAATAAAACGCATTCAAATGAAGTTGAAAATTAATGAAAAAATGAATTCTAACGAATCAAATTTTGAATTAAAGTAAGTATTAATGACCAAAATAAATTTTAATCTTTATCACAATGTAAAGAATATTAAAGAAATAAATTACAATATAAATTTTTATTTTAAAAAATGTATATATATTGTTTTAAAAAAATATCAATAGATCACCAAAACCGCCTAAAACAAGAACCTAAATTCCAATTTAACCGGGCTGTTAGCGTTGGACTTTGTGTGATCAACATCCGTTTCCAGCTCACACTCAATCTCAATGATCAATCTCAGCTCAAGTATCCAAAGGCCTTGATGAGAGAGAGAGAGAGAGAGAGAGAACGAATTAATTTCCCCTTGTTGTCGTATTCGTTAATAATCCAAGGAAAGCCTTACATAATGTGCCACCCGCATACATTTGGCCCCCGCTTTCAGCCATCCGATATGAGTAGGCGACGAGGATGGCTTCGGTTTCAATGCCACATGTTGGTTATTGAGTGTCAGATATCGATCAGAACATTTTCTTATTTTAATTTTAATGTGTAGAATGTTTGCAATGAAATTTGAGGCATGCACAAATCTGATAGGGTCATACATCATTTGTTCTCACTCTGGTAATTTCCCATTATTAGAAATATTTTTTATTTATGAACATAGATTTTACATGAATAAAAAATATTTTTAATGATATAAAATTACCAAAGTACTCATAAAAGTTTTAGAAGCTTTTTTGGTCATTTATTATCATTATTTTCATTTTGGGCTAGGTGAGGCCCAGTAAGAAGAAGGGATGCCCTAAATTTTACTCGAAGATCTTATGCAGAAAAAAAATTAAAAATCAAATGTTGACTTGGCTTGATACGAATAATTTCAACCATCCATTTCGATCGAGAAGTGAGGCCACATATGCTTTATGTACATAGGTTTTATAAATGGGATCCTACATTGTGAAATCATTAATATTTATTGCAATAAAGTTCCGAACTTTTTTTAGCCATTAGATGTGAAATCTAATATATTAAACTGTATCACAACTTTCAAGAAAAATTATTTCGAACTTTGTGCACAATTAGTGACACATCACCACCCATCCGATTTCACATCTAATGATTGATAATAATTGTGACATTCTTATATCAAAAATAAATGACATCATCATATACTTCTTTTATGAGTAATGATCCTATAGGACCCTCCTCCACCCATGTGTGTAGGACTCCAAAAGATCACCATTAAAATTGGTATGGATATTTAAAAAAGTTCTCATATGGGTGTGAGATTTGACTTTTTTATAGATCTGTATCAAATTTAATGATTATCTTTTGAAGTCCTATACACATTTATAGGAGAGAGTCGTATAAGAGCATTTCTCTTCTTTTAGATATAAGTGGTGCTACATGTAAAGATTCCCTATACTGTAGAATAGATTTTAAAAGTGATCCTAACACCCAACGGATAGTTGGCAGAGGTGCTGGCATGGAAAACAACCCATCAAATACTTCGTAAAATACAAAGGTGTCGAGAAGTTGATCAAACAAGAAGGCTTTAACTTTTGGAGATGCCACACTTTATTGGCAGATTATGATCCAACGGTCCCCAGAAGTTGCTATCATATTGCAACATAATGGTTACCCTTCCCGCCAGTGTTTCTCTTATGCATCTCATAAATTGATGCTTACATGGACGGATGAGATGAAATTTGAACGTTACGGAGTTTGTGCTTCAAAGTTCAAATACAAAGTCCCGTTGTCCTGGTAATGAGGATTCACCACATGAGAGGGGTGAGCAAGTACCACGCAAATGGAGAACATTACTTAGGTGTTAACATTTGCTCACCTAGTAGAGAATACCGGAATTATAGATCAATGTTTCAAAATCGGCCGATTTGATTTGGGAATCAACCAGATCTTAATCAATTATGGGAAAATATCTCTATCGTCCTGCCCCAATCAACCCCTTCCCCCCGCCCAACCAAAAAATAAAATAAAAAACAAATAAAAAAGGACCCATAAACCTTATTTAAATTTTTTTCTAATATTTTTCGAATCACCGATTAAGACCAATCTAGATTAGCAATGACACGAATTTGTGGGATGAATGATCCAACCCACTGATCCGAGTTTTGAAACATTGATTATAACATTGATAATACTCATTTATTTAATAAATTAAAAGGAGATGATCATGAGTGACGATACCAATATATTTGGTAAAGAAAGAAGAAAAAAAGATTTGTTCTTAGATGGATTAGGGTGTGTTCCAGTGCGATTGGAAATATTTGACTACTTCAATAATTTTATAAGATGGTTCAACCATTTAAATGATATTTTCTCACGTCTAAAGCCATAGAATCTAGTCATAAAAAAAATATATATATACATATTTTTTATCACCTATAGATCCTCAAAAACTCGAAATCTAAAAAAAGGAGTATATGCAAAAGTATATACAATAGAGATACTATGAGACCATTTACTTAAGATATAAGGAGGTTACAATCACCTATAACCATTATATGTGAATTTTGACAACTTCAGCGTATCACAATATTTAAAAAAAAAATTTGAACTTTGAGTCTAATCAGTGAACAAACACACCCCTTCAATTTCACATCTAATGGTCAAGATTAATCATGATATCTATGTACCAAATATAAATGGTTAACTTTGAGCTTAATCAATGAACAAACAAAACCCCTCAAGTTCACATTTAATGGTCAAGATTAATCGTGATATCTATGTACCAAATATAAAAGTTCTTATTTTATACTTTTTCTATACAATATTGGTAGCAAATATTAAAAGGGGTAGCCAGACTAACCTTTCACTGTCCATACTATTGAATGTACAGTTTAAATTATTTATCATGCTTAAAAGTGAATAAAATCAGATGACCTCTACTGTGTCTTGATCTTGACTATAATGGATAATGGAAAACCAGTTTGAGTGCTCTAGTTTAGTATAATATCTTCTTTGAAAAATAGTGAGGTAATGCTAACTTGCATGATCTAATCCTACTCCTAAGAGTTTCAAGTGATCACCATATAAGTAGCATTAGATTAATTAATGAATATAGGGCATTTCCAGAGTTAATCAAGGTCACACTCTCTAATCACAACTAAATCCTTTAAGAACAGTTGGATGCCCAAGAAAAGAAAAGAAAAGAGAAAGAAAAAAGGACCAGTTGGTTCCCTACTTTGCCCCATGGGTAAAAAACCTTGTTTATTTATCTCCAAATTTCTAAGAATTGTATAAAGGTGAAAAGGAAATGCAAAAGCTTATTTATCTCCAAATTTCTAAGAATTGTATAAAGGTCAAAAGGAAATGCAAAAGCTATATAGGAAAATATATTGTAAGATCATTTATCTTTGGTGTAAGGAGATGACAATCGCTCCCCACCGTTGAATGAAATTGAGTAGTTAAAAGTCTAATGAACTAGAATATCAAGAAAAAAAATTTAACTTTGATTTTACATCAGATAGCGAAGGGTAATAATTGTGATTTCCCTATAATAGTGTTTAAGAACTTGGCTTGGGCATGGACTCGCCCTTGGCATGACCCGAGTTACTTGGGTGAGTCCAAGTAGACTCGTCCAAGTAATTGTAGAAATTTTTCTAGTGAGGAGTATTTTTATCATTAGTGAGGAGCAAAATAAATGTTTTTATAATAAGCTAATAATATTGAAATGGCTATTGGAAAGTAATATCATGCCCCATGCATAGTTATCAAGACCAGACCGGAGTATGATCAGTGTCGTGGTCGATCTGGTGCAAAGTATAAAATCAGGTTTAGTTAAAATCAAGTTAAACTCAGTGTTTGACCGGTATGACAAGGAAGTTTTAAGCGATTAGACAATCCAAAGAAAGTGGATATATTAATATTTTTATACTATTAGTCATATTTTCCTAGTATTTTTAGACTCTCATCATATTGGTTCGATTAGAGGTTTTGACTAGACTAGATCCTCATTGATTCAGTGGACCGTCGAATCTTGATAATACTCGTTTCATGTGGATGATGTTACATCCCATATTGGTGATTTTATTCTCCACTATATTTATTAAAAAAAAAAATTTACAAAAATGTTCCACTATATATATTGACTAATTACTTAAAATATCTCTAGACAAAAAATCACTATATTGTGGAATAAGGATATCAAGTATAAAAAACATTGAGGAGGTTAAAAAGTACTCTATAAAATAATTACATTAACAAAACCCTTTTCTCAATGAAAACTTTACATAAGTGCAAGACTCTAAACAATTATATTAGGGCACAGCTCAAAATTTTCACTAGAAGATGTTGTTTTGATGCCCAAATATCCTCAAATTGATCATCTCGACCTCAAGAAGTATTGAAATGAGAAAAAAATGGATTTCAAGTTTTGAAAATAGTGCATCTTGTACTGCATTTTTTGACCGCTAATTTTCAAGATTTTCAAGTTTCTATAGATCTGCTCGATCTACACTATTTTTGAAGCTTTAAATTTTATAATTGGATATGAAAATCTATTTTAAGGCTATCACAAAGATTTCTAGTATTGAAACCATATTTCTCGACACTATTTGAAGGTGCGTTTTACTTTAATTGTTTAAAGCCCCGACTCTATAAAAACCTCACCCTTTCTCACTTGCGGAGATTGGGTAAGCATCCCTAAGTCTAAATTCAAAAGTTGTCTCAAACTAAATATATGAAATATCTTCTTTCTTCTTTTTTGAAAAGCACATGAATGAATATATAAAAGGTCCGTAAGTGCCCTGGAATCCAAAAAATATTAAATTTGAAAAAAGAAGGCGAAATGTAATTTTGAAGTTAATATCATCTAAGAAAAAAATCACATAGAGTTGAAGCTCTAAACAGTCAAATTAGTGTGTACCTTAAAATTTTCATTAGAAGAGGTTGTTTTGATGCCCAAATATCCTCAAAATGATCATCTCGACATCAAGATGTATGGACATAAGAAAAAAATGGATTTCAAGTTTTAAAAATAGTGCATCTTGTAATACATTTTTTGACCGTCAATTTTCAAAATTTTTAAGTTTTCATATATCTGGTCGATCTACACTATTTTTTATACTCGAAATTTTATAATTAGAAATGAAAATATATTTTAAGACTATCATAAATATTTCCAATATTAAAACTATATTGCTCAACACTATTTTGAAGGTGCATTGTACTTTGACTGTTTAGAGCCTCGGCTCTATACAAACCACACCCTCATTATCTAAAGGACTCAAACTAGGCATTCATTGTCTATACTTCATACTAATCACTAGATACATGCAATTGGTTTTATGATGATTTATGAGTTTTTATCGTCAAATACCATTGTTTTTATTTTTCATTTTTTTAAATTTTTAAATCTTTCCAGACATAAATTATTTTTTTCTAAATTCATGTGTTTTATATTTTTTTTCTAGCTTATTTAGATTCCTTATGCTAGTTTTTAGTTCCATTTCACTCTTAAAATATTTATTTTATTTTTTTAACATTTTAAAATTTTTAGATCTCTTTGATTTTAGTAATATTACTCAGCCAACTTACTCGAATGAAAATAAGCTGATGTCCACAGTCTTGATTGAATGATGAAAGCCCCGTTCGAGAACTTTTGAAACCATGCTAATAATCCTAATACTTTTTAGTTTTGCATGCAACAGGTCAATTATGTAAGTGGCTTTTTAAAATAAAATTACCCAATATATTTTTATGATAGTTCGTCTTTCTGAAAAATTGGAGTTTGAAATTTAGAGAGAGAGACTATCTGAAGTTTTTTTTTTTTTGGTAAATCAATGGGGAAGTTTTAAAATGTTTAGGGAGAACGAAACAATCTCAAATTTCAAAGTTTTGGAACAAAAACAACTTCAAAATATTTAAAGTCTCAAATTTCAAATTTTAGAGAGAGAAATTATCTCGAATTTTAAATTATTTATTTATTCTCTCTTTAAATTAATATTTTTTATCTAAAAATTTTGAGATTATTACTCTTTTTGAAACTTTATAAGTTGAGATGGTTTCTCTAAGATGATTTCTCTCAGACCATTTATTATTGTCAAAAGAAGGTTGTTGAGTTTCGTAGTGGAAAATAAATTCACCCTCACAACAAGCACATGTGCACAATCATAAACATAAAAAAAGAACATGGTTTCTATGAGTCCATGCAGAAATAAGTTACCTCTTAAAAATTTAATTTTGAGATGATTTTTGGACTTAATTTTTAAAGACATATAATCTCTAACATAGAGATCATGAATATTAAATAAATAAATAAATTTTTAAAAGTAGAAATAATAATTCTATTAAGAAAACATTTGGACCGATAGTTTCAATTGTTTTTAAATGGCCCTATTTGCATCCATCTTTAAGATAAGATGGATGCTTCATACCTTGGGAACTGCAAATGTAAAAATGCAATCCTCGCCGCATGAAACAAATTTTTTTAAAAAAAATCGTGTACCTATAAAAAATGTCGCGCCCACTCATAAGAGAGAATAAAAATTTTATTAACAAGAAAAACATGCAATATAAAAATAGTATAAGCCCATATGCTACTCTTTCTACAACTCTATGTGTGATGTCCTCTCTTTAACTTACGCCTACCAAGAACCTCTTGACGCCTACCACTGGCGCCCTTTCAATGCCCACGCTAACGCCTTCCTATTTATAGAAGCTTATCGAAGATAAGGGGTGCGGTTTGTACAGAGCCTAGGCTCTAAACAATCAAATTAGAGCCTATCTTCAAATAGTATCGAGAAATGTAGTTTCAATATTGGAAATCTTTGTGTTAGCCTTAAAATATATTTTCATATTTACTTATAAAGTTTAAAACTTAAAAAATAGTGTATATCGATATATCTATAAAAACTTGAAAACTTTGAAAATTGACGGTCCAAAAATACATTATAAAATACACTATTTTCAAAACTTACAATCCATTTTTTTCTCATGTCCATACATCTTGATGTTGAGATGATCAATTTGAAGATATTTATGCATCAAAACAATCTTTTCTATTGAAATTTTTGAGGTAGGTTCAATTTTGATTGTTTAGAACCCCTATATAAACTTTTCCCGATAAGTATTAGAAGAAGATGACTTATCCTTATTTCTGTGTCCCAACAATTCGTAAATAAATAAATAAAATAAAAATCATGATCCATGAGAAAAAAAATGGCTTATCGTTATCCGGTAGTGTTCAAAACTACAAAAATAACCCTAACAAACTAAATATTTCTAAGTTGGTCCTAGTGACCAAAACTATGAGATCTCTGCCGTACCTTTCAGCTCTCTTATCGGCCTGGCCCTTCTAGTGCGCGCAAGAGTTTACGATGACTCTCTACTAGTATTCATAAAATCGAATCGAAACGGTTAAGTAGACATGGCCTGGAAGTGATTTAAACGGTTTAACCAGTAAATTGGCCGATTCAACTGCTCTAATCGGACAAGTTTCGTATGATAAAAAGAATGTTAAAAAAATAAAAAAAATACAAAATCTATTAAAATATGAAAAGCCTATAAAAAAATGTGTTTAAAACGAAATACACTCAAATAAAGTTGAAAATTAATGAGAAAAATGGATTTTAACGAATCGATTTGTGCCTAGGGGTATTTTTAAATTTTTTTGAAAAAGATGGGAAAATATAAAAGTATCATTGACCAAAATGTTTTTTGTTCTTTACCATAATGTAAAAATTATTAAAATAATGTTAAAAAATCAACTTGACCAACTCTTTTTTAAAAAAAGAAAATGAAAAAAAACTTAAATTATATATAATATTGGCCCTTCTTTTTGTCAATTAAGTAGTAAATGGTGTATTGGTTAGTGGTCTAATAATAAAGGATTTGTTTCAAGCTCGATTCTCTTAACTGTCAAAGCTTACCAATAGAACATTCTAATATATCTAATATAAATTTGAAAACCATCAAAGCTTACCAATAGAACATTCTAATATATCTAATATAAATTTGAAGTAGTATTGTATGTAAAGTTTAAAATATTGGTTGATCACCAAAACCGTTCAAAACCAGAACTGGTTGGTTCCAATCTAAACAGGCGGTTAACGGTTAAATCGGTTAGTTTTGCCACCCAAAACCAGAACTGGCCGGTTCCAATCTAAACGGGTGGTTAACGGTTAGATCGATTGGTTTTGCAAACACTGCCCTCAACAGTCCTTAGCGCTAACTCTCTACTCATGACATCGAGTTGTCCTTTGAACTTCGCAAACCGCCACTCATCAACACCCTTGAGTTGTCCTTTGAACTTTGCAAACCGCCACTCATCAACACCCTTTGTCGTATCAACCGAGACTAGGTTGATCTTAGGATTGCAAAAAAAGGAAAGGTTTCTATACTTATCCTATAGCATGGAAGATCTATGCATCCCCTACTATCCAGCTGTCTAATTTTGATCAAGGGAGCAACTCATGATCAAGAGAGCAACTCACCGTTTGATCTTAGATTCGACGTCTCAAAGTATTTTATTTTTAGTTTTTTATACAAATTTTATAAATATAAAATTTGGTACGTGCCATCTTCTCATTGGGGCGTACCTATAAAAAATATTAAAAATAATTTTTCAATAAAAATAATGATCAAAATATGCCTTGAAAATTTCAAAGGTATTTTGGTCATTTTATTTTATTGAAAATATTATTTTTATATTTTTCTATAGTGTGGGTTTAATAGAGGATTGGATGTACAAATTTCGATGTCAAAATAGTTCATAGAAAAAAATTAAAAATAAAATAATATAGAGACGTGATATTGTGATTGGGACGATCTTTGTCCTCCATTCAAAATGGACGGTTGGATAAGGGGATGTAAATAGATTTCATGTTGTAGGAAAAACATAGAAGACTTGCCCACAAAAAAAAAAAAAAAGGCAGTGTACGAGTGACACCTCCTCTATGCGTATGCTGCACTGCATACTTTGAATTTGGTTTTTCAAAATTTGTTAAGACTTTCATAATTGAATTCTGATGACTTCACCTTCTTCGAGATCTGCTAGTTGTGACGGTCGTAACTCCTCCCGTGTAAGACCAACCTGCTGCTCACTTCCCACAACAACAACCTCGCCTGCGCAAGTTTTACATGGACTAACCATGTCATGTACCATCACCCAACAAACTGTCGCTCCTCAACCTCATCCCCAATACCATCTCCGACCTTCATTCTTGTGACTTCATCGGCAAAACGGTCAACGACGCCATTTTTAGCATCCTGAGTAAACCAAATCTCTCTAACCTTGCATTCATCTTTTCAACAACTGAAAGAATCTGATAAAAGTTGAAGGGAAATAGCAACGACCTCTTTCACACAAGGCTTGACTGCATCTTTCTCTAACACTGTGAGGACCAAGGAATTCTCCCCTCACGATGAAATTTGATCGAGGCTTTGTCCACGACCCGCGAAAACCGTGTTTTTGCATCCCAGTCACCTTCGTCCTCTTGGGACTCTAATTGTGTATCATTTGTCATTGTGTTCCCATTGTTGGTCTTCTTTAGCATCTTGTACTGTTTCATGAAATGACCCGGCTTTCCATAACAATAGCAGATTTTTTTCACTGCTTATCGTGTGATTTACCACCAATCTCCTCTTCCTTGTGTGCCTTCGATTCAAGGGTTGATTTTTGTTTTTTTTTCCCTCATTGCCTTTAGTAGCCTTGAATGCCTCCTCACTCTCCTTTACGGGGAGCCCTGCCATTGGTCTTGCTATAGACTCTTGATTAATTAGCAAATTCTCTGACTTGGTCAGTGTGGATTGTGTGGGCCATCTTTGTACAGCACACTTATGTTGACATTTATGGTTACGAGGCTTTACATGTTTTAACCTGCATTTGTGGGAATTCTATATATCCAACAGTCACATCGTATGAACGTAACCCTTCAGAACCCGTTGGAGATCAGGAAACCTTTCGTTTCTCAAAAACCCGTTAGAGAAATACAACGGTTATCATTTTTCTCCCTATAAAATAGAAAGCCAAAGAGAGGATGTGTACAGCAATGAATAGACGTACATCTCTCTAAAAAAATGAAGGGATAAAAATCCGAGCTCCGCGATCACCAGCCTCACGACACCCCTTCTCTGATATCGGATTTTATCTTATACACGTTTCATCAAATTTTACTAACAACGTAGACCCCATAAAATTCAAATCTAACCTTACATATAATCAACCTCCACATATGCTTCTCACCAAACCTCTACAACTCATCAATTTGCGAGATATTTCGTTGCTTACATTCTTTACTTTTATACACAGCTTTTAAAAACGCCGAGTCGAACCGGACTCGCCCGGTTCGACTCGGAAATCGTGAAAAGGGATCGGATTGCCTAAAAAATCGGAAATCGTCCGGTTCTAGAGAGAACCGGACGATTCTGTACAGTGAATTGCCGATTCACTGTACGGACTTGGTGAGTCCGAACAGTGAATCAGC
>NW_006500347.1:3114857-3132384 GCF_000471905.2 Amborella trichopoda
AACATATCGAGTCCCAACAGCAACAGTGTAGGGATGAACACGAAATACTGTAAATTAAATGTCGAATGGCGGTTCATGCAGGGAAAGAACATATCAATATTCGCATATTCATTCAAAAACTTGAAAATTCTTAATGGAGTACCCTCATTTTTTATTGAATTCCTAAAAAACAATAATTATAATGAATTTTAATAATTTTTTCGAATTTTTTTTAAGCTTTATTCTGACCGATTCACACGATTCTCGATCCGGATCGCCGATTCGCCGATCCGGATCGGTTTTTTGGAAGCCCGATCCGGATCATCGATCCGTTTTTTAAACCATTGCTTTTATATAATGCTGAGAAACCGAAAGTGAATCTTGTGTCAATGTATAAAGCTCTTTCACTAATAGTTGCAATGGGGAATTATTTGCTGCAGAGAACAATGACGAGAGGACATTTCAAGCTACCTTTGGTGTTTTGCATCGCTAATGTGGTCCATTAGCTCCTACTGGATAGAAAACTTTAAAAGGCATACAGTGCTTTCCCCACTCGAATCTACCACTTCCACAAGGCTTCTGCATCTGCAACTGCAATTTAGCTGCGGCAGTGTCACTGCTATTCACCATCTCTCAGAGATCTTGTCCTTGTAAATATGCCTCCATGTGGAATTGCCAATTAATATAATTGTGGTTGGTTGGTGAGCTTCCCGATCCCAACCTGCAAGCTCCCGCTGTCCGCCATGTAATTTGTGTTTCCTTGAGTTCCGATACTTCCATCTTTCAAGTCCAGCACCTGACTATAAAGAGCGAATAAAACTTTATTAACAAAAAAGAACACACAATACAAAAATGCTATAAATCTCTATGCTACTCTTGTGTCTCTCTACAACTCAATGTATACTGTCCCTCTCACGCCTATTGTTAACGCCGTCTCTTGATGCCCTGCTAATACGTTATTATTTATAGAGATTTATAAGAGAGGCATTTATTTTAATACATGATGGTCACAATTAACCTTCACCATTAGATGTGGAATTGAATGGTAGTATTTATTTCATTGACTAAGTGCAAACTTAAAATAATTGTTTTCGAACTTTGTGACACACCTAAGCTATCAAATTTCATATCGGATGGTTGCAAGTAATTGTGACTTTCTTGTGTCAAAGGTAAATGATATCATTGTATACACTCCCTATAAAAATAGGCAAAATTACAAACATAAAAAAAAAACACCAAGACTACACTTTCTGTGCAACTTACCCCTAAACTAACCTTTTCTCTCACTTTTTTTTCAAAAACAAACTTTCTATGCAAATACCCCCAAGGAAAAACGTTCATTTTGTTTTAGACGAAAATGCCTTTTCCGTATATAAAAATTATTTTGGACAGATTTGACGTTGACTTTTGGACCCTAGTAGCACATTACCGGAGCGCACCATCATATTGTCGGAGCGCACAAGTGCCGGACTGCCCTTTGCAACTGGCAAACCACACTTTACATAATGTCGGAGCCCTACTTCCGGACCGCACTTTACACAGTGCCAGAACCTTACCGTTGGACTGAACTTTACACAGTGCCAAAGCACTATTGCCAGACCGCACTTACACAGTGCCGGAGCCCCTATTTTGGTGGGATAGAGGAGAGAGAGGCAAAAGTAAGGGAGGGAAGTTTAGGTATTCTTTATTTTGTTATTTGGTTGGGGTTAAGTTGCATAGAAAGTGTAGATTTGGATTTTTTTTTTAGATTTGGATTTTTTTTTTTTGTTGTAATTTCTCTCATAATTATCCAAGTTGGTCCCAACGATAGAAATTCTCTAATCTTTTGCACTAATTTTGTCGCTCCCGCTAGCCTAGGTCTTCCGGCCTGTACGAGAGTCTGACGATAACTCTCTATAAAGGTTACAATCACTGTTGTCCATTAGATGTTAAATTGGATGTCTTGGAGTGTACTATGACGTCCGAGAAATTTTTTGAACTTCAAGTCTTGTCAACAATATACTTACAACCACCCGATTTAGGTGTAGAATATGATGGACAAGTGTACCTGTGACCTCTTTATAATGAAAGTAAATAATATTTTGTATACTTTTGCACATAATTTTTCCCAAGGGTGTGGTTTGTATAGAGCCGAAGCTCTAAACAATCAAAGTAAAGCACACCTACAAATAGTGTGGAGGAATGTGGTTTTAATACCTGAAAAATTTTGTAATAGCCTGAAAATGTATTTTCATTACTAATTTTAAATTTTAAAAATTTAAACATCTTGCAGATCTATGAGAACTTGAAAATCGTAAAAATTGACGGTCCAAAAATGTGATACAAGATGTACTATTTCCAAAACTTAAAATTTATATTTTTTTTATGCCCCTTCATGTCGAGATGATCAATACGAGAATATTTAAGCATCTATACAAACTTCTTCCTTTTGTATAGTGCCTAGGCCCTAAACAATCAAATTAGAGCCTACCTTCAAATAATGTCAAGAAATGTGGTTTCAATGTTGGAATTTTTTTTTAGCATTAAAATATATTTTCATCTTTATTTATAAAATTTAAAGCTTAAAAAGTAATGTCGATCGAGAGATCTATAAAAACTTGAAAATCTTGAAATCCATTTTTTTTTTCATGTCCATACATCTTGATGTCGAGATGATCAATTTGAAGATATTTGAGCATCAAATTTTTGAGATAAGCTTTAATTTGATCGACTAGACCCTCGGCTCTATATAAACTTTTCCCTTTTTACAAACATTAAAGCACGCTCTACGTAAAGCTAAGGCGGCCAAGTAACTCAGGTAGAATCCAAACAGATTCGGTGGAGTCCCTAAACAGTGGCAAGTAGCAGGCAAAATCCTTTACATGTGCCCTACTGCATGATATCTCTTATTGGTTTGGAAGAAAATGGGAGGTCATGTGCCCTGTGGCCGTTTTGTTGTATGTTCTTTCTCAAAGGAAAAGTCTTCGTTTTGTTGTATGTTCCTTCTCAAAGAAAAAGTCTTTCCATACTTATAGATGGAAATGAACAATGGTTTTGTTTACTTTTATACCCATCTAAAATTCATTACATAATTACGATTATTTAGTAGTATTTTATTTTTTATTTTATTTTTTTATAATTCAAAATGATTTGAAATTTGGAATGTGTGTACATCTTCGTGAAGCGTACCTAATAAAAATATAAAAAAAAATAATTTACGAAAAAAATTGACTAAAATACCCCCAAAATTTTGATCAATTTGTTTCATGTAAAATATTTTTTTGATATTTTTTGTAGATTCACATATTTTTATGAATACACGTTTAAAATTTCAAATCATTCTAATTTGTAAAAAAAAAAAAAAAAACTACTACTACTAAATAATTATAATCATACAACAAACTTTAAACGGTGATGATGATGATAAGATTAAATCACTTATTATTTTCGCCTAAGCGATTTGTAGTGTCTTCCTTTCTTAAAATTACAACGGGCTCTTAAACTAAACAAAGCAAAAACTGAAAATGCACCATCCACGTTATTGATGCGACAGCATGGGTTTTGAGCCCATTGAAAGACACCAAAGAAATCCTTGGACTTAGGAAGTGGTAGCCCCAGCAGCACGCCACGCCAGTGCTTTAAAAAGAGAAACTTCCGAGCTTCATCTTATCTCTTTCAACGACGTTCACGATGTGACAACTCATGAATCTTAGACTAGGCCCCATTTCACATGACTTTGGTTAGGTCTTTCGGGTCCCCGCACCCTAGTCATGGTTCTTGCTCAACTGAGATTGTTCCACTAATATTTTAAAAAGGGTGAGGTTTGTATAGAACCGAGGCTCTAAACAATCAAAATAGAGCCCACCTTTAAATAGTATCGAAAAATATAGTTTCAATACTAGATATTTTTGTAAGGGTGCACTTTGTATAGAGCCTAGGCTCTAAACAATCAAATTAGAGCCCACCCTCAAATAGTATCGAGAGATGTGGTTTCAATACTAGAAATTTTTGTGATAGCCTTAAAATATATTTTCATTTTTTTTTTAAACTTCAAAAATAGTGTAGATCGATAGATCTATGAAAATTTTGTAAGGGTGCACTTTGTATAGAGCCTAGGCTCTAAACAATCAAATTAGAGCCCACCCTCAAATAGTATCGAGAGATGTGGTTTCAATACTATAAATTTTTGTGATAGCCTTAAAATATATTTTTATTTTTTTTTTTAAACTTCAAAAATAGTGTAGATCGATAGATCTATGAAAATCTTAAAAATTGATGGTCCAAAAATGAGTTACAAAATACACTATTTTCAAAATTTGAAATACATTTTTTCTCATGTCCATGCATCTTGATGTCGAGATGATCAATTTGAGGGTATTTGGGCATCAAAACAACCTCTTCTAGTGAAATTTTTTTGGTACGCTCCAATTTAATTGTTTACAGCCTCGGCTCTATATAAACTTTCCCATTTTGTAATAACCTTGAAATATATTTTCATCTTTAATTATAAAATTTTAAAATTAAAAAATAGTGTAGATCGAGAAGATCAATGAAAACTTGAAAATCTTAAAAATTTACGGTAAAAAAATGTGTTACAATATGCACTATTTCCAAAACTTGAAATCTATTTATTCTTATGTCCATCCATCTTGATGTCGAGATGGTCAATTTGATGATAGTGGAGCATCAAAACAACCTCTTTTAATGAAATGTTAGAGGTAGGCTACAATTCGAGAGGCTATATAAACTTTTCCCTTTTAAAAAAGGCCGTAGTTAGCTTGCGGCTAGCCTGTATATTGCAGAAATGCAGGTTTGGCAGTAAATGTATTTTTTAGATATAATTTGATCTTAATTTTTAGAGAATATATAATCTTTAACATGGAGATCATGAATATGAAAAAAAAAAAAAAGAAAACTAGAAATAATAATTCTATTTTATAACATGGAGATCATGAATATGAAAAAAAAAAAAAAAAAACTAGGAATAATAATTCTATTAAGAAAATATTTCGACAGTCAGTTACAATTGTTTTTAGATGGACCACCTATTTGCATCCATTTTTAAGATGGATGCTTTCAGTCTATCCCGCATGAAACAATTGTTCTTTAAATGGATCGGCCATGTGAGAAAGAAAAAAAAGGTTAAAAACAAAAAGGTTGAGTTTTTGTTAGAGAACCGGTAAGAACGTCCAAAACCAACCCTCAACAATTAACAATAATAATGATAATAATAAATAAAAATTAAGTTGACTCGTACTGGTTCTCTAATAGAACCAGTCAATTCAATCAGTACAGATCGGCTGGAATCGATCATGAACTGGCCCATTCCAGCTATTCTATGGGATCCATATCGGCCCAATCGATGCCCAATCCAAATCAGCCAATTTCAATCCGAATTACCAAATTTTCAAACCTAGAGATAATGAACAGCACTAAAAAAATTATGCATGCCACAAAACGTCCAAACTATAGTTGTCAAACGACATGAAAGTCATCATGCCCATTACATTAAAAGTGGTGCAAAATTCGCATATTCACACTACGAAGTCTATGATAGTACTGATTCAATATGTGTTGACCTCAAAAACATGAGAAAAGAGAGATTCATTTCACAAATAAGGATAACAATTCATCTTATGACTGTAAGTAAGAACCATGCCAATGGTAATCCCTAAAGAAGAACAAGAATTGGGGTTACATATAGCAAAGGATGAGGTTTCTAAAAACAAAATAAAGCCTCACCTCATATTCTTGTCTGAAAAGTACTTTTGGCAATGGAAATCTCTATGATGGTTTTACAACAAATTTTAAACACCGACAAAAAATTTGAAACTGAAAAAATGGTACAGATCTTGCGGATTTGTGAACACTTATTTTTAAAGCTAAATGAGCGGTCTAGATAAGTTGGTATAATATACACTATTTTTAAATCTTAAAGTCCTAATGTTCTTTCACAACCATAATATTCAAGTCGAGATGATTGATGTAAAGTTTGTCCAATGCTTAACTTCCAATTTTGGATGAGTCATGAAGTGAGGATTTACTGATTTTGATAGGGCTGCAATCCTATCAAACCATTTTCCTATAGGAAAATTATAGAAGTTTTAGATATAAAGGTACCAAGATTTTTCAAACCCACTAGACCCTGTTTATACAGTGTTCCCACATTCCAGCTGCAGTTTCCCCACACATATTTGCACCTGTGGCTTGGTCCTCTCAATGCCACTTTCAAATACTTTCTCTTGCCCTCGTTCCAAGTAATTCATCTTTCGACAACTTTTGGATAGACTTATATAAATACAAATTGCATTATTTTTAGGAAAATGTTTTGATAGGGTTGCTGCACTATCAAAATAAGTAATGCCCTGCCTAACAACTCACCAAAAAACTACAATTCTGGTGCCAAAAAACCTTCAAATCTATCAGCTCAAAACCTTCAAATCTATCAGCTCAGTCTTGATGTTATGGTTATGAAACAATTAGGATTTCAAGCTTTAAAAATAATGTATATTATAAAACATTATCTAGACCATTTATTTGGCCCTAAAAACAAAATTGGTGCTATTTTTTTAGCTTCAAATTTCATAGTACTTGTTGGAAATTAATTTTAGAGTTATTGAGGTGAGTCACTACTTTGTTCTCATAAAACCTCGGCAGTATAGAAAATGAATCCTCATGTTTATCCGAAGGGTGCAATTTCTATAAAGGTTGCAACCTTAAACAATCCAAATAAGGCACACCTCCCAATTTTATCTGTAATTTTGGTGTAAAAAATTATTAGGATTATCTAAAAATCTATTTTCATATCTAATTATAAAATTTTCAATTTTAAAAATGGTTACAATCAAGTAGAGTTATAAACATATGAAAATCTTGAAACTAGACAGTTTAGATAATGTGTTGCGAGATGCACTATTTTTGGGACTCAAAATCTTCTTTTTTTCATATTCATACATCTAGATGTCGAGACAATCAATTAGAGGGTTTTTCAACATTAAAACAACATTTTTCGATAGATTTTTGAGGTGCATCTGTAATTCTACATTTTAATGTCGCAACCTTATATAAACTTTTTTCTTATCCGAAAAGGATATATATTCATGAAAGGGAGATGCTTTAGAGAGATGAAAAGGGGTTTATGTAGGGAATCAACTTTAACCACTCAAGAGTAAGGAGAACCTTCAAAATCTGACAGAACATGCATTTTCAGTAACGAAAACCTCTATGATGATCTAAAAATCTATTTTTATCTTGAATTATGTAATTTAAAGCTTCAAAAATATTGTGGATTTTTTTAATCTATAAACATTTGAAAATTTATATAATAGATGGTCCAGTTAATACGGTACAAGATACACTACTTTTGGAACTTGAAATCATATTTTCCATATCCTTACATCTCGTGATCGAAATGGTAAGTGGAGAAAACACCTTTCAATAGATTTTTTAAGTGAGCCTTAATTTTATTAGTGTATAAGGTTGACACCTTCTATAAAATTTTTACTTAAAAAATAATTGCCCTTCCCATGTAGTGAACAACTTCTATATTATGTATATTTGAATCAGACAAGAAGAAACATGGAACAAAAACTTATTTTAATCTAAAAATATTGTGAACCTGAATTTTTTTTGCTATTTAAATAAGTAAACTAAACAAGGGATTTGCATATCATGGTTCCATCCAGAAGCCATCCAAACATTTTTGCAGTAACCATCAGTTAGGTAATGAAAATTCACAATGACGTGAATATCTGGAAAATAATATTTGAAAAATCTTCTTTTGAGAGGCTCTTAAATAATTCCTGAAGGTTACTTCATCAATGGCTATCTTTGCCTGTACCATGAACCGAAAGGCCGTTTGAAAGGACTATTTATTGGAGTCAATTGTATACCCCAAGCTCAGGGTTATAATTGAAGGACATTTGACTGATGTTATTAATTTGAACTCCAAAGACCATGATATTTGATGAGATCAGGCAATATGTGGCATATATGGAAGTGATTAATAGAGAGAGAGAAACAAAGAGGTTAACTTATTGGCAAAAGGAAGGGATCCACAGGGTGGCAATGGGTCGGGTCAGGTCCGGGTTGACTTGGACCCAGACCCAACTCAGGTCCGGGATTTTATCCGGACCTGACCCATAGGGTCCAAAACTTGGTCATGAACCCAATCTGGTTCTGGGTCTCACATCCTATTCCCAAATCCGACTCGGGTCCAGATGTTTGGATTTGGACCCAACGTATCAGATCTAAAACTTGGACTTGGGCCTAAACCCAAACCCATATGAGGTCAACCCGTCGAGTTGTCGGGTCGACCAGACTCGATTGCCACCCTCCCATTAGGTAATCTTTGGTTATTCTTCCAGAGCCTCAACTCTTTGTTAGAATCTCATAATACAACAGAGAACTTGTATAAATATATGGTATCAACGGTTATAGATAGACACCACCTATTCTTATTAAAAAATATGTATCAATACCGATGCATATCGATACTGATGTGTATCCATATGATACATGTCCATTCATTAACACTCTCTTAATCCATGCTCAAGGCAGGGGAGGTTAATTTTTGGATAACTGTTTCTAAGTGGACCCTATGCTTGTTTCATTAAATATATCGCTTTTAAGTAGACTAGTCAATAATGTTAGGAAAACCGCGTCCATATTATATATATATATATATATATATATATTGGACTAAAACTAACCACATTTTCGGATGGACGGTTCAGGTTACTTGCCTAGCTTCTAGGTCAATGAAGCATCTGTTGACCTCTAATGGAAGGCCAGTTTGCTATACTGGTTGAGAGTTTAGTGTATTATCCTTTACAAAAGGAAGGCAAAGCTGATTCTCATCTAGCATAGTCCAAGCATGATGTAATCCTAAGAGTTTTGGGTAAGGTGGGATCTCTTTGCTAATCAAGTAATCAAAAATAGAAGTAGGGTGTGGTTTGTATAAGTCGGAGTTCCTAAACAATCAAAGTAAGGTGCGCCTTCAAATAGTGTCGAAAGATGTCGTTTTAAGAGCAAAAGTATTTATGATGGATAGAAAATTTATTTTCATCTCTAATTATGAAATTTCTTGCTTAAAAAATAGTGTATATGAAGCTGATCTATGAACACTTGAAAATCTCGAAAATTGATAGTCCAAATTATGCATTACAAGATGCACTATTTTCAAGATTTGAAGTCCTTTTTTGTTTTTATGTCCATATATCTCAAGGTCAAGATGATCGGATTTGAGGGTATTTTTAAGACTCGAAGTCATTTTTTCTTTTATGTCTATATATCTCAAGGTCAAGATGATCAGATTTGAGGGTTTGCAATTCTTCTGTTGATTTTTTGAGGTGTACCTTAATTTGATTGTTTCTGGCCTCAGCCTTAAGTAATTTTTTTTTTTTTTTCATATATGTAACATCAGATTGGTTAATGGATGAGGGCATTTCTATAGTATATCAAGGTCACATACCCTCATTGCAACTTAATCCCTCAATAACGGATGACCTAGAAAGTTTGTATAACATTGTAAACTTTTGTTTCACATGAAATAATTTTCTATCATTTGTTACATATATGAAACTCTTTTGGATCTCCATATGCATTAGTGGGTAATTTTTTTAATAGATTGAATAAAATTGGAACGTATTGATTCCATGGTGTGCTCCAATGGGGAAAAGCCTCTTGTATTTTTAATACAAATCCCAAAGTGTGTAACGTGTAGGTTCATAAAGGTGAGAAGGAAATGCTAAAGTTTCATGCGTGCACCATCCACTTGATCTAAAATGACACAATTGTAAAATGGCTTTTGAGTCAAAGGAAGGAGAGGACAAAAAGCCTTGACTTTGAATTTGGGGAATGTGAGCCTACAATTCTCTGCCACTCATTCAACGAGTGGGAATAAAACTTCCAAAATTGAATATATTTCTGCACGATGATAGCAATGTGAAAACCGCAGCACCAGTTGTCATTTGAATGATTATCTCCCGTTTGTCATTCAAACCTTTTCATTAAAGAGCTCGCAGCATTTATAGTTTCCCATTTTTTAGATTATTTCAAAAAAAATAAGAAAGTTTACCTTAAAATATAAAATTATTGATGCACCTAAAAAATCCATCCAAAATGTAATGTTGTTTTAATGGTAAAAAACCCTCCAATGGATCACCTCGATATTGAGATGTATGAATATGAAAAAAAAAAAAGATTTTGAATCTCGAAAATAGTGCATCTTGCAACACGCTATCTAGGCCAGCCATTTTCAAGATTTTCATATATTTATAGATCAACTTGATTTTAATCATTTTTTAAGTTTAAACTTTTATAATTAGACTTGAAAATAGATTTTGTGATATTCTTAATAATTTTTTATACTAAAATTATATGTTATTATTAAATTTGGAGATGCGCCCCGATTGGATTGTTTAAGGTTGCAACCTTTTAGAAACCACACCCTTTCAAAAATATTCCCCGTCACAAGTTGATTTTTTAAAATATATTTTACTCCTATTTTTTTAACGTTGTTTTGATGTGTTTTGCTTAATCTTACTTTAAACATATATTCCTTTTTTTATTATTTTTTTATTTTTAAACCTTTTTTTTGTTGCTAAGTGGACTAGGCCTGGTTATTCGGACTTAATCCAAGTACTTGGATTGGGCATGGGCCGAGTACTTGGCCTAAGTAGTGGTTTCCAACACTAATCAAAACTCTCGTCCTTCTGTCCTCAATTCTTGTCAAACTCAATGTTCGACCACAGTTTCGAGTACTCTTGCGAGCCAAAGTTTCTCCAAGTCGGGCGTCCCACTCGGGGATACTAAAAAAAAATTAAAATTTTAAAAAAATCCCAAAAAAATATAAGGAATTTTATCGTGATATGTTTTTTATATTTTTGTTTTTTTCCAATTTTGTAAAGAATGGAAAGCGTTCTAATCGTGAATATTTATTTTTGTAGTTTCTTTTTTTTTGGATTATTTATAAAACACCCTCAGTCTTATTTTTAAAAAAAAAATCCATTTTTTTGTTACTTTTTTAACCTCATCGATGTCCTTTTATTTAATTTTACTTTAAATATATTTTACCTTTTATTGTATTTTTTATTTTTTAACAATTTTTTTTTTGCTATAGTACTCAGCCCTACTCGAGACGAGTTGCACTGAGGGGAGTATTCGGCTAAGGCATGGGCCGAGTAATCGGCCCGAGCTGTGGTTTCAAACATTAGTCAAACTTATTAAGTAAAAATAAGAATAAAATTGCTTGTTTTTGTCCCCATTATTGGGTAATTAGATATACTCTTCCCCCATTTTGCTTTTTCTCTCTAAAATAAGTTGGAAACCCACTCGTTATATTTCCTTTAAACAAACAAACATAATAGATCCAATAAAAAAGCAAAACCCCGAACCAATCGTTGTCGGGATCAGATCGGCCACCAAATCCGTGAGGTTTTTGATTTATTCAAAACCGGTCCTGATTGAACAAGTTGGACCAATTAAAAAAAAAAAATTTATATAATAGCATAAAAATATAAAATACATTAAAAATTGTCTCAACTTTATTTAAATGATATTAAAACCAATACAACCAAAACTAATCAAATCAATAATTTTATTTGTTTTCGATCGAACTCAATTTTTACGTCTAACCCCTAATAGATAGTGGGACAGAAGTGACGCGTTGATAAGATAGATCGAACATAGATTCAACCCTCTCATTGAAAGTTGAGAAAAAGTAGAGTAAAGCAACCATAGAAACTTCAGAGGAGGAGTCACCGTACATACAATACCCAACATATTTGAAAGCATCGCAATCGCCAATACTTCGATACCAATTGTGAATGGTCATTAGCTGTCTTCTTCTTCTTCTTGGAAATTGACGGTGAGGATGAGATCTGGGGCACTCGAAGAGGAAAGTTGGTTAGTAAATAATTAATATCTCTGATTTTGTGGTTTGCTTTGGAGCGAGTAAATCAATGATGATTTGTTCGACAATTAAGTATTAGTAACTTAATTTTAAGAGATTTAATATGTGTTTATAAAGAAAGGCAACACCCTTTGTAGTGAGGAGAGATTGTCGACATTCTTTTTTATGGGGTAAATAATTGTCGACATTCTTCCCTTAATAGACCTCTCTCTCCTCACTTAATCCGGTTTAATACAAAAATTAAGAAGCTTGTTTTTCAGTTAGAATGACAACATCATGTCCTCACTTTCTAAAACGGTTTTTGATAAGCATGGAATTCATGACCTATAAATTAAGTAGGCTTAATTCTCTGCAATCACTTTCTCTCTCTAGGAGTGCAAACACTTTCTCTTTCTTCTGGTCCCACCTCTCAGTATTGGGACCCTGTCTCTATAAGGAAGTCTTGGGACTCTCTCTAAGTCAGGCAGGCAGGCGGGCTGGCTGCATTCCTGTGAAAGCTTTACAATTGAATCTGTTGTTTATTTCTCTCTCTCTCTCTCTCTCTCTAAAAGATGAAATCGTCCACTCTTCTCAACTTGTTCCTCCTCTCTCTCTTCCTGCTGCCCCTTCTCGGCTATGCTCAACAGGGGGACTCGTGCTCTTCTGAAGAAACTGACGTCGACAAGGCCAAAGCCCTGAGCCTCAAGCTCGCGGCAATCGGATGCATCCTCTTTGCTGGAGCGGTCGGAGTTTGCCTTCCTATTGTTGGGCGATCGATCCCGGCCCTCCAACCCGAACGCAACGCGTTCTTCGTGATTAAAGCTTTTGCAGCCGGTGTCATCTTAGCTACCGGAATGATTCATGTTCTCCCGGATGCTTTCGATAAACTAGGCAATGCCTGCTTGAATGAGGACCCATGGGGAAAGTTCCCTTTCGCCGGTTTCGTGGCCATGCTTTCGGCCATTGGAACACTTGTTGTGGACTCTTTGGCCACTGGTTATTATCAAAGGATTCATTTTAAGAAGCCACCAGTTGCATCTAATGGTGAAGATGCGGAGAGGAATGAGGCGCATGATGGTCATGTTCATGTGCATACACATGGGACTCATGGACATACACATGGTGCAGTTGAGCTTGCTGGGGCTGAGACCCTTAGGCATAGGGTCATCTCTCAGGTGAGAATTTCAAGCTTTCACAATTAGACTGTTAATAATGATACAGCAAGGTAACAATCAATCTTGTCCCTTAGATATGAAATCCGATAGCTTGGAAATGACGTTTGGTGGTGCTTGTATGGTGATGACCCTCCTGACCACAGCTTTTATGTGGTCTCAACGATTATACTTCTTAAATATTTCATGTTGTTCCCTGTTTTCCTCTTTTCTGAATTTTAAAAATGGTAAATCTATCAATGGTACGATTAGAATTACAGAAAGTCAATTTTTTATTTTGAGACAAAATTATTGTAGATTTGTAGTGAACCCACAACTTCAATAAGCTTTGTGAAGGGTAAGACCCTCTATTTCAATGGTAAATCTTTCTTTAATTTACAGGATATGTGTCTTCAAATTTTTTTGCCAATTAAATATAATTTGTTGAGAGTATTTTTGGGGTTTGGTTATTCATTAGCGGATTTTTTCAGGTTTTGGAGTTGGGTATTATAGTTCATTCAGTGATTATTGGAATATCACTTGGAGCATCAGAAAGTCCAAGCACAATAAGGCCTTTGGTAGCTGCTCTGAGCTTTCATCAATTTTTTGAAGGAATGGGATTGGGAGGTTGTATTGTTCAGGTAAATTAATTGAGAATTCTTATTGTGATTTTATTTTATGGGATTATATACTATGAGACCATTTATTTTTTTCGGTCACAAGTGCTTTCTAGTCGTTTGATTTCAAATTGGATGGATTGGGGTGTCTTTCGAAATTCGAAATTTTTTTTATTGAAATTTAAGTGAATCAATGAAACTTCTGCAACCACTCAATTTAAAATATGAAGTTAAAGTGTTATTGTAACCTTCTTATATCAAAAGTGGACGATATCTTTGTATACTTTTTTTTATTTTCTTATATTAATTTTGGAATTTATTCTCTATAGACTTCAAATTATTGTTAGTAGTAAATGTTCCAAATTATTGGTTATCAGATTTATTTTATTTTTTTATTGCAAGTTGGGAGTCAGAGGAGTTGACTCCAATTTATTGCTGCCCTTGCAACCAAACTCCCATTTATTTGTTATAGTTGTAAATACTAAGTGAAAATTATTTGTTTATAGTTGAGAAATTTTTACTGATGAAAATCTTATTGAAATTAAAATATTAAAAAATCACATGGACAATCAACATTGCACAAATCTAAATTCAACATGCCTATTCTCATATTTCAACTTGGATATAAACAATAACAATTCAAAAATTCATAAATCAGATGGAACAACAGTCTTGTCCATGTTAAGTAGTTGGTAACTATTCTGTTTCTAAATAATTGGATGTTTCTTTCCTTTTCTGGATACTGCTTTTCAATTTAAAATCTTGAATAAATTTCGAAGGACCCATTCCTAACGCTCCACCTTCTATAGAAACTCCAATTTGTTTATTTATAATTGCCAATACTAAATCTTGAATAAATTTTCCTGCTGAAAATCTTATTAATCTTAAAATATTAAGAAATTACATAGACAAATCAGATTCTACAAATCCAAATTCAAGTTATTTATTCTCATAGTTGAACTTGAAATAAACAATAACAGTGCAAAAATTTATAAATCACTTGGAACAACTGCCAGAGTCCATGTTAAGTAGTTGCAACTATTCTCTTTCTAAATAATTGGTGAGAAATACATATTTTAATAATAAAAACAGAGAATTACGTATTTGATTGGCCCATCCCTAAGTAAGAATGCCCCTACTCCTCTCATGTGATTTGCTTGACCCAAATGCAAGGACTGATCCTGAAGGTAGAAAGACTTGTTAATCACGCTAAATAAGAACCCAATTGAATGAACTGCTACTTTTGGTACAAAGACGACATGATCACACTTAGCCGTACAATGTCAAACCTGACAGCTTAGGGGTTGTCACAATGTTTAATAAATTTATGCTGAATTTTGAGTATGGTAAATGGCACACTCAGCAATTTAAAATCCAGATACCAAAAATAATTGTGACCTCATTGTTTCAAAGGTAAATAGTCTTAACTGTCTACTTCTCCAAAAGATGAATATCCTATTCTCATTTCCTTTTCTCGCTGTAGGCAAAGTTTAAGAGCAGAGCTACTGCATGTATGGCCCTCTTCTTCGCGATTACAACTCCTGCTGGAATAGCAGTGGGCATAGGAATTGCATCAGTGTATAACGAAAACAGCCCTACAGCTCTCATAGTCGAAGGCTGCTTAAATGCGGCATCTGCAGGAATTCTAATTTATATGTCACTTGTGGATCTCTTAGCGGCCGATTTCATGAATCCGAAAATGCAGAGCAATGGAAAACTTCAGATATGGGCAAATGTTTCGCTTCTTTTTGGAGCTGGAGCTATGTCTCTCATGGCAAAGTGGGCATAACGACATGCTAAAGCCGGAAAGCCCTAGTCATATGGGTAAATTTTGGATAAATTTTGTCTATGGTTTAATAAGATGGAAAGAAAGAAACCACTTGAGCAAGCATAGATAAGGATCAATTCTTGGGATCAGAAGTCATTCTCTTCTTCTAAATTCTGACCATGAACTTGTGGGATCTTTCCATCCAAAATTACCCCAATGTATATTTTCTCTTTTTTCTTAAGAGCATAAGTACAGATTGGTAGTTTTTCTAAACTCTGAGCAAATTCTAGTTCTTGTTGTGCCCCATATATATGGTGGGATTTTTTTAAAGTTTCCTTGCAGGCCTGGAGATGTTGGAAAGTTCATTGGATATGTTGTTATGGAAAGGATAAATGAAATTGGATTTCGTTGCACTTGTGATGCAATATCTATAATATCCACAAACCATATATTTTGTTCCTTGAAATATCTTTGCCCATTCCCTATGAATGTAGTTCATTTTTTCAAGTGAACTACGTAAAAAACTTGGCATCTGCCTTAATTTGTTCTTGTATTGTACTGGTTTTATTCCCATTTTTACTTGTTCATTCTATATCTCTCAAATTTATTACACAAACTGACATTTGAAGCATTGGGTTTGTTGTAGTTTGAGCAGGACATCAAGTTCTTTTCCAAAGACATCAAAGTTGTCTAAAATTTTTTAAAGCAAACTACTTATTCCATTATTTTATAGAGAAATATTCAATGTAGACCACATTTTGTCAGCAAGGCAACTTAGTTCTTGACATGCAAGCAGCAGTTGAGCTTTCCTGTTTGATTTCTTTCTGTTAACAACCGCTATGGCTCCCTAATATTTCCCCCTCCCCAATTTCAGAACCTTTTATATTAATGGGTTTTGGAGTCGGTTCTTATTATGACACTTTTTTTAGTTTTATTTTGAAGTGTAAATTACAGCAGCATTCTACATGAACATGAAACCATGTAACCATATTCCATAATAATGCATATTTGCAAAGTTCAAGTCTGATGAAAAATTAAAATGGATTGTATACACGGCCAGTTAAATTTTTTCGGTGGATTACCCAATTTACCATTTATCTTTTGTCGGATGAAAAATTAAAATGGATTTCGGATGAAAAATTAAAATGGATTGCCTACAAAGAGATTATTTATCTTTTGCATGGACTTTTTCTCTTTTCAAACAGCATATCCCATTCTGTTAATCAAATAGGCTGCACTCATTATTGCTTCTGACCAATAAATTTTCGAAACATTCATATCCCGAGTGCACGATTAACCTCTAACATATGCCTCTTTTTCCATTCTGCTAGGTCTGTAAAGACACGTGTATTGATAAATAATGCCCTTTGTCCCTAAGAAGGAATAAAGATCTTTAGAGCCCACCATTTTTAGATCTAAGAATTGAAATGGACTTTTTCAATTAGGTTTTTTTTTTGTATACAAGGATTGGAGGTCATAATCATCCCTACTCATTAGATGTCAAGTTGAATGGCTTAGAGTGAGTCACGAAGTATGAGAATATATATATATATATATATTCTTTTATAAGAGTGAGGATTATATTTTTTTATGGTCAAGAGACCAACTTGCTTGTAGACCATCACGTATACCAAATGGTTTTTCTCCACTCTAATCTTTTCCATTTTTTTTCTTAGCTTTGTTTGAGCTATGAGTTGGCTCTTCAAGAGTTTTATAATTTAGCTTTACGCTCCTTTTATGGGTGACATACGGAAGGATATTATAGAGGAAAAGTATATAAACAGACTATTTCGTTTTAGCATAAGGAATTTACAATTACTTTTGTCCATCATATTTTAAATCAGGTGGTCGTAAGTGTGTCATTGACTAGACTCAAATCCAAAAACAATTTTTCAATCTTTGTGACAACTCAAGCAATAGAATTTGATATCAAATAGCTAGGAGTTGTTGTGACCTCCTTTTGACAATAATAAATGGTCTCATAATATACAATCTCTATTACAAATGCCGAGCTTCATTATGGCCCTCCAAGACATGTCATCGCATGTGTACCCTAAGTCCTTCCTTCTAAAGAAACCCCCAATTCCTATCTTTTGAGAAGTGTTTTTATTTTTTAAAAATCTCTCTCTCTCTCTCTATC
>NW_006500347.1:3132435-3144264 GCF_000471905.2 Amborella trichopoda
ACGTACTACTACGTACTACCTACCTTACTTACCGTTACCTTAACTACTTACTTACTTACTTACTTATTACGTTATTTACTTTACTTACTCTCTCTCTCTCTCTCTCTCTCTCTCTCTCTCTCTCTCTCTCTCTCTCTCTCTCTCTCTCCATGATGGTATATCTTTTTGAACCACAAATTTCATTTATGAAGCCCCATATTTATAAACAAGATTGTTTATAAAGAGATCATTTATCCTTCGTACATGGAGGTTACAATCATTCTCACTCATTAGATGCTAAATTGGATGGCTTGAGGTAAGTCATTAAGTCTAAAAATATTTTTTTTGAAACTTTGTGTCTATTCAATGATACTATGACGACCACCTATTTTAAAATTTAAGGAACAAGTATGATTGTGACCTCCATTTACAAAGATAAATGGTTTCTTTTAGATAAAGGTGCAGTTGGCATATGGATGCATCTGTAGCTGTAGAGGTAAGGTGCACATTCAAATTTTATCATGCTATATAATTTTGATGTAAAATGTTCTTAGGATTGTCTCAAATCTATTTTATAAAATTTTAAATTTCAAAAATGGTTAAAATCAAGTAGATCTATAAACATATGAAAATCTTGAAAATGAACGGTGTAGATAATATGTTGTAAAATGCACTATGTCTGAGATCCTTTTTTCTTTTCATATTCATACATCTTAATGTATGAAATGATGAATTAGATGGTTTCCAACATTCAAACAACCTTTTATGATAGATTTTTGAGGTGCACCTTTAATTCTAGATTTTAAGGTTGCGACCTTATTAAAACTTTTCCCTTTAAAATTTGAAATAGTTTCTCTCTATAAAAATTTTGGGATAATTTCTCTCTTTAAAATATTTCTAAAATTAGAAATAGTTTCTCTTTCTTAAATTTTAATAGACTTTCTCTCTCTAAAACGTAAAATTTGATATAGTATAGCTCTAATTTGTATAAATTGGATGTCTCTCTAACAGGGAAATCTAGCTGGAAATCAATTAGGGAAGGTAAAGACAATGATAGAGATTTCTTTAATTTTGGGTTGAAATTTAATTTTGTGTTGAAATGAAGAAAACAATTACGTGTGGAAATACATTTAAGTCCTAAAATTTCAATCGAAAACACCAAAAATGTGGCATTTCCACTGTTCCAAGTATCCAAATGGCCCCTAAAAACACAGATGCCAGAGATTTCTCTCAATAAAGCTTCATTTTGCCAAAGCTGGTGTTCATCTTCCTTCTTGCTTTTTTTTTTTTTGGTTTTTTTTTTTATGTGTAACTTCGTTGCAATTACTTATAAGCAATAAAAAATTTGTGCTCTTGTCAAAAAAAAAAAAAAAGCTTCCCCATTTTCTTTCACTTTCTGAGGCTAATCAAGGGAAGTTTGAATTCAAATTCATTTCATCTGAAAATTTCAGAGATATGGTTGGTATTTTCTTTATTTGTAATTTCTTGATATGGGATATTGCTGATTTTTATTTAGATGATTGAAAAGAGGGATATGGTTGGTATTTTCTTTATTTGTAATTTCTTGATATGGGATATTGCTCATTTTTATTAAAAAGAGGGTGGTTTTAATTTCCCACCATCCTTTCACATCACTCTCTCTGAGACGTTTGTCGGTCTTATGATTCTAGCCAATTTGATGCGTTTTAGTGAGTCTAATTGATGAAGAAAGGAAATATAGAGAGAGAGAGAGGATTGTTTGCTTTATAATACAACAATATTTCGAGCAGTAACAATTTTTTATCATTAGTGATGGTTAAAATAATAAATCTTGTTAAAAACTAATTAAATTATGTCACATTCACTATTAGAAAAATCGGGCGATCTAACTGCTAACGGCCTAGTTAGTTTTGATTTTGGGTTGTTTTGGTAATTGACTAGTATTTTGAAAAAAAAATAAAAGTGTATATAAATTCCCAAAAATAATGAATTTAGTTTGTAATGCATTTTTTTAAAATATTTTTATATTATGGTAAAGATTAAAAAAAAATTGGTCATTAATATTTACTTGAATTCAAACACTGATTCGTTAAAATTTATTTTTTTCATTAATTTTCAACTTCATTTGAATGTATTTTCTTGTAATCATTCTTTATATGTTTTTCATATTTTAGTAGATTTTTTTTATCTTTTTTATTTTTTTATTATTTTTTTACCATCCGGGACTTGCTGGGTTAGAATGCCCAAATTGACCGGTTTATCGGTTAGGCCAATTAAACCGCTTCAGGCCCATGTTCGGTGAACTGTTCTGGTTCGATTTTACGAACACTTGTCACATCCCATGTAGATGATATCACATCCTATTTAGATGATGTTGTTTCTTACCATAGTTACTAAATGCTTTTGATTTTGCCAAAAATATATACTTTACATTGATTAATTATTAAAATGGTCATGTTAGGGTACTCATACATATTAGTATTTCTTTAATGTACTCAACATTTTTTTGACCTCATTGCCTTTTATTTTGCAGTACATTTTTTTTTTAGTAAGGGTTTTTTTTTTTTACTTAAGAGGAATATAATAGATATTTTTACTAAAAACTAGTGGCATTTGACTAGTAGATGTCGTATCTCATGTGGATGATTTTATCTTCCACTATAGTTAATATATATTTCTATAGAAAACTAGTGACATTTAATGTCGGATTACAAAAACAGCTAATCCTTACTCGCATGATCCAATCCCACGAGTTTTAGCCAAAA
Organism: Amborella trichopoda; assembly: GCF_000471905.2. The sequence continues at coordinate 3,135,159 of NW_006500347.1, forward strand.
TAATCAAGTAATCCCAATATTTGATTAATTAATGGAAGAAGGCATTTCTACAGTTAAGCAAGGTCACATGAACTGAATCCCTCAAAGGTCACTCATCTCGAAAGATTAATCTTTCTCAAAACATTAAAGAGTTAATTTTTGTCACATTTTTTTTTATTAGTATTTTTGTCACTCTACTACTAATGTAAATGTTTTCAAACTCAGTTTGGGCCTCGACTCCAAAGGGCAGTAACTTGACCAAGTTCTAGGGGATTTGGCCGAAGTCTTGTATATGATAAAACCAACCTAAATACTCAAGAAAAACCTGTAAAAGATTTGTCAAAAATATTTAAAAATAAAAAAGTAAGATAAATAATAAAAATCATTAAAAGTTCATCAAGTCAAAAAAAATTATAAAACAAATTATTGAAAATTTTGATTTGCACGTTAAAACATTTATAAAAAATAAAATAAAATTAAAGCATGTAATAAAAAAAGGAAAAGGTTTCTATACTTCTCCTACACCATATAAGATCTATGCTTCTCCTACCATCCAACCGTCCAATTTTGATCAAGAGAATCACTCATCATTTGATCATAGATCCAATGTCTCAAAGTATTTTATTTTTAGTTTTTTTTACACAAATTGCATGAATATAAATTTTTGTACGTATCATCTTCTCATTGGGGCGCACCAATAAAAAATATTAAAAATAATTTTTAGATAAAAATTAATGACCAAAATACCCTTTGAACTTTTTAGGGGTATTTTGGTCATTTTATTTTTTTGGCAATTTTTTCTTATATATTTGAATTTGGTGTCAATATAGCTTATAAAAAAAAAATTAAAAATAAAATAGTGTAGAAACGTGACATTGTGATTGGAGCAATCTTAACCCTCCATTCAGAATAGACGGTTAGATAAGGGGAAGTATATAAATTTCATGCTGTAGGGGAAGCATAGAAAGCTTGCCCATAAGAAAACTCCCAAATCATCTAAAACAACTATATAAATTATATAAAAATATATTTTTTAATCATATATCCAAGATTTTAAACAAATATCCAGACTTTTAATACTCTTAAATAAGAGCAACTAGGTCGAATAACTCAACCAAGTCTTGAAACAATACCAGTAATGAAAATTCTCCCCAGCCCAGCCCAGCCCATGATCTTTTTTGTTGATTTGATTGAATATGGGACATGGCAAAGCCTTCACTATTTTCTCAAAATTCCCAAGGCTCCTATTAAACTACACAAAGGTGAAAAGGAACTGCAAAACAAAAAAATACAAAAAACAAAAAACAAAAAGCAAAAGAAAGGGAAATGCAAAAGCGACAGGCTCATAGGATGGCTTTTGAGCCACAAGAAATATCTTAGACTTGGAAATGGAAGTATGAGCTCCCCCCCATTATTCGCCACTCGTTTAAAAACATAAGAGAATAAAGCTTCCGCACTTCTTCTTCTTCTTGTCTCTTCGAAGCCTTTCGAGTCAAGAACCTAGGACCCATTTCTCAGCACTTGCAAATTAAAGACCTCATATTATTTATCTTATAAAATTTATCATCCTTCTATCCTCAGCCCTTATCAAACTTATTCATTAAAAATGAATAAACTCTCCATTATTTTGACAAGGTCATGTGGGAATGTATCTTGAGATGTGGCACTATGAAAACTAAATTGTTATTGTCTTTACCCTAGACCCAATTTCAATAATAAAATTTCTCTTTTTTTACTCATCATTGGGTAACCAGATATATTGTTCCCTTTTTTCTCTTTTCCTCTCTAAAATAGGTTGGAGACCCACTCAATATGTTTTCCTTAAATCAACGTACAAAATGTCAATTATCATTATCGACAAAACTTATCATGAATCCTGAACCTATAAAATGTCCATTAGGAAAAGAAAAATCCCAATCCTCCCGTAAAGAATAAAGAAAAAGAATCTGGGGCAGTCGGTGAAGAGGAAAGGTGGTTAATAACTATTTAATCTTAATATTTAAAAAATTAATCTTAAAAATTGATAATCGTGGTCAATGTTTACCTGCATGGAGTGGATTTCTTTGGAGAAAGTAAATCCATAATGATTTGTTGGACAATTGAGTAATGCTAAGTTAATTTTAAGAAATTTAATATTTATTTATCAAATTACATCCTAAGAATGCACCCAACTTGTGTATCAAAGTCAAGACTCATGTTATTAATGTTGTAATGAGGAGACGTTACGGCCTTGAATAGTCGTTTCTCCCACTTATTTGTCTGAATACAAAGATGAAGAGCCTCATTTTTCCAGTAACCATGATAATATTCTATACTCATTTTTTAAGAGAAATAAGGTCACAATGGCCACTCGTTGTTGGATGTCAAATTGGATGGCTAGGAGTCTACTATTGATTCGGTTCAAAGTCCAAAAAAAAAAGCTTTCGAGACCTGTCTCATGCCTCAAACTATTGAATTTCACATCTAACCACTATAATTGACATCTAACCACTATAATTGATAGTGACATCCTTGTGCTGCAGGTAAATGGTATCCGAGTGTACAATCATGGTAAATGGTCCCGAGTATACAGTCATTAAATGGTCTCCGAGTGTACAATCATGGTAAATGGTCCCGAGTATACAATCATGTTCTAGTTCTACCTCTCTGCATTCAGTCACTAGGATTCTCTCTTGTTTGTCTCTCCCTCTAAGATGAAATCCCTCACTTTCCTCACCTTCTTCCTCCTCTCTCTACTCCTACTCCCCTTTGTCAGCCGTGCTGAAGAAAGGGACTCGTGCGCCCCTGAAGAAACCGACCTCAACAGGTCCAAAGCCCTGAGCCTCAAGCTCACCGCCATCGGCTGCATACTCTTTGCTGGAGCAGTGGGAGTATGCATTCCCATTGTGGGGCGATCGATCCCAGCCCTCAAACCCGAACGCAACCCTTTCTTCCTTATCAAAGCCTTTGCCGCCGGTGTTATCTTAGCCACCGGGTTTATTCATTTGCTCCCGGATGCTTTTGATAAACTAGTCGATCCCTGCTTGAATAGGAAACCATGGAATAAGTTCCCTTTTGCTGGTTTTGTGGCCATGCTTTCCGCCCTAGGAACACTTACTGTGGACACCTTGGCCACTGGTTATTATCAAATGGTTCATTTTCAGAGCCCACAAGTTCCTGCTAATGGTGAAAATGCTGAGAGGAATGAGGCAGATCATGTGCATACACATGGGACTCATGGACATTCACATGGTGCGGTTGAGCATGGTGGGGCTGAAACCCTTAGGCACATGGTCATCTCTCAGGTAAAGACTACAAGCTTTCATCTTTATCTTTCCTGTATGGTATCTAATAATAAAAATATATCACAATCAATCTTGTCGCTTAGATATGAAATTTGATGACTTGGGGATTGCATGTGATGGATCAAACCCAAAAATAATTATTTCAAATTTTGTGATGCATGCCAAGCAATAGGATTTCACATGATCGGATTTTCAGGTTTTGGAGTTGGGTATTATAGTCCATTAGGTGATTATTGGAATCTCACTTGGAGCATCAGAAAGCCCAAGAACAATAAGGCCTTTGGTAGCTGCTCTGAGCTTTCATCAATTTTTTGAAGGAATGGGATTGGGAGGTTGTATTGTTCAGGTAAATTCATTGAAAATTCTTATTGTGATTTCTCTTTATTATGTTATAATATATTTCTTTTGCACTTTAGTCTTTGTGGATTTCAAATTATTTGTTAACAGTAAACATATTTCAAATTATTTGTTTTGGTGTTTTTTTATTGTAAGTTGGGAGTTTGACTCCAATTCATTTATACCATTACATACAACTAAAATTTTTTATTATGTTATAATATATTTCTCTTGCACTTTAGTCTTTGTAGATTTCAAATTATTTGTTAGCAGTAAACATACTTCAAATTATTTGTTTTTGTGTTTTTTTATTGGAAGTTGGGAGTTTGACTCCAATTCATTTATACCATTACATACAAACTAAAATTTATTTGTTTATAATTATAATATAGAGCCTAGGCTCTAAACAATCACATTAGAGCCTATCTTCAAATAATGTCGAAAAATGTAGTTTTAAAATAAAATTTAAAGAAATAGTGTAGATCGAGAGATCTATGAAAACTTGAAAATTGACGGTCTAAAAATGCGTTACAAAATACATTATTTCCAAAACTTGAAATCCTTTTTTTTTTTTCATGTCTATGCATATTGATGTCGAAATGATCAATTTAAGGATATTTGGGAATCAAAACAACCTCTTTTATTGAAATTTTTGATGTAGGCTCTAATTTAATTAGCTCTATATAAACTTTTCCCTGATCCTAATTACTAAGTAAAAAGTATTTCTTTATTGTTGTAGATATTGATTACAAATCTTATTAAACTTACAATACTAAGAAATTACATAGTCAAATCCACATTCTACAAATCTATATTCAAGATGCTTATTCTCATATTTGAAATTGAAATACACAATGACAATTCAAAAATTTATATCTCACATTGACCAACTGTCATGTGTCCATGTTGAGTTGTTGGCGACTATCCTCTTTTCTAAATAACGGACACGGTTGTTATGAGTCTTAGGACTCATATGTAGATATGCGGCCCTTCTTCATAATCCATTTTTGAGTTAGATATTGGACCTAATTTTTTTTAGTTATTTGTAATCTCCAGCATGGAGAATGTGAATAAATAAATAAACCTTAAAAGGTAAAAATGATAATTTTTTGAAAAAAATGACAAGCACTTGATTTTGCCTTTTTTTTTTTTTTTTTGGGAGAGAGTATAACTCCACATCCATCATTAAGATGGATGTAGTGGATGGATGTGATACCTCGAGGGACACAAATATAGTCATGTGTCCCCCCACGCCTTAACTACTTTTTCCTAGATAATTGAATGCTTCTTTCCTTTTTCAAATGCGGCTTATCCATTTTAAATCTATCAAAGAAGATTAGATTTGATTGACCCATTCCTGACCCTCCACCTTACACATAAAGTCCAATTTATTTGTTTATAATGGAAAGTTTTGATAAATTTTCTGATAAAAATCTTATTAATCTTAAAATTTTAAAAAACTACACAGACAAATCGGATTCTACAAATCCAACTGCAGGAGTTTTTTTCTCATATTTGAACATTGAAATAAACAATAACAATCCAAAAATTTATAAATCATATGGAACAACTGTCAAGCGTCCATGTTATGTTGTTCGCAATTATTTTATTTAAATAATTGGTGAGAACTGACCCATCCCTAAGTAAGATATACCCGTGCTCCCCTCGTATGATTTGATTGATCCAAATGCAATGTAAAGGTAGAGAGGCTATATGAAGAAATATTTATTAATCATGCTAAATAAGAACCCAATTGAATGAACTTCTACTGCTATTTCTATGAGCAAAGTCTTATCCGATTTTTCATAGCAAAATTTTCTAAGAAAAAGATTACATTGAAAAAGATAAGGGATTATAGATTATATAACATTTACTTTTGGTACGAGGACGTCACAGTTGCACTTAGTTGTAGGATATCAAATCTGACAGCTTGGGGGTTGTTACAATGTTTAATAAATTTATTTTGAACTTTGATCCTGTTTGCACACCCCCAGCCGCCCAATTTAAAATCCAAAGGGCAAGAGTAATTGCTACCTCACTGTATAAGGTAATGATCTTACTATATACTTTTCCACAAGGTTCAAGAAGACAAAAACGGCTACACTGAGCGGCCACTGTGTGGGCATTGTGTTTTTTATATTTTTTGATTGGGTGGGGAGTGGTGAGAACAGTGGGAGTATGGGGTTTTCAATTATGGAAATCACAAACTAAGTTCCAAAATCCAATTTAAAATTTCAACACCCAAACACAACAAATAATTAAATGATCATGAACTCAAAAAGGGCTCAATTGGGTTTCATCATCACTTCCAACAATGACATCTTTTGTCTCTCCCACTAACAATCTAGCTCGCCAAAAGGGCTCAGGGCAGGCAACAAGGCAGTAGGACCTGGGTGCCCTCCCCGGGCTACCACCACGCCTTGGGCCATATAACCCCAAGGTGGGACAATGAAGCCTAGGCCGCCAACTTTTTGAACTTAACTTTTCCACATATGAGTATCTTTTTTTCATTTCATTTTATCTTTTTAGGCAAAGTTCAAGAATAGAGCTACTGCATCTATGGCCCTCTTCTTCTCGATTACAACTCCTGTTGGAATTGCAGTGGGCATAGCAATTGCGTCAAGATATCATGAAAACAGGCGTACAGCTCTCATAGTCGAAGGCGTCTTCAACGCAGCATCTGCAGGAATTCTCATTTATATGTCACTTGTGGATCTCTTGGCCGCTGATTTCATGAATCCGAAGATGCAAAGCAATGGAAAACTTCAGTCATTTGCGAATGCTGCACTTCTTTTTGGGGCTGGAGCTATGTCTTTCATGGCCAAATGGGCATGAGCCAGAGCGTTTGCTTTTTGTGTTTCTCTTTCTCTGGTACTGTTAAAACACATTAGAGCCTGGACCATATACGTAAATTCTGGATGATTTTGTTTATCGGTTAGTAAGATGGATCGAAAATTTAGATGTGGTACCAATAAGCAAGAAAATAAGAGAGAGCAAACTTACGTGGGCTGACCATGTGTGGCACAGATTCAGTATAACGCCTGTTAGGAGGTACAAATTAAATTTAGTAGAATGTTCAAAAAGGAAAAAGAGTAGACCCAAAAGAACGTGGTTGAAAATAGTGAGAAAATATATGGGGATTTATGACTTCCCTGAAAATTTGGCCTTTAATAGAGCAGAACAGTGGACTAGGATTTGCATAACCGACCTCAATTAAATAGAAAAAAGCTATGACAATGATGATGGTTAGTAAGATCGACCAAAAAACCTACTTGAGCAAACACTGATGAGGGTTCTTTGCTTGGTGTATACTGTCAGTTTTGCTCTCCTTTCCAAAAAAACACTCATTTGACTTTTGCCTTTGTATGTGATTTTGTGGTTTTCATCCCAGTTATTCTTAGAATCAAAAGTCATCCTCCTCTAACCATAAACTTGTGGAATTATTCCATCCAAAATTTCCCCCTATATGTAATTTTCTTTTTGTTTAAAGGCAATTGTAAGTAGGTTAGATATGGCAGTAAGTAGAGATTGGGAATTTTTCTTCTCTCTTAGTTTGCCCACAAGACGTATAAGTTTGTCCCTTGCTTCTGAAATATCATTGCCCTTTCCCGTATGAATGTAGTTCTTTTTTTGGTAAAATGAAGTTTTGTAAAAACTTGGCATGTGCCTTAATTTGTGCTTGTGTTGTAATTGTTCGATTCCCATTTTTACTTGTTCAATCCATATTTAACTTTCTCTCAAATTTGTTGTGCAGAAAATTGTTTTTGGGTATCTTGATTTCTTGAAATCAACTTGCCTAATGATCCAAAATGGCAAATTGTTTTTAAAGATAACTAATTCTTAATCATTTTACAGAGAAATATTCAAGATATATGAATACACAAGAAGCCAATTGAGCTTCCCAGCTTGATTTTTCTGTTAACAACCACCATGGCACCCAACATTTCCCCCTCCTCGATTTCAAAAGTTCAAATTAAAAGCCTTATATAGTTTTATCTTAAAGTGTATCACCGTATATGTATAAAATTTTATATTATAAAAAATATCCTTAAACCCTCTATTTTTTATACCTATTTCTCAATAGACCTAATGATTTAAATTATTTCGAACAGCATAAAATTTCTATCTTTTCTATCTTCTAACCCCCTATACCCCTTAGATCATATATTATTGATATAAACAATTTGTGAAATGATTACATCTCTCTCTCCCTCTCTAAAAACTCCGTCTAATCTCTCTCACAAAACTCCATCTCTCAGTGTCTCACCCCTCTCTCTCTCTCTGTCTGTCTTTGTCTGTCTCAAAGCTCTCTCTCTCATTCTCTTGTCCCTCTCTTTCGCTTTCTTGCTCTGTCTCAAAACTGTCTCTCATTTCTCGTCCTTCTCTCTCTCTATCAAATTCATAAAGTAAGGTTTGGGTTTCCCTTGCAAGACGCGCATCCATCTCTTTTCCGGTACAAGTTTTGCAATGTTCCTTCTACTCAAGCACCAAAGTAAACTAGTGACAGTGTATGTAGAGTTCGCAACAAAAGTGGGAGGAGATCTAGAAACATATTTTCGATCTGCAAATGGTACTATGTACCCACCATATGTCTGTCTCCGGTGTGGTATTAATGATGAGGAGAGAGATTTGATCCACCTTGGGCTGAACATCACAAGTTCAGCTTTGTTTATAGAGATAGGAAACCTTCGATCACAAGGTGAGAGCTGTGTGGTACCGTTCACAAAGAAAGACGACCTCAAAGAGAATGTGAGTGTCTTGGCAAAGCTGGAACACATTGTTATTCTCATCCGCCATGCCCACAACTGCCATTACTGCACGCACCATGATTGCACTCTCTACCCTAAAGAAAAACCTTAGTTTTTCCATTGTCAAGATTTTGGAAAATAAAAGCTCTCTAGACCACGAAAAATTGAAATTGAAGAGAGCTGATTCTAGGGTTTGTAAGTCAAATGGAGTTCTTCCTAAATCTTTGAGTAGGAAGTTGAAGCCCTTGCTAGAATTTGTAGCCTCATCTATATTGGAATTGGGGAGAATTTTTTATGTTTAGAGATAGAGAGAGAGACGGAGTTTGAGAGAGAAATAGAGAGAGAGATGGAGTTTTGAGAAAGAGATGGGAGAGAGAGATGGAGATGGAGTTTTGAGAAAGAGATGGAGATTTGATAGAGAGAGATGGAGTTATTTGACAAATTATATAGGTCAATAAGATATGGTCAAAGGGGTCTAGGGGCTAGGAAGATACAAAAGATAGAGATTTTATGTTGTAAGAAATAATTTAAATTGTTGGGTCTCATGAGAAATGGATGCCAAAAATAGGGGTTAATGAGATATTTCCTTTTATATTATTAAGTACTGTACTTAGATATAAATGACATTAGGTTTTACCTTTTCACAAGGAAACGGTTTATATAAGGTTGCAACTTTATACTATAAAAATAAGGTGCACCTTAAAAATTAAGTAAAAATGAATTTTTTGAAGTTATAAAATCTTCCAATTGATTATCTTG
>NW_006500347.1:3144704-3157942 GCF_000471905.2 Amborella trichopoda
TCAGGTTCTAAAAATATTTCATCCTGCAACAAGCTATCTAAGTGTTCAGGTTCTAAAAATATTTCATCCTGCAACAAGCTATCTAAGTTAACTATTTTCAAGATTTAGAAGTTTTTGTAGTTATGCTCAATCTACTTGGTCTTCAGAAATTTAAATTTTATACTTAGGATTGAATATGGGTTTTCAAGTCATTGTAAGGTTTTCAACCCCAAAACTATATCTTTAAGCAAAATTTAGATGTGTGCCTTATTTATATAGTATAAGATGGGCACCTTATATAAACCTTACCCTTATACAATAACATAAATTAGTCCAACATTCTCAAGAACATATTTCATAATAATGTTTATGTGCATAATACACGGAAAATCTTATATATGAAAAATTAAATTTGAGGTCCAATATGAAAGTGCAAATATGCCCCTGGTTCCTCCCCTAGCTATTCGAGATGGGTTCAAATATTGGACTCGGTGGTGCATTGCATGCTTATGTAAATGACCTAGGTCTAAGATGGGTTCAAATATTGGACTCGGTAGATTGCATACTTATGTAAATGACCTAGGTCTGACCTAGTTTGGGTTTGCATCCATCCTAGACCTTACTGGTTGGGTCGGGTGTAGGTCAAAGCTAACCCAACCTCATATTTATATATAATCTACGTTGTATATTTGCAACATTATTTATATGAGAAAATATTTCACAGGGCTGCAGCGCTATCAAAATACGTAAATCATCGTCTGAAAACTCAAAAAAATTTGTATTTTTAGTGTCGAAAAGCCTTCAAATTAATCATCTCAACTTTTATTATTATGGTTGTGAAAAAATTATGATTTGAAGCCCTAAAAATAGTATATATTGTTACACATAATATAGACTATCCATTTCACACTAAAAGTAAATGTTCACATATCCCCAAGATCAGAACCATTTTTTTAACTTCAATTTTCATAGTCGGAGTTGAAAATTGATTTTAATGCAATATGGAGATTTTCAATACCCAAAGTGCTTTCCGGAAGAAGATTTGAGATGAGGCTTTACTTTACTTTCATAGAACCCATGCCTAATAGAAACCTGCATCCATTAATTTATGGCAAAGTATAGAAACCTAATAGAAACTGCATCCATTAATTCATCTACCTTTGATACAAGGTGGTCGAATTAATTTTGACCATTGGATGTGAAAGTAAGTGGCTGCAATTATTCCATTAACTAAGCTCAAACTTCAAAAAAAATTCTTGAATTTTGTGACACATCCAAGCTATCAAATTTCACATCAAATGGTTGTAAGGAATTGTGACCACCTCGTATCAAGGATATATGATCTCATTGTATGCCATCCCTTTATTTATTACGAAATATTTATAATGAAATTTATTTTATTTTTTGTTCCTAAACCTAGGCTTGGGTCTAAGGATCGAGACGAGAGATGGGTCCAGTCAGCTCTCAGTCTAGCTAGGACCAGTCGGATCGAGGTCGACCCATATTCACCTGGCCTATCAACACCCCTACTTCCCAATATTTTTCATGAAAGTAAATGATTAATTTGACTTTTCTTTTGTTCAAAGAAAACTTCCAGCCGAATATATATGAAAAAACTGGCATAGGCCCACTAGCCTACAATTACATATGAGCCCAACGGATGATATTCAATCTAGGCCGATCAAATGATCATGATTGCATTTCATATTTGAATTTTAATTTTTTTCTATAAATCTAAATCACTTGAAATTTAGATAGTGTATTCTTTAAAAATTGGAAAATCTAATAAAAAATATCAAAAAATTAATTTGCTAAAAATATATTAATCAAAATACCCCAAAACATTTTAGGGGTATTTTGGTCAATTTATATTTTATAAATTATTTTTTTAATATTTTTATTAGATGCTTCTTGATGAGAAAAATAGAAATTTAAAATTTCATATGATTTGGATTTGTAGAAAAAAAAAATTAAAACTACAATATGAAATGAAGTTGTTGATCAACCCAGATTGAATATGAATCGTTGGGCTCATATGTAGTTATAGGCTAGTGGACCTATGCCTGCTTTTCCATAAAGTTATATATGAACTTATTTTCTCATACGATCCGATAAAAAACCGACGTTAGGATAACTTCAATCCCAATATGACATTGTTTTATTTTTAACTCTTTTACAAATCAATTTTGCATGAAATTTAGGGATGCCCTTACCTTATTGTCACGTACCTAGCAAAAGTTGAAGGATGAGGTTTCTATAAGGCCTAGGCTTTATGAAAACAAAATAAACCTTCACCTCAAATCATCATCTAGAAAGCACTATTGGCAACAAAAATCTCTATGGTAGCTCTAAAATCAATTTTCAACACTAACAATGAAATTCGAAATTCAAAAAATAGTACAAATCTTGTGGATCTATTAATACTTATTTTTAGTATGAAATAGACGATCTAGATAATTTGTTACAATATATATTATTTTTAAAAGCTTGAAATCTTATTTTTTTCACAACCATAATGTTCAAGCCAAGATGATTGATGTAAATGTTTTCTAATGATTGAAATGCAATTTTTGATGAGTTATTTTTTATAGAGCTACAACCCTATCAAACCATTTTCCAAAATTGAAAAGGATATATTTCTAACCATTTTCCAAAATTGAAAAAGATATATTTCCAGTAAAAAATACCAAAATATCTATATATATTTTTTATTTTTTATTTTTTATCAAAATTATTTTTTATTTTTTTTATCAGTTGTGTCTCAGTGAGAGGTGTGCACTTCCCAAAACTAACTTGTGACACTATACTTGGGGTTGCCCAATAATCAACATTTTATATTTTTTTATTTTTTACCAAAAATATTTTTTCTTGTTTTTATCAGTTGTGCCCCAGTGAGAGGTGTGCACTTCCCAAAACTAACTTGTGACACCATACTTGGGGTTGCCCAATAAACAACTCAATTTGGAGGGCCGAGAATGAGGGTTATTTTGGACGGCCGAGAATGAGGGTGGTGTACATTTTGTTTGAGGGTGGAACCCTTAGAGAGAAAGAAAATTCAAAATTTTATTCTTCTTCTTTCCCAATACCAAATAACCCAATAGAAATGAAAAGCAACACCGCCTATCGATTTGAAACTTGAATCTCTCTCTGTCTCTCTTTGATAGGGGTGAGAATGGATCGGGTCTCGCTTCGGGTTTGTTTAAGATGAGACTATTTACTTTTGATATAAGGAGGTCATAATTATCATTGACCATTATATTTGAAATAAGGTGATTGAGGATGTGTCATTATTTAAGTACAAAGTCCAAAACAAAATTTTTCGCTTGATGTGATAAATTTTTATCTTTTAGATTTCATATCTAATGACTAAAAGTGAATGTGACATTCTGGTATAAAAAACAAATGGTCTCATAGTATACAATCTCTTTTTTTTATTTGTAAATTACATTTGCCACGTGTTTACACCAATGTATATTTCCATAATATAATTCATGGGTTGTACCAATCTATCAAACCTCGACCCAACTGAATGCTCTGAACCTGGGATTGATCTAGGTCAAATGGACCCCAAACTCAACCTGTTGGATCAGCAATTCGGTGCCTTATGGGCCATCAATCAACATCATAGAAAATGATTGTTTTTTAACTCAATGCACACACCATCCATTTCTTAGAAGGCTAGATCTTATTCTTGAAGAACTCAAAAATAAGGCCGGCAACAGGCCGGGCTTGGGCTGAGCCAACCCTAACCCTAACCCGATCTTGTTCCCTTAGGGCCTACTCTGGCCTTATCGAGACTAGGTGCCAGGTAAAATTAAAGAAAATCAAAGCAAAAGAGATAATTAATAATAATAAAAATAAGGGCCGGGCCTCTTTTGCCTTGGCCTAGGTAGGCCCAGGTCGGGTCACCTGGCCCATTGCCACACCTACTGAAAATCTTTTTATATTTTCAAAATTTATAAAAAATTATCTAAAATATTAACTTTTTATATCTGTACTAAAATAAATAGTCTCATAATATACAATCCTTTTTTTTATTTAGGAATGACATTTGACACGTGTTTTACACCAATGTATTGTTCCATAATATAATTCATGGGTTGCACCAATCTGTCAAACCTCGACCCAACTGAATTGGAGCTTAGATTGCTTTGGACCCAGGATCCATCTAGGTCAAATGGACCCAGACTCAACCTGTTGGATTAGCAAATCGGGTACGTTACGGGCCTCTTGGATATGATAAAGAAGCCAATGAAACTTCAATAAACATCATAGATAATGACTGTTTTTGAACTCGATGCACAACCATTCATTGCTTAGTAAGCTAGATCTTATCCTTGAACTCAAAATTAGGGCCGGACAGCAAGCAGAACTTTGGCTAGGCCAGCCTTAACCTTAGGCCGGTCGTGTTCCCATAAGTCCCGCCCTAGCCCTATCAAGGCAGGGTCAAGCCAAGCTTTGGCAAGCATTGGGGGTGTGATGCGAGACTGTTTTCCTAAAGCCCACATTGGCCCTATCGAGGCCGGGCAAGCCAAGCTTTGGCATGCATTAGCGGTGTGGTGGGAGACTGTTTTGGAGAGGTCATCTTCTCATATGCTGACCCTATTGGTATAGCTATGGATAACTAATCGAACTTATTAACTTTGTTGCCCGGGTTCAAAAATTTTATCTCTAGAAACATCAGGAGTAACTGCATTATTGAAAGAGATTATATTAACGTAATTAATTAGTGTAATAAACAGCAGTGTATTCCATAGGAACTATGTTAAGATATGGATATCTCGTGTGGTGCAAGAAGGAGCAGTGTATTCCATGGGAACTATGTTAGGATATGGATATCTCGTGTTCATATTGATATACATTATTATGGATGTATGAGTATATATCTCTTAATAAAGTTAGTATCCAAAAGATAAGAAAAGACCAAGTCAAAATTACTTGGTCTAAGTTATCACACCATATTTAAGACCAAGTCAAAATTATTTGGTCAAGTTATCATGCCATATTTATCTCTGGTAATTGTGTGATTGTCCTATATATATATAAAGGTACTTATTAATGTAAGTATTCATTCTTCTTTTGTCCCTCCTTTATATATAGAGGTGTCCCCCTTTATATATAGAGGTAATTATTGATGTAAACATGCATACGTCATTTATATATAGATGTACTTATTGATGTAAACATTCATCCATTTGTCCTCTATATATAGAGGTACTTATTAATGTAAACATTCATCTATTTGTTGTCCTTTGTCCATTCATTATATAGAGGTGTCCCTCTTTTATATATAGAGATATTTATTGATATAAACATTCATACGTCCTTTTATATATAGATGTACTTATTGATGTAAATATTCATCCAAAATATATATAGATGTACTTATTGATGTAAATATTATCCAAAATATATATAGATGTACTTATTGATGTAAATATTAATATAAATATTCATCCAAAATAGTGAAGATATCAACTTTAATATATAATGGTACTTATTGATGTAAACATTCATCCATTGATGTAAACATTCATCCAAAATAGTGAAGATGCCAACTTTGGTATGTAGAAGTACTTACATTCATCCAAAATAATGAAGATGTCAAATTTGGTATACAGAGGTACTTACATTCATCCAAAATAGTGAAGATGACAACTTTTGATCCAAAATTGGCTTTGGATCCATGGACAAGATGTCAACTTTGGATCCATGTGTGGAAGGCTTCGGCCTAAACCAAGTAATGTAATATTGTGTTCTCTTTACTTCTCTCCATTTTCCATTATACTCCCGCAAATTCTAAGGGATACTCCCACGAGTTCTAACGTGTCTCAGGAGCGAGGTTCCTTCCTTCCTCGGAGGCAGACGCCCGATCCCCCTGTTTCTAGAGAGAGAGGGGCAGGAACCAACATGGTCTCAAGGTAGACTGAAGTAGGAGTTTCAGAAGATAGAGATCAATAAAAAATGCAGATCTTACACGCACCCCACAAATTTCTTGAGTTTATCAAACCCATCATCAATGGCGACACAGAGCCCCTTACTAGTGTCCCAAGCCACGACCATTGCAGCAACATCTGCTGCCCGTGCATTCTTTGCTCGCATCTCTGATGAAGCACCTGCTTCCCCGACTCAACGTCGGCCATGGATGGAGCTCTTAGATCGAAACCAGCTCTCAAAGCCTGATAATCTCTCTGAAGCCACTGCTCGAATTTGGAAGAATTGGACCTACTTTCGCATCAATTACATTATTCTCTTGTGTGGTGCCCTAGCGATCAGCCTGGTTTCTCATCCATTCTCTCTCTTCATGCTCGTTTGTTTCCTTGCGTGATGGATCTTCTTGTACTTTTCAGGACTGAGCCATTGAGTCTCTTCAATCGATCCTTTAGAGAGGTTCTGGGTATCATGGTTCTGCACACTGTGATTGTGACGAGTGTTGGGTCTCTGCTCGTACTCAAATAGCCTCGAGTTTTTCAGGGACCTGCTCCTCCTCTTCAACAACGCCCTCGTTTTTTTCCCCAAAAATTCTCCCTCATATGTATCCCCGCACAGGAGCTCCACCACCTGGTCTCTCGAGAAACTACCATCACCGCGCGTCCATTGACACCATCAATCACAGCCGTCTAGTCGGAACTTACATCTGCCATCCAATCACACACGGACAGTCCGATCGCCCCGGAGACAAAACACTTCAAGGAAACGAAGATCTATCTCTAGAGAAGAAGAGAGAGAGAGAGCACTAAACCAAAAGAGGTAGAAAGTAGAAAATCAGAAGAGAGAGAAAATAAAACGGCAAATCGAGATCCCTTTTTCTTGGAGCATTAAAAAGGGGGGAAAGACGTGGTCCATAGGGACCATATTATATAAAATAGAGGTGGTCCATAAGGACTATGCTTGCAGGGTTTATCACCACAGGTTTCCGGCAACCAAAGACCCGCTCCAAAGATATCGACTTTCTCTCTCTTGATCTTTACTTTTGGCTTTGATTCATACTCTTTCTCTCTCTAAAAAAATCCACCGAGTAGTGTTTCGCTCTCTGATATGTCTTTCTGCCAAATCGTGTTTCGACTCTCTAATTTGTTTTGGATCTTATTGTTTTCAACCCCGAATCTTTCCATTACTTGATCATGTTTGATGATGAAGTTTTCCGTTACTCCATCATGTGTGATGATCAAGTTTACTCGATCTTGTTTGCTTCAGTTGCTTGCTTCAGATGTTTATGTTTAATGATTGAGTTTTACGTTACTCAATCATGTTCGATGATGGAGTTTTTCATTGCTCCATCCTCTGAGATAATCAAATTTTTTCTATAATTCGATCATGTCTAGTGATCGAGTTTCTCGTTACTCGATCCCGGATGTTTCGAATGCATGTTTATCTACTGTTGATAGAGTTTTTAATTACTCGATCCCGGACGTTCCTGAGGCCTATCAGGCTGCTCCTAAGACCATCTATTCCAAAGATCTCTCGTGAGGCCGTCGTTCCTGAGATCTGCCGCCTCTCGTACTTGTTGTTAAAGAAATTTGTGCTTGTTGTTCACGCAATCTGTGAATGAAGACCACTACTTCTATCAGTCACTCCTTGCACTTGAATACTTGAAAATCGAAGACCACACCTTCTATCGATCACACCTTGCACTTGAATACTTGAAGATCGAACTCAGTTTGTTCAAACTCTAGCGACTTTGTGTCAAATTATCTTGAGTTTAAGGCTTGAAGAACGAACTCAGTTTGTTCAAACTCTAGCTGCTTTGTGTCGAATTATCTTGAGTTTGAGGGAGAGTGTTATTATATGGATATCTCGGGTTCATATTGATATATGGATGTATGTGTATATGTCTTAGTTATTTAAAATATAAGAAAAGACCAAGTCAAAATTAATTGGTCATCAAGTTATCGTACTATGTATCATACTATATTTATCTTCTGTAATTGTGTGATTGTCCTCTATATATAGAGGTACTTATTGATGTAAATATTCATATTTATCTCCTGTAATTGTTATATTTATCTCTTATAATTGTGTGATTCTCCTCTATATATAGAGATATTTATTGATGTAAATATTCATCTAAAATACTGAAAATGTAGCCAGTTGGGCTTTGGATCCGTGGACGTAAGGCTTAAACCTGAACCACATGGACGTAAGGCTGAACCACATAAATATTGTATTTTCTCTACTTCTTTCTCCATTCTCCATTATGCTCCCACGAATTCTAACAAAAATATATTTTTTATATTTTTTTCTTACTTTTTTAACCTCGTTTTTTGATGTGTTTTACTTAATCTTACTGTAAACGTACATTTTATTATTATTATTATTATTATTATTATTGACTACTTGGGCCGAGTTATTCAAACTCAATCCAAGTACTTGGATTGGGCATGGGCCGAGTATTTTGCCTAAGTAGTGGTTTCCAACACTAATCAAAACTCGCGTCCTTCTATCCTCAATCCTTGTCAAAATCGATGCTGGACCACTCAAGTCCGAGTTTCAAGTACTTACAAGCCTGAGTTTCCGATGTCCCACTTGGGGATATTAAAAAAATATTTAAAAATCCTCACAAAAATAAGGAATTTATTTGTGATATGTTTTTTATATTTTTTGTCATTTTCGTAAAATATTTATTATTGAATTTTCTTTTTTTTGGATTATTTCTAAAACACCCTCAACCTGATTTTTTTCAAATTCCATTTTTTTTGTTACTTTTTTAACCTCATCAATGTCTTTTATTTAATTTTATTTTAAATACAATTCCCTTTTTTTGTATTTTTATTTTTTAAACATTTTTTTCTTGCTATAATACAGGCGAGTTACTCAGACTCAGGGGAGTAATCGGCTCAAGTATGGGATGATCTCATGGGAGTAATTAGCTCAGGCATGGGACGATCTCAAGTAAGTAATCGGCTTAGGCATGGGACGATCTCAAGGGAGTAATCGGCTCAGGCATGGGCCGAGTAATCGTCCCGAGCTGTGGTTTCAAATACTAGTCAAACTTATTCAGTAAAATTAGAATAAAATTTCTCCTTTTTTTTTCCATTATAATTAGATATACTCTTCCTCCTTTTTGCTTTTCCTCTCTAAAATGGGTTGGAAACCCGCTAATTATATTTCGCTTAAACCATCAAACAAAATATATCCAATAAAAAAGCATAACCCCCAACCAATGTTGGCCGGATCGGAATCGGCTACCAAATACGTGGGGTCTTTGATTTACTCAAAACCAGCCCAACCATTGATTGAACCCATTGGACCAATTTCTAAAAAAAAGAAAAGGATATAATAGCATAAAAATATCCCAAACTTATTTAGTAAAATAAGAATAAAATTTCTCTTTTTTCTCCCCATTATAATTAGATATACTTTCCTTAAACCACCAAATAAAATATATCCAATTAAAAAGCATAACCCCCAACCAATGTTGGCCGGATTGGGATCGACTACCAAATCCATAGGGTCTTTGATTTACTCAAAACCGGTCCAACCATTGATTGAACCCGTTGGAAAGGAGAAATGATGGAAATAGGCAACAATATTAGTGGGGGTTCATTTGATAGTCTTGTTATGGAAAGGAGAAATGAAATGCCATTGTGATATATCATCTATAATATCCACACGGCATAAGTTTGTCCCTTGCTTCTGAAATATCATTGCCCTTTCCCTATGAATGTAGTTCTTTTTTGGTGAAATGAAGTTATGTAAAAACTTTGTGCTTGTGTTGTAATTCTTCGATTCCCTTTTTTACTTGTTCAATCCATTTTTAAATTTCTTTCAAATTTGTTGCGCAGAATATTGTTTTTGGGTATCTTGATTTCTTGAAATCAGCTTGCCCAGTGATCCAAAATGGAAATTTTTAAAGAGAACTAATTCTCAATCATTTTATACATAAACATTCAAGATATATCAATATGCAAGAAGCCAATTGAGCTTTCCAGCTTGATTTCTCTGTTAACAACCACCATGGCACCCAACATTTCCCCCTCCTCGATTTCAAAAGTTCAAATTAAAGGCCTCACAGTTTTAGCTTAAAGTGTATCACCACCACATATGTATAACATTTTATATTAGAAAAAATATCTTTATACCTATTGTTTACACCTATTTCTCAAAAGACTCAACAATTTAAATTATTTTTAACAACAAAAAAGTCTCCAATCTTTTCTATCTTCTAACCTTTTATAAAATGAGTGCTCTCTCTCCTTCTAAAAATTCCATCTAATCTCTCTCACAAAACTCTCTCTCCCTCTCTCTATTGCCCCTCTCTCTTTCTCTCAAAACTCCATCTCTCGTTCTCCCGTCCCTCTCTTCCTCTCTCTCTCTCAAAAACTTCATCTCTCATTCTCTCATCCCTCTCTTTCTCGCTCTTGCTCTCTCTCAAAAACTTCATCTTTCATTCTCTCGCCCCTCTCTCTATATCTCGCTCTCTATCCATCTCTTTTCCAGTACAAGTTTTGCAATGTCCCTTTACTCGAGCACTAAAGTAAAGCTGGTGACAGTGTATGTAGAGTTCGCAACAAAAGTGGGAGGAGATCTAACAACTTATTTTCGACCTGCAAATGCTATCATGTACCCACCATATGTCTCCGGTGTGGTATTAATGGTGAGGAGAGAGATTTTGTTCACCTTGGGCTGAACATCGCAAGTTGGGCAATGTTTATAGAGAGAGAAAACCTTCGATCACAAGGTGAGAGCTGTGTGGTACTGTTCACAAAGAAAGAAGACCTCAAAGGGAAGGTGATACAACATCTGATTTCTGGATGCGAGTGACTTGGCAAAGCTGGAACATATTGTTATTGTCATCAGCCATGGTTACAACTGCCAGTACTGCAAACACCATGATTGCACTTTCTACCCAAAAAAAAACCTTAGTTTTTCCATTGCCAAGCTTTCGGAAAATAAAAGCTCTTTAGACCGCGGCGAATTGAAATTGAAGTGAACTGATTCTAGAGTTTGTAAGTCAAATGGAGTTCATCTTGAATCTTTGAGTAGGAAGTTGAAGCCCTTGCTAGAATTTGTGGCCTCCTCTATATTGAAATTGGAGAGAATTTTCGATGTTGAGAGAGAGAAAGAGAGAAACAGAGTTTTGAGAGAGAGAGAGAGGTGCGAGAGACTGAGAGATGGAGTTTTGAAAAAGAGAGGGGAGGGAGACACGGAGTTTTAAGAGAGATGGAGATGAAATCATTTTATAAATTATTTAGGTCGATAATATATGGTAAAAAAGGTCTAAAGGTTTGGAAGATAGAAAAAATAGAGATTTTATTCTACAAGAAATAGTTTAAATTTTTGGATCTCATGAGAATTTGATGTCAAAAATAAAGGGTACAAAGATATTTTTTTTTATATTATTAAGTACTCTAGTTAGATATGAATGATATTAGGTTTTACCTTTCCGCAAGGAAAAGGTTTATATAAGGTTGCAACTTTATACTATAAAAGTAAGGTGCACCTTAAAAATTCAATAGAAAAGAATTTTTTGAAGTTGGAAAATCTTCTAATTAATTATCTTGACCTCGAGATTTATGGTATAAAAAAAAAAAATCAAGTTCTAGAAATATTTCATCCCGCAACAAGTTATATGAGTTAACTATTTTAAAGATTTTGAAGTTTTGTAGTTACGCTCAATCTACGTGGTCTTTGAAAATTTAAATTCTATAATTAGAATTAAATATGAGTTTTCAAGTCATTGTAAGGTTTTCAACCCAAAACTATATCTTTCAGAAAAATTTAGATGTGCCTTACTTGTATAGTATCAGATGGGCACCTTTTACGAACCTCACCCTTTCTACAATAACATAAATTAGCCCAAAATTCTCATGAACATATTTCATAATAATGTTTATGTGCACAATACACGGAAAGTATCATATATGAAAATATAAATTTGAGGTACAATACGAAAGTACAAATATGCCCCTTATTCCTTCCCTAGCTACTCAAGGTGGGATCAAGTATTGGACTCCGTGGATTGCATACTCGTGTAAATGACCTAGGTTTGACTTGGGCCTAGTCTGGGTTTGCATCCATCCTAGACGTTACTGGTTGGGTTGGGTTGGGTTGGTTCGGGTGTAAGTCAAAGCTAAACCAACCGAATATTTATATATAATATATGTTGTATATTTGCAGCATTATTTATATAAAAAAATACTTTCACAGGGCAGTACCACTAACAAAATACGAAAATCATCATCTCAAAACTCACATAAAATTGTATTTGTAGTGTCAAAAAGCCTTCAAATCAATCATCTTAACTTTTATTATTATGGTTGTGACAAAATTATGACTTGAAGCCCTAAAAATAGTGTATATTATTACACATAATATAGACTATCAATTTCACACTAAAAGTAAATGTTCACATATCCTCAAGATCGGTACGATTTTTTTAATTTCAAATTTCATAGTCGGAAATGGAAATTGATTTTAAAGCAATAAGGAGATTTTCAATACCCAAAGTGCTTTCCGGACGAGGATTTGAGATGATGCTTTACTTTGTTTTCATAGAACCCATGCCTAATAAAAACTGATCCATTAATTTATGGGAAAGTATAGAATGAGATCATTTACCTTTGATAGAATGTGGTCATATTAATCTTGACCATTGAATGTGAAATTGGGTGACTGCAATTATTCCATTGACCAAGCTCAAACTTGAAAAAAAAAAATCTCGAATTTTGTGACACATCCATGCTCTCAAATTTCACATCAAATCGTCGTAAGGAATTATGGCCACCTTCTATCAAAGATTAAAGGTCTCATTGTATATCATCCCTTTATTTATTATGAAATATTTATAACGAAATTTATTTTATATCATCCCAAAACCCAGGCCTGGGTCTAAGGACCGGGACTAGATATGGGTCCGATCAGCTCTCGGTCTAGCCAGTACCAATCGAATCGAGGTCGACCCATATTCACCTGGCCTATCAACACCCCTACTTCCCAATAGTTTTCATGAAAGTAATTGTGACTTTTCTTTTGTTAAAAGGAAAATTCCACCCGAATATATAGGACAAAGCTGGCATGGACCCACTAGCTTACAACTACATATGAGCCCAACGGTCGAGATTTAATCTGGGCCTTTCAAATGATCACGATTGAATTTCATATTTTAATTTTAATTTTTTCTATAAATCTAAATCACTTGATATTAGGAGAGTGTGTTCTTTAAAAATAGTATAATCTAATAAAAATATCAAAAAAATAATTTGTTAAAAATATATTGACCAAAATACCCCCAAAACTTTTTAAGGGTATTTTGATAA
>NW_006500347.1:3159624-3180907 GCF_000471905.2 Amborella trichopoda
GGGGTTGCCCAATAATCAACTCAAATTGGACGGCCGAGATTGAGGGTGGCGTACATTTTGTTCGAGGGTGGAATCGTTACAGAGAAAGAAAATTCAAATTTTTCTTCTTCTTTCCCAGTAACGACAGAAATCAAAAAGCAAAACCACCCATTGATTTGAAATTTGAATCTCTCTCTCTCTATCTCTCTCTCATAGGGGTGGGAATCCGTCGGGCTTCGCTTCAGGTTTGTATAAGATGATGCTATTAACTTTTGATACAAGAGATCACAATCATGTTTGACGATTATATTTGAAATAAGGTGATTGAAGACGTGTCATTGTTTAGATACAAAGTCCAAAACAATATTTTTCGATTGATGTGACATAATTTTATCTATTAGATTTCACATCTAATAGCTAAAAATAATTGTAACTTTCTTATACCAAAAATAAATAGTATCATAATATACAATCCCTTTTTTTATTTGTGAATGACATGCCACGTGTTTTACACCAATGTATTGTTACGTAATATAATTCATGGTTGCACCAATCTATCAAACCTCGACCCAACTGAATTGGATCTTTAGATTGCTCTGGACCCAGGACCGATCTAGGTCAAATGGACCCAAACTCAACCTGTTGGAGCAGCAATTCAGGTGCCTTACGGGCACTTGGTTCACCCTAAGTTTGGAGCATGCATTATCCTCTTGGATATGATAAAGAAGCCCATGAAACTTCAATAAACATCATAGAAAATGACTGTTTTTTAACTCGATGCACACACCATCCATTTCTTAGAAGGCTAGATCTTATCCTTGAAGAACTCAAAAATAGGTTCGGCAACAGGCTGGGCTTGGGCTGGGCCAGCCCTAACCCTAGCCTGGTCCTGTTCCCCTAAGCCAGGTCTTGGCCCTATCGAGGCCGGGTCGGGCTCGGCTTTAGCAGGATAAAGTTAAAGAAAACCAAAGCAAAAAAGATAAATAATAATAATAATAAGGGCCGGGCCTCTTTTGCCTTGGCCTAGGCCCTAGTTTTTTAGGGCCAGGTCGGGCCACCCAGCCCATTGCCACACCTACTCAAAATCTTTTCTTCTTTTCAAAATTCATAAAAAATTATCTAAAATATTAACTATTTAATATCTCGTCAATTTCTTTTGATTTAATTTCAAAAATCATTTAAATGGATATGTAATCCTCAATTAAAATAGCTGCTATTTTAGGATGATGATGATGCACAATATAAAAAATTCATAGTTAACAAATCCCATGAGCGAGCCTTTAAGAACTAAAAACCACTTTTCTTTTAATTACTCTCTTACTCTTAGACAATATATAGGATATGAGGTATACAAAACTAAAAAATAAAAAAAAACTAGCATCATTTTTCTTTCCTAAAATAGACAGCCCATATCACAATATTTATTCTCTTGTCATTCATTTTTTTGTGTTTTTTTTCAAAACGTTTTTCTTGGTCTTCATCGAAAGGAAGATGCCAAATTTAGAGGAAAAGAGCTAGTTGGAAGGATTTTTTTTATCCAAAATTTTCGGAACCATCAAAATATTGCTAAATTATTTTCAAGGAAAAAAAAAACTAGATTTTTAGTTCTTTAACATGTCGATCTTGCTCTCTGAAAATTGGACGGTTCTTGTTCAATCTTGGACATTATTTTATTAGGCACGCGAAAAATGAGATTCAACTTTTTTTTCCTTTAGTTTGAAAAGTGAGATTCAACCTGGGGTCCAAAAAGTATTACTAACTTTGGGCAAATGTACTACATGCTCCCACCCTATAGCAGCAAAATATATTTCACTAGAAAAGAACACAAAATATGTCTTTTTAAACTCTACATGATTACGATATGGAAATGTATACAATGAGACCGTTTGCTTTTCATTGACTTGAAATAGGGTGGTTGAGGATGTGTCATTGTTTGAGCACAAACCCAAAATAAAATCTCTCGAATTTTGTATCATATTTTTATTTATTAGATTTCACAAATAACAACTAAAAATAATTGTGACTTTTTTGTATCAAAAATAAATGATCTCATAGTATACAATCTCATAAAATATGCTCAATTCAGTATAATTAGTATGCCTGCTTCTGATATGGCTTGGCCTAGACCAAAAATTTATGAACCCATTCCTTGATCATCTAAACCATGAAAAATTGTCCAAGCACATAGACACAAAGTAAACATAGTCGACAAGTAGTGAACAATAGTATGAGGCCCATCTTCAAAGAGTTCATACGATTAACATACAATAGCATTTTACAAACCTAGTCCACACTAGATCTCACGAACTTTAAAGTTAGACAGAAAAGAGCAAAGGTAGGAAGCCATGAAAGATGCATATTCTTTCCTGTTTTACTCCTTATTTGGAGATTACGAGTAGAAATGAAAATTTTCATCAAAAAAATATGGTTAATTTGGAAAGATTACAAGTAGAAACTAAAAATTTTATTAGGAGATTACGATTAGAAATGAAAATTTTCATCAAAAAACGTGGTTAATTTGGAAAGATTACGAGTAGGAACTAAAATTTTTGTTAGGAGATTATGAGTAGAAATGAAAAATTGAAAAATTTTGGAAAGATTACGAGTAGAAATGAAAAATTTTCGAAAGATTACTAGTGGAAATGAAAAATTGAAATTTTTTGGAAAGATTACGAGTAGAAATGAAAAATTGAAAAACTTTGGAAAGATTACGAGTAGAAATGAAAAATTCGAAAGATTAACGAGTAGAAATGAATGGAAAGATTATGAGTAGAAATGGAAAATTGAAAAAAATTGAAAAGATTACGAGTAGAAATGAAAAATTGAAAGTTTTTGGAAAGATTACGCGTAGAAATGAAAAATTGAAAAACTTTGGAAAGATTATAAATAGATATGAAAAATTTTAGAAAGATTATAGGTAGAAATAAAAATTGAAAAATTTATTGAAAAATTTTGAAAAGATTATGAGTAGAAATGAAAACAGAAATTGAAAAATTTTGAAAAGATTATGAGTAGAAGGGAAAAAAAAATTATTTTTCATATCAGAGCCAAGTTTCGATCTTGGGACCTGTGGGTTATGGGCCCACCACGCTTCCGCTGCGCCACTCTGATTTGTTGCTATAATGTATGAGAAATTAATTATTTCACGTGTTTCCTTTCTACCTACCCATATTTTGCTCCTCACAACTCTCTCTACGTCTTTTCCCTTTGTGCAACTACCCTTTTTAGTTACCATATTTTGCTTTTGTCCATAACATTACCCATTTTCCTTCTCAACTCTCCAAAAAAAAATCAAAAATATCTGAAGTCTCACTTGTGACCATTGAATTTATGTAGCAATTAAAGTATCAAAATTAGGAATTAGGCTTGATTGATTATAATTTGAAGATTGCAACTACGTCACAGGTACAATTCCTACTCATACCACCAAAATACGGGCCGCTTGGATCCATGGAAAATAATTACGTGAAAAAATCTTTTTTTTTTGAAATGTATTTCAAAAATAATATTTCGTATAAAATAGATTTCAGGTATTTCGATGGTACATGGATACATAAAATTTTCATGGCTTTTCCCTTTTTACTTTTTTTTGTAAAATATTTATTGTATTTCATTCATTATAATATTTTTTTATTATTACTAAATTTGAGATAGTTTCTCTCTCTAAAAATTTTGAGATCATTTATCTTTATAAAATTTCAAGTTGTTTCTGTCTCTAAAATTTGATATAGATTCTCTCTAAAATTTTAATATATTTTCTCTTCTTAAAATTTAAAATTTGAGATAGTTTCTATTTGTAAAAATTTTGAGATACTTTCTCTTTCTAAAAAAATTAAGTACTTTATCTTTGATATGGCTTCTCTCTAACATTATATGATACTTTTCTCTTTAAAACTTAAAATATAAGATACTTTTTCTCTCTAAAAAATTTGTGATGGTTTCTCTCTCTAAAATTTTAATATACTTCCTCTCTATAAAACTTAAAATTTGTTATAGCTTCTGACTAAAATTTAGCGACAAATCTCTCTCTAAAAATCTTCAAATACTTTCTCTCTTTTAAAATCTTAAATTTAAGATGGTATCTCAAACTTACAAATTTTGATATAGTTCCTCTTTCTAAAAATTTTGATATATAATCTCTCTCTAAAAAAATTTGGGTACTTGCTCATTGTAAAACTCAAAATTTGAGATAGTCTCCCTCTCTAAAATTTGATATAGTTTCTTTCTCTAAAATTTTAAGATATTTTCTTTGTCTAAAACTAAAAATTTGAGATAGTTTCCTTTTATAAAAACTTTGAAGTAATTTCTCTCTCTAAGACTTAAAATTTGATATAGTTTCTCTCTTTAAAATTTTGCAATAGTTTCTTTCTCTAAGTATTTTCAAGTACTATTTTTTAAAAATTTAAAATTTGACATAGTTTCTCTCTATAAAAATTATGAGATAGTTTCTCTCTAAAAATTTGAGATAGTTTTTCTCCTTAAAAAATTTCAGGTCCTTTCTCTCTCTAAAACTTAAAATTTGATTTAATTTCTCTCTTTAAAAAAATGGAATTGTATGCAATGAGACTATTTATCTTTGGGAAAAAGTTTATATAAGGATGCTACCTTATAATGTAGAACTAGGGATGCCCCTTAAAAATCCATTGGAAAATGTAGTTTTAATGTTTTTTTTTTTTTTACCAAAAGAAATGTAGTTTTAATGTTGAAAAACCCGTGATTGATCATCTCGACATCGAGATGTAAGACTATGAAAAATAAAAAGATTTGAAGTCTCAAAAATAGTGCATTTTACAACATATTATCTAATACACTGTCAATTTTCAAGATTTTCATGTTTATAGATCTACTTGATTTTAACTATTTTTTAAATTTAAAATTTTATAATTAGATATAAAAATAGATTTTGAGATAATCCTAATAACATTTTACATCAAAATTATATACCATGATAAAATTTGAAAGGCACCTTACCTCTCCACCTACGGAGGCGTCCCTATGCCAACTGCACCCTTATCTTTGATACAAGGTGGTCATACTTCCTTACAACCATTAGATGTGAAATTTGCTAGATTTGATGTGTCACAAAGTTCGAAAAAATTTATTTTGAAGTTTGACTTTGGTCAATAGAATAATTGCGACCGCCCAATTTCGCATCCAATGGTAATTTCGCATCCAATGGTCAAGATTAATGTGATCACCTTGTATCAAATGTAAATGGTCTCATTCTATGCTTTCCTTTAAAAATTTTGATATAGTGTCTCTATTTAAAATTTTGAGATAGTTCCTCTCACTAAAACATAAAAATTGATATAGTTCTCTCTCTAAAAAATTTGATATAATTTCTCTTAAAAAATGTTAAGGTAGTTTCTCTCTCTAAAACTTAAAATTCGATATATTTTCTCTCTCTCTCTAAGACTTAAAATTCGATATAGTTTCTCTCTCTCTCTAAGACTTAAAATTTGCGATAGATTCTTTCTCTAAAAATTTTGAGATAGTTTATCTCTCAAAAGATTTTTAGGTACTTTCTCACAACAAAAATTAAAATTTGAGTAGTTTATCTCTAAAAATTTTATGATAGTTTCTCTTATTAAAACATAAAATTTGAGATAGTTTCTCTCTTTAAAAATTTTGAGACAATTTTTCTCTCAAAAAATTTCAAGTATTTTCTTTCTCTAAAATTTAAAATTTAAAATAATTTATCTCTCTAAAACTTTAAATATCGGTTCTCTTTGTAAAACTTTTTAGGTACTTCTCTCTCTAAAATTTAAAGATATTCTCTCTCTCAAACTTAAATTTTGAAGTAGTTTATCTCTCTAAAGCGTTTGAAATAGTTTTTCTATCAAAATTTCCAAGTACTATCTCTCTATAAAACTTGGATAGTTTCTCTCTAGGAATTTTCAGGTACGTTTCTTTATAAAATTTAAAATTTGAGATAGTTTCTCTCTTGAAAAATATGAGATCGTTTCTCTCTCTAAAAAAATTTAGATACTTCTCTCTAAAATTTGATATAGTTTTTCTCTCTAAAATTTTAAGATATTTTCTCCCTTTAAAACTTCAAATTTGAAATGGTGTCTCTCTATAAAACCGTTGAGATAATTTCTCTCTCTAAACCATTTCGATAGTTTCCTCTAAAATTAGAAATAGTTTATCTCTCAAAAATTTTAAGATACTATCTATCTCTGCAATATAAAATTTGATATAGTTTCTCTCTCTAAATCATGGGGGTGTTTTTTTGGAATAAATTGTATTTTATAAAGTAAACGTCTCCAAAGTAATCTAGTTGGAAAACAATTTCAGAGGGTAAAGACAATGATGCATATTATTTTATTTTTGATTTGAAATGAGGAAAACAATTACTTGGGGAAATACTTTCCGGTCCCAAAATTTCAATCGAAATGCCAAAAATGTGCCATCTCCACATAAAAATATTTATAAAAATAATCAGAAAATCACGTGGTTTTAGGGTTTACATGAAGCATCTGAAAGTACATTTGAATTGTCTTTTGATGCCCTGCATCAAGAAATAAGGCATGAAATGATTTTAAACTAATGCATATTTTGACCTTTCCATCTTTTGAAAACCATGTTACCTTAAAAGCTTGATTCTTTGTAGGAAGCTCTGAAGACAACTCAAAAATTCCATGGCAGTATTTTAAAAAACCCGGCTCGGTTAAACAAATCGGTCATTGGTTTGGCCGTGCTCCGGGCTGGTTTGGTGGCTCAGCCTGTTTTTTGCAGTTATTTTGCGTGAAA
Source organism: Amborella trichopoda (assembly GCF_000471905.2). Next base: position 3,166,357 of record NW_006500347.1, read on the forward strand.
ACCACAAAAGGTGCCTAAACTAAGACAACTACTAGTAGAACTTACCAAAACCGGAAGTCTTTAGACCTAGACTGGTATCCCATACGTTCACTAGTAGTTGTGAGATAGCTCACAGGTTTTTAAGACACCCTTCCATGGTTACGAAACTTCTTGTGCATACAACTCTATCTCCCTTCCCACCTTCGCCAGTTTAGTTCCATAATGATCCATTAAAAGATCATATTGTCTAGCGTTTGAATTTTAATAATTATTTTAGAAATTAGTTTGACGTCAAATTTTGTGAGGTGTGCACATTAATGAGAAGCACCTATATAAAATAGAAAAATTATAAAAAAATATTTATTAACTTTGGCTTATTAAAAAAAAAAAACTCATACTTTCCTAAACCTCATCTATACATTTTTTTTTTTCCCACTATTTGTATTATTTGGATTAAAATAGCTTTTACGGTAATCGTACAATCGTGAAGACATCACAGTAGACTCAGTGCCATGATGGTCTTGATGCTTTGAGGTATCACGAAACTTAAACCATATTGATGACCATGAGAAGTATCACGCCACTTAAAGTACCGTAATGGTGTTCAATCTTATAATAGCATCTGAAATAATGTGATGGTCTTCAATTTTATTTCACCTAGCCGTTTTTCCTCGCGATCTCTCTATTCTTCCTCTCTGCTATGCCTTCTCTTAATGCTTCCCCCTACCCTAATTGTTCTTACTCTCTGGCGCTCTCTCACACTGGGTCTCCCTCTCCCTCTCCCTCATCTGCCTCATTGGACATTCGCATCAGACTTTTTCATTGAAGAAAACTGTCATGGGTGAAATAGTTAACTATTTTTAGATGGACCACCCATTTGCATCCATCTTTAAGATAGATGTTTTATATCTAAGGGAATGCAAATGTAGAAATGCGTCCCCCGATATGTGGACCAATTTTCCAAAATATAATTCGAGACTCTTTTATTTAACTGGATGATGGTAAATAAAGAAGGAAAAACTACATATGGATCATATTTGTGTCCGTTCATTATAGGGTGGCTTACTTTTTGGCAAAAATTACGTGGAGGCTACCCCCACCCATGACCCTTTTTTTTTTTTCATCTATCTGACAATTCCAATACAGGACTGATGGGAAATCCCATAGGTTTTCAATTTCTCTTACTCAAGGCATGTTTGATATTATGAACACCAAACCGTCCAGACTTGCTAAGTTGTTCAGTGTTAACAAATATCAAACTTATTATATAAGCAATTATTATTATTTATATTCTTATTAGTTAATTTATATAATATAATATAATTTTATTTAATTAATTTTATTTATTTATTATTTTTATTATTATTTGTGTTTGAATGTATTTTATTTTTCAGTAATTTTCTTTTATCTTTTATTTGATATTTTCTTTTTTATTTCTAATTTTCTATCTCTATTTTAGATTTTTGTTCTATCATTTTATATATAGCTTCATATTCTAATTCTAAAATCAGAAAAATAAAATGAAAGAAAATAAAAATAACAAAAAATAAGAGAAAATATAACAGAGTTTTATATTAAAATTTAAAATTAAAAATGAAAGAAAACAGAATTAAAAATCAAATTAAAATTTAAATTAAATATCTAAAATGATAGAATAGAAATTCTTACACTTATATTAGAATAAATATTCTAACGACTAAATATTTTAAAATAGAAAGAATATGTTATTATATTAAATTTTATTATCTAATTAAATTTAATTATACTAGTTAAATAGTAAGAATTTAAATAATACTAATTATTATTTGTAATAAATATGATATTTCTAACATGGGAGAACTTAGGAAATTGGGTTGTCCGACATTTGAAATACCAAACAATATATCTATTTGGTGTTCTCAACATTTGACAAGCCCCTGAGTGAGAGAGAAATAGAAAATTTGTAGGGTTTCCCACCTGTCTGGTGTTGGAGTATCTAACAAGTAGGGGATTTTGGAAAATAAAATGGCGATTGGGTGGGAGTCGTCCCCGCTAAAATCCGCAAAATAGCAGAAAAGTCTCCCATCCTACAATAAACGACCCGCCCATACTTAATTTTTTCAAAAAAAAAATATTGTGGGTATCATAAAGGCCGAATCATACTGACCTAAATAACAGCGAATAATGATTGTAACCACACATGGCTCACAAACATACTGACCCATCTTCCTCATGTCACAACTCAACTCCTCATTGTGTTCCCGGGAATTTTTAACGTTCCCAATTTAGCAGCACTAATATCTATTAATGTTATATCATATCATATACTCCACATTAGTAAAGATGATGATTAAGTGCTATTAGTAACTTAGGAATCGTGCCTAAACAATGTGGGCCTCTGTATTTCTTAATTATTCCATTTTGGTGCTTATCATAATTATTCTATTTATTTCATTTTACCTGTTTTTTCCTCTCTAGTGGTTAAAACGGGCATGGCAAATATAAGCATTTTATTAAAATCCTGTGAAATTTTAATTTTAATTTTAATTTTGAAAATAAACATTTTGATATACTCCCCTTTTCTTATTCTTTCTTGAGAATTTTTGTTGAAAAACTAATAATTTATTAAAATTGAATAAAATATAGTAATATGATTTTTATTCTCTATAGGAAAGTTCAGAAATTCAGTTCCCTTAAAAGTAAAAAATGACTGGATAGATTTCAAAAATAATAAGCTCCAACTCATCAAAGCAACCCACAACCAACTCATCAAAAAGTAAAAGCGGTGATTACCCAAGCAAAGCAAAAACCCACCAGCCAGTTGGAAATTTAATTGGGCGTAATTATTGCATTTAATTATTAAAATCGACCCGTTTTAACTTTTTCCTTTTTTTAAAATTGAGCAAAGTGAGGCCCTTTCATGCTCCCATCACCTGCCTCTGTCCAACCCTGTCTCACTCAAAAACATTCACCCCAAGAAACCTTGGTGATTACTATTGCCACCGTTCATTTTTATTGGATGCACGCATAATTTGGGCTGAACTAGGGGTGGCAATGGACCCGGACCCGGACCCGGACCCGGACCCGGAGCCAGAGCCGGAGCGACTTGGGAATTGAGGGGTAGACCGGCAGGTCGGGTTTGGGTCCAAATCTTAGGCTCCAACATTATTTGGGTCAGGATCCGGATCTGGGTCCGGGTTTAGTAATATTTTTTTGGTTCCAATTTATGAAATATATTTAAATATAATTAAATAAATTGATATTCTAATTTTTAGGTCGGATCCAATCATATCGGATCAGGTTGTCCCAAACTTTATTTTTGGGTATCTGGTGAATTTGGATCCCATAACATTTTTTCGGATCCAGGTCTGGGTTCGGTCGGACCCAGACCCGTTGCCATCCCTAGGCCAAACCCCTAGAGACCAAGGATGGCAATTGGCATGGTCGCTTGGCCCTACTCGTTCAACGAGGTTCTAGAATGCATTGTTCGCAAAATCACTTGATCTAACCACTAACCGCGCAGTTAGATTGGAATCGGCTAGTGGTCGGTTCCGGTTTTGGGCGGTTAGAGTGATCAACCGGTATTTAACAAAGAAAATATTCAAAAAATGTATATAAATTCTCAAAAATAAAATTTTTGATTTGTAATGTATTTTTAAATATTTTTTACATTATGGTAAAGATTAAAAATTGTTTTGATAATTAATACTCACTTTTATATTTTTCCATCTTTTTTAAAAAATTTGAAAAATAGCCATTGGAAAATAAAAAATGGGTTCCATTTTTTTTATTAATTTTCAACTTCATTCGGGTTAACTGCTCCTGTTCGAATTTGCGAACACCGCTAGAATGTTAGGGCATAGGCCATATAGTACAGCTCGAGAGCTGGGCCAAAGTCGGGTAAACATGAATCGAGGATGGTGACAGGTTAGGCTTGGGCAAAGGTCAATCTTGTTATCTCGACTTGATCTTTTTTTAAACAAAATTTATTGGACACGGCCCAGGCCAGCCTAAATAGGCCCGCCTCGGTCAGAGCCTCTTTGGCCTGTTTAGAGCCGGGCCAAGCCTAAGTTGGCCGTATGTGGACAAGGGCTGGGCTAGCCCATTACTAGCTCGAAAGTAAATACATGTACGGGCCAGCCTAGATAGGGCGGCGGGCCCCGCCGCGGTCAGAGCCTCTTTGGCCTGTTTAGAGCCGCGCCAAGCCTAGGTTGGCCGTATGTGAACAAGGGCCGGCTCGCCCATTACCCGCCCGAAAGTAAATACATGTGGATGTGGGTGGTTATAGAAAAACACAGAGTGGGAATAGAAATCCTAAAGGTGGGCCACGAATCCACGTGGCTCCAAGATGCAGGGACCAACTTGGCTAGTGGGGCCCACGTCCAAGGAGGGATGACCGGAAGCAGGCTGTCGGAGATCGTACGGCCGGTAACCGAACGATGGAGAAAAAAAGCGGGGCTTTTTTCATCTTCGGCCTTTAAAACCCCTGAAAGTAGGCGCCTGGTCTTTTGTGCTTCTCTCTCTCTCTATCTCTTTCTCTCTCTAAAGCAGACCTTGGAAGGAGTTGCAGAGACCTCGCCGATCTCCTTTCTAGGTATTTTCTTTTGATGGAGGTTTTGGGGCATTTGTTCTGCATGTTAAAAGCTGCTCTTTTTTTTTTTTAAGGCTAAATCTCTCTGGATTTGATTTAATTTCTGCGGAGACTAGGGTTTCTCTTTGGTTTGATTGGGTGTTCTCTGTTAGTTTTGGGTTCATTGGTTGTGAACTTGTGGTTTAGGATGATTGGATCTGGTTTTGATACGGTTGATTCGTTCGAATGATCATTGATTGATTATTAGTTCAGCTTGATGATCTTTGTTTAAAGTTGGGTTAGTTGGTGGACATTTTTGTTTAAATTTTATTTTTTGTGGATGAAAATTCACCATTTTTTTCTTTTTTTAGGGTTTATTGGGAGCAAAACTAAGGTCTAGCGTGATTGACTAGAGAGAGGCCTCATAGTGCTATCTGACATTTTGTTTTTCCTTTCTTTTTTTGGTCAGTTTCGTATTGATCTTCAACTTAGAATCTTTCTCTGGATATATGTGTCTCTCTTGTTGTAATCGCATTCCTAATAACTTTAGTGGTGGCTTTGTGTTTTTCAAATGAGGAATCCCAACTTTTACTGCTTCCAGATTATATTTTCTATTTGATGTGAAATGGGGTTTTGCAGTTATATGTATGTATGTATATCAATCTATATATATTCTGAGGTCATGACCCCAAGATTTCATTCACTTGATTATATTCTTAGTTCAAAGAGGAAATGCTTCCAAATTATGGCAGGAAAAAAAAGGGAAATTCAAACTACATCTCTGATTATGTAATTATAATTTATAAAAAAAGAAGATAAATTGTCTGAGATATACATGTGATGTCTAGGTGCTTGCATCACCGGCAATTTGAAACATGGCAGACGGTGAGGATATCCAGCCTCTTGTTTGTGACAATGGAACTGGAATGGTGAAGGTAGTTATTCTTCAATCTCTCTCGAAAGTCCCAAGCATTGATTTTTGTGGTTTATTTTCTCTCTCTATTTATTTATTTATCACTTTGGTAATTCTCTATCTGTCTAGTATATATATACAAGTGTAGAACTCTTAATACTACATATCATGACATAAATCTGTGCTTTCGCGGTCCCCTGTGTTTTGGGTGTTTGGGTATTTAGCCTGATGGTAGTTTTCATTAAAGAGAGAGAATCTTTGATCTCATAAAACTCTAAAATACTGGAAATTGATTAGAGATCTGATCTTTTAGGTACTGTTTATTGGGTGTTTGGGTATTTAGCCTGGTTTTGCTGGACAGTTCTCAGTAAGAGACACTGCATTACTCTATATATACTCTAGTTTTCTTCGTATTGCAGAATGTATTATAACTCTGAGTTTTTGTGAACTTCTGTTTCTAATGGGTGTTTGGTAAGTATCCTGGTGTCACAAGAAGGTTCTCCATAAGGAGTTTGGGCCTTTGCCCCTTTAGTTATTTTAAACTCTTAATACGGCAAAATACAGTATATAGAAATCTGTGCTTATGTTTTCTTCTACTTATTGGACGTTTGGCATTTAGGCCGGTTTCGCAGGAGATGATGCTCCAAGGGCTGTCTTTCCAAGTATTGTTGGGAGGCCACGACACACTGGTGTGATGGTAGGAATGGGGCAAAAGGATGCTTATGTGGGTGATGAAGCCCAATCAAAGAGGGGTATTTTGACATTGAAATACCCAATTGAGCATGGTATTGTGTCCAATTGGGATGATATGGAGAAGATTTGGCACCACACCTTTTACAATGAGCTTCGAGTTGCACCTGAAGAGCACCCTGTTCTCCTAACAGAGGCTCCACTCAACCCAAAAGCAAACAGGGAGAAGATGACTCAGATCATGTTTGAGACCTTCAACACACCTGCAATGTATGTTGCCATCCAGGCTGTTCTCTCTCTTTATGCTAGTGGGCGCACAACTGGTAAGCATATTATGCTCTCTCTCTCTCTCTCTCTCTCTCTCACACACACACACACACACAAAACTGTATCTGGTGATGGTTTGCACTTAAATGAAGTGGACTTAGCTGGTTGTGGATTGGAATTTGGTTGTTCTATTAATACCTTGGGCTTACACGCACATAGAGTTGGTTTTTAGAGACCAGATTGATGTGATTATTTTCCCTACATGCACAAAATGGAGAATCAAAAATATTTTTCATGCAAGATATTGAATTTCTGATAACTGTTTGTGTGAAATTGTCAGTTATACACTTAACGGAAGTCATTAATTTTTAACTGGCTTTCTGTCGCATTTGCACAATACAAATAACACAAAACATCACATAACTCACCTGTATTTATGGAAAATTTGATATGAAGCTATGGTGGCAAAATGCTTATTAATACGCAAAAGGTATGTAACAATGACAGGTGTGTCATGTCCATTCCGGAGAATTTAAAGCAAATGCCTTAGACACACTTGTTGACACATAAGATGCACATTCAGACACAGAAATTTCATTTAGGCATACATGTCTAGAGATTTTCATTTTTGTGTTTTCCTGACATGTCGCGTCTGCTATGACACTCAAGCTCACATTTAGGACAAAAAAGATAGGTTTGTTTACATTGTTTGTAAGACGTGTATAATGTAAAATGCCTGTTTTGGCAAAATTTGGGGTATGTGTCTGATTTGGGGCATACGCCTTTGATTTGATCCACATTTTTTTATTTTTTATAGTTTTATTATAAAAAAGTCATAAACTAATTTTATATGTAAGTATATTGATGTGTATGTGTTTGTATGGACTTGTGCATTTGTCTTACTGGACTTGGCAAAAATATAGGTAGGTGGATCAGATTCTTCAAATCTGAGTGAGACACTTGTTCGCTTATCCGTGTCCTTGTAACCTAGTGCAAAAAACCATAAATGTAAATTTGAAGGGAATCATGACAAGCATGGCATTATAACATTTAGGCCTACCACTTTATGATTGCCAATTTTTTCACTTATATTTGGTTTCTTCTATGTTACAATAGTGACAATGCTTGTATGCTTATGACTTTCACACTATAAATTATGTGATCTTTATACTGTTGTACTCCATTTTATCAGACCTAGGTTCCTTGTAATTTGGTGTTTATCTTCTACAACCCTAGGTCTAATATATGACTGCAGGGATGGGGTTTTTGGATGGGACTTTTTTTTGGGGGTGGGTTTTTTGGTGGGTCTTTTTTTGGGTGGGGGGAGCCGTATTAGTTTGCATAGGGGAGGAAGTAATAGGACAATCAGCAGTTGGAAGACAACCAGTAGCTTGGGTTAGATCCCCCCCCGCGTCAAAAAATGATATTATGGATTACTGAGGCGCATCGGAAAATTCATATGCATGAATGTCAGAATATATGAATTTATTTTGAAATCTCTCACAACTTACATTATATAGAAAACCATGAGTAAATTTTCTTGTCCTTGGCCCTTGGTTTTGACATTTTATATGTAACAAACATGAATATAGTGGAAAACCAGGATTTGGAAGCAACCATCTTCTTGAATGAGGCATAGAATTTAGAAGAATTACTTTAAGACCTCATTGTTTATGGACATTGTTAGCTTTTAGCTTTTAAACTCTTAATAAATGTCAATTTCATGGATTAGTTTCATCTACTGGTTTGTAATGGTCTCATTTATGCTATGTTGGTCAAGGATATGGAATCGGACATGATTACACCCACATGGTGGATAATGGAATTAAAGCTGCTGTCTTGCACCTTGTCCATCATGTGCAAAAGTAATATGCACAGTGGGACAAACAAATGTGAATCAAATATTTTATGATCTTATGCATATGCTTCTTTGTTTATTCATACCCATGGGCCCCTAATACTTGTCTCATGATGAAGGGGATGTTAATATTTAAAAAAGGATTAGAAGACAAGAACTTACTTTAGTGATTAACATATAGTACTGGGGCCATTAAAAGCATAATGACATACATTCTACTATTTCTAAATGTTGTGGAAGTGTTCTAAAATCTTTCTGGAAATTATACCCATAATGTTGCATTATTTTCCTCTTCATTTTTTTTTTCTGTTCAACTTCTTGAAAATTTCACTTATACTTGATCATAAATATAAGATTAATAGTTGTAAGAAAAGATATCAAGTTTAGGGTGTATAACATTGTGATAATAAATATCAATTTATGGAATGTTTTTATTTGCTTTTGATAGTTGATAATAATCTATATAAGAGAATGTTTCTTTATTTCTATCTTTATATTACTATTTCTATGTAATCTTGGTTCATTCATTTTCATGTAAATTTTCTCAAAGAAGTTCAAAGTTCTCAAAATTGAATGTGACTTTTCTCAAAATCATTCGAGGTAAACAAAGCGTTGTTAAACAAGAGTTTAGAAACTCAAGTCGAACTTGCTTGCGGAACCAGAACCTACCAATTCCTGATGGCCGAGGCTTAGATTATGCAAGTGTGATCCAAATTTGATCTGAGTCTGACAGGAGTCTTGCTTGAGTCTGCCCAAGAATATCTGAGCCTTCAAAAAATGCGGCTAATATTTTTGAAAAAATATGGTTTTCTAAAGATAAGACTCATCTAGCCTACTTGGACAAAGCCTTGGCCGGTTCCGGTTTTAAGTCAGTGTAAAACTAGCGGCAAAAAATGAATTCACAAAAGTTAAAGAAAGAAGAATTCTGAAAGGTATGCCTCTGTCGAGTATTTATCTGCATAGAAATCATGACTTTAGGTATGTCAGCATGCATCTCATAAACTCTATATTTATCCTTCCACCCTGTGATTTACTGTATATTTATCCTTCCACCCTATGGTTTGCATATTTAATTTAGAACCAGCTGTCAACAGAAAATATATATGTAGAGATTTCCATTGACTGATCAAATTGTCAGCCCTGTAAGTATGCATTTCTCCATAATTTTAAGATTATACCAAGATAATATCAGGGTGTATCACTGCATTTCAGGTATCGTGCTTGACTCAGGGGATGGTGTGAGCCACACGGTCCCAATCTATGAGGGGTACGCCCTCCCGCATGCCATCCTGCGGCTTGACCTTGCTGGCCGCGACCTTACGGATGCCCTTATGAAGATCCTCACTGAGCGTGGCTACTCCTTCACAACCACTGCAGAGCGTGAAATTGTCAGAGACATGAAGGAGAAGCTTGCATATGTTGCCCTTGACTTTGAGCAGGAGCTCGAGACTGCGAAGAGCAGCTCATCTGTTGAGAAAAGCTATGAATTACCTGATGGGCAAGTGATCACTATTGGGGCTGAGAGGTTTAGGTGCCCTGAGGTGCTATTCCAGCCTTCAATGATAGGGATGGAGGCAGCAGGGATTCATGAGACTACATATAATTCAATTATGAAGTGCGATGTTGATATAAGGAAGGACTTGTATGGGAACATTGTGCTTAGTGGGGGGTCTACCATGTTCCCGGGGATAGCAGATAGGATGAGTAAGGAGATCACGGCTTTGGCCCCGAGTAGCATGAAGATTAAAGTGGTTGCGCCGCCTGAGAGAAAGTATAGCGTTTGGATTGGTGGATCCATCTTGGCATCCCTCAGCACATTCCAACAGGTGATCTCTCTCTCTATGTGGCCTCTTCACCTTCGCCTAGGAGCTTCACTTTTGTTTCCTCCTTTTTTTTGAAACTATTCTATAATATCTCTCTGCAAAATGGTTGTTGCCCACCTGTTTTTTCGTGTGCGTATATATGTATGTATAGTGTAAGAAGGATTCATCTTCTTGAGATAGAGAAAAGAATGGTTCTTTTTTCTGGTTCTCATTCTCAACAAGGTAATTGTTCTGGAAATGGTTCTTTTTTCTGGTTCTCATTCTCAACAAGGTAATTGTTCTGGTCATTATTAACATTTGACGTCAATTTATGGATACAGATGTGGATTGCCAAGGCAGAGTACGATGAATCTGGACCATCGATTGTGCACAGGAAGTGTTTCTGATGCTGCAAGTGGCCCGTCCATCCAGTTCTTTTTTTGTGTTGCTTTGTTAGGTGGTTGTTAGTTGGTGAACGGAATGCATGTCAAACATTATTATTGGTTGGGTTGTTATTGTTTTCACTATCCTTTTCTATATGATGCTTGGGTTCCTTACAGCATGGCTAGAATCTCAAGATCTCTTATACCTCATTATTTGAAATGCAATACGATATCAGAGAGGGACCCTTTGACAATATGCCTCAGAGGTCCCAATTGATGAACATCGCATGTCAATGTCTATTGGGATTTTGTACAATGAGAGAGTTGCGCAGAGGAAGGGCACACAGAAAGGGCAGACACACCCCAAACTGTCAATTGTAACATAGGATGGATGGCTGGGGTAAATGCCCTAAATCTGAATATTTTTTGAGCTTTGAACATGGTTAATTGGACACCCCCAACTGCCATATTCTACATGTGACGGCTAAGGATCATTGTGGGAATAATTTTATTTTACAATTTCTCTTATAAGATAACCCCCAATTCTCTCCCCTCAAATGCTACCTGTGCTCTCTGTGTTTCCACGATTTTTTATGTCACTCGTACCTTCCTCATCCTCATCATCTCCTCTTGGGCTCAGTTGGAAGGAACATCCGCAATTTATGTGCAGCAGAATTATAAAATAGGATGCACTAGCTATTATATCTCCAATGTGAAAGAGTGAATGAACCAACAGTTTGATTCTTTTGTGGACCATGATTTTTCAAATTAGAGCCTACCATCAATTAGTGTCAAGAAATGTGGTTTCAATATTGGAAATCTTTGTGATAGTTTTAAAATATATTTTCATATTTATTTATAAAGTTTAAAGCTTTAAATATAGTGCAGATTGATATATTTATAAGAAGTTGAAAATTGACGGTCAAAAAATGTGATACAAAATACACTATTTTTAAAATTTGCAATCCATGTCTATGCATTCTGATGTCGAGATGATCAATTTGAAGATATTGGGGCATCAAAACAGTCTTTTTTAATGAAATTTTTTAAGTAGGCTTAAATTTGGTTGTTTAGAGCCTCGGCTTTATACAAACTTTTTCCTTTTTAAATTCAGGTAAGCTATCAAAAGTGTATTTTTCAACTCCCTGCACACAAACATAACTGCAACTATTTTGAGGTTTTTTGGATGTTCATTAGTTAGCCTAAATTTTCTCTACAAACCCATGAGAGAGTACAAAGAAACCATGTCTTTCACCAAAAACTCAATGCATTGCACGGGCTAAATGCATTGGGAGAAATAGGTGAACAGTAGATGAACCTTAATATCTCCAATCAATAGAGACGAACCTTCCAAAATGCAACGAGCTTTACACCAAGTGATAGTACCTCCTTTTAAATGCTTTCCCATCTACGCCTATTCCTCTTTTTTCCTTTCTCTTTTTTTTTTTTTCAGAATGTTAAACTGATATTTCATTAACCAAAGTGTTATTTACAATTATAGGTGTACAATAAACAAAAAGTAAAATCAGCAAAATTAGGTTGTATTTCTACACACTATTTACAGCCACTGTATTAAAGAAAAACCCACCCACATTCAATAACCCAAAAAGAAACACTTGAACTGTCTTTTTTCTACTTGTCGCTATCTATCTTGTTTAAATAATCATTATAAAATAAATGTGTATAAAAATTTCGAAATTCTGCTAAATCAAACATTATATAGGAATAGAAGTGTACAATATAATTATGAAACAACCGAACTTTTGCAAACCTAATGTTCAAAGTCGCCTCTCTCTATTTTGAGCCCCTTCCCCTCTCACACACAAACCCACCTCCTCTCTCCCTTAGTCTTACCCCTACCCCCCTTCCCCTTCCTCTCTCTCTCACACACACACACAACCACCTACCTCTCCTCTCTTACCCCCCTACCCCCCCCCCCTCCCCCTCTCTCTCTCCATCCCAAGGGGTGAATTTTCTTTTTCTTGACAAAACCTAGTATACTCTTAAGGAAATCTATTACCGATCTAAAATCTCTCTCTCTGTCCATACATCGCATACACATGGATGCAATCTGTACGAGGCAACCTTACTTCTGAAAATGAGATTTGCAATGTTCTACACCATTCATTTTAATTGGACAGAATGTGGTTCCACAATAGCAAGTCAAGCACAGTTACAATCTCTTTGACAAGGTATATTTTTCTTTGTCGAGATAAAGAAATTGTTGGGCCTATGTTTGTTGAAGGAGATTCTCTCAATGTTATTAAATGATGTAGAAAAGAGAAGAGGCATGGATTTTGAAGTCATTGTCGGTGCAGATTTTGGATTGTTGTTTGTCCTTTTGAGCATGTGTATAAATAAGCAAACTAGGAGGCTGATAGCTTGGCAAGGAGGGGAGTGGAGCTACATCATTGCGTTCTGCTCATGGGTTAGTTTTTGTTGTACAATCTAATGTATTCTCCATTGACTACTAATAAAAGTTATTAAAAGGAAAAAGTTTATATGAAGTTGAGGCCTAAACAATCAAACTAAGGTGCATCACAAAAATTCATTAGTCAAAGTTGTTTTGATGTTAAAAAATCCTAAAATCCGATAATCTCGACCTTGAGATATATGGACAAAAAAAAAAAGACTTCCAGTTTTTTAAAATGGTGCATCTTATAATGCATATCTAGACCGTCAATTTTCAAGTGTTCATAAATTTGCTTGATCTTAACTATTTTTAAGATTTAAATTTGTAATTAGAGATGAAAATAAAATTTCAGACTCTCATAAAGATTTTCAATACTGAAACGACATCTTTTGACACCATTTGAAGGTGCGCCTTACTGATTGTTTAGAGCCTCAGCCTTATTTATATAAACCATACCCTTTAAAAAAATATAAAAATAAAAAAGTGTCCGAACCGTCTAAATCAAATAGACTTTGCGGTTAGGGCAACCTATGTAAGATTGCAACCTTCTTATTTCTCGTCTTTTCCTTCATTGTCTTTCCTTCCCACAACAGTAACAAACCCTAGGATAACCGAGAACTACAAGGTTTCACAATCTCTGAGTTCCCCAAGACTTTCTTGTTTTTATAGATTTGCTTTAACTACCTTTTAAACAAATTTGTCTCATTCTTTAGGCTTTCTTCCCTACCAAGCTTAGAACTAGGGGTAGAGAGAGGCCAAGCAGTTCAAACCTAATTAGCCTAGGCCGAAGTTACTAAATTAGGCACAGGGGCCAAGCCGGCACCGGAAATCTGTAATAGGGCCGGGTAGGACTAACTAAGCAAACTGCGCCAGAGCCTTGGGCCCTGGGCCCTAGTCCGTTCCCGGCCAGCACTGGCCCAAGACTAGGCCCATGAGGGCCATCATAGATTTCCCATTGTGTCTGTCAGTGTAGCTCCAAATTGCCAGAAGAATAAACAAACAAGTTTAATGAACCACCAAGATGGAAGCCAAATTGCCAGAAGAATAAACAAACAAGTTTAATGAACCACCAAGATGGAAACTGTACAAAGCTGCAGTTGGTGCCCTACATTGAGTCCTATTCAACAGAAAGTACACAAATAAACGCTCTATCCAAACAAGAGTTCTATTTTCTGTTTAAAAATATGCGTATTTGCAAATATAACACAACAAATATGTTTGATTCAGGAATTGACAACTGAGTACAAATGATCATTCATTCATCTGTGTCTGCAAAAATTCCAAGACTGCCAAACTGGCTGCCCATACATCATCCTCCATAACATGCTCAGCAGATGAATGGCTGATGCCACCACGGCAGCGAACAAACAACATCCCAACCTGTTAACATTGCTATTCAACCCATTAGCAAGGATAGAAGGGTTTCTTCTTAAAGTTTAGTTCACAAAGTTTATCAAAATAAGGGAAAGCACAGTATAAAGAACTATGAAGAAAGAATAGTTGATTCACCCAAACAAAAGAAGAAAGAATAGTCCATTGGGGCGATTGTCATCCCATGAAATGACAACCTTGGAGAGAGAGAGAGAGAGAGAGAGAGAGAGAGACGTCGCCAGTACGAACGGAGGACAGTCGACCGACTAAGTTACGGTTACCGTACCCTACTTTTCCTTTACCTCCTAGTTCTACTACCTACCTAC
>NW_006500347.1:3184487-3202494 GCF_000471905.2 Amborella trichopoda
ATTCGATCATGGATTACAAAAAAGAAAAAAAACATTTCGATCATGGATTACAAAAAAAAAACAAACATTTCGATCATGTATTACAAAACATTCGATCATGGATTACAAAAATTCTATCATGGGTTACAAAAAAAAAAAAACAAAAATTTGATCATGGATTACAAGAAAAAAAACAAACATTTCGATCATGGATTACAAAAAATTCGATCATGGATTACAAAAAATTCTATCATGGGTAACAAAAAACAAAAAATTTGATCATGAGTAACAAAAAACAAAAAATTTGATCATGAATTACAAAAAAAAAAAAACAATTCGATCATGGATTACAAAAAAATCGATCAAGTATTACAAAAAAATCTATCCTGGATTACGAAAAAAAAAAAAAGTTCCGTACGAGACTCGCCGATTCACTGTACGGACTCGCCGATTCCGTACAGTGAATCGGCGAGTCACTGTACAGAATCGTCCGGTTCTCTCTAGAACCGGACGATTCCCGTTTTTTTCGCCGATTCGATCCGTCCATGGCGATTCCCGAGTCGAACAGGGCGAGTCTGGTTCGACTCGGCGTTTTTTTAAACACTGCTCTCAACCATTTGTTTTGTGACGACCTACAACCACATTTTTTTTTCTTTCTTATGTGATCTAGACCGTATATTTTGTTAAAAATATGGTGCATGACTAATGATTTTAAAGTATCGGTCATTGAACAAATATCATTGTGTCATGATAAAAACTTCAATGAATGATTACTGACTTATTTTCCGATCTCCAGGTTTCAAAAATCCCATGTTCAATCAAACACAGGTTCCTAGACTTCCTAGAATTCCAGACAGGTTATCAAACACAATATTATGAATTCTAAACGTCAAAAAATCCAGCTTCTAAAAGTTCAGAACTTCTACTTCCCAGAGAACTTCAAGTTTCCAATTATCAAACAGGCCCTTAGGCTTTCAGGTTTAAAATTTGGATTTCGATAGATTGTCAGAATTCCATTTATGGTGCCTTTATCTCATTTTTATTGTCCCTTTGCTTGGGTAAGTGTGAATATAAGGGCTTCCTATGTGTGGGTTACCGGAATATTTCTCGTGCATGTTGCAGTTAAAGATTTGGATACGAGTGAGTGCATTCAATGCATGTTTACCACCCATACAAAGTACATTAATTGACCTCTAAAAAAACAGAGATAATTCTAGATACACACTAATGGTGTGAAAGTCTATCGTATCACATAATATTATTTAAATTTTTAAGATTGATTTCTGTTGTATCACATAATATAATTAAAATTTTTAAGATTGATTTGGATAGTTACCACAATAATTACTGATACTACTGAGAGAACAAAAAGGGGGGTCTACCCTGATGCGTGTTTGCCCAGCAATCCCTTCAACAACTCCAAGAGCAACACCAAGTGATTCCAGGACAGGGCCTTGCTCAATGTGAACCTGTCCCAAGCATAAAGTGAAAATTGACAGCAGTTCCTATTTTTTATTCAATAACTTGTTACACGACGAAACTATAGATTTTAGTAAGAAAAATAAGCTGACTTTACCTCGATATAACGCCACACTGACATGGGATCATACTTGAGATGGAGCAAGCTTTCCTCTGTAGCTTCAAAATGGTTTTCCTTGAGTACATCTGCTAATGTTAAGCCACTGCAAATGATTCTCTCTAGTTACTTGATTAAAGAAGAAAAAGTGGTACGAGGAAAAATCTAAGGAAAAGGATACTTAGTCTAATCAGAAACAGAGAATCATTATCCAATGGGGCCATTCCGTCAGATGAAAGGGATGGAGATGTAAACACAATGGCTGCTACAAGAACATGGCATGATCCCAATGTTGCGTCTATTGTTTACCATCACCATGCATCATTCCATTAGAGAAGTGATGGCCCATTGAATGATGTCTTTGCATAGTCCATTGGACTAGTATACTTTTCTAAATTCAAAGCATGGTACGCATCAGAGATACCTCTTGTCAGATACATGCAGGCTTGTCACTGGAAGAACTCCAGATATAGCAGCACTTCCTAAGAAAGTCATCTGGAATCGTACACCCTCCTCATCGCTAAAAGCAATAATCTGCTGACCATGATCAATAATGGTAATGTAGACCAAGAATTCATATCCATTTCTTTTCTCTCTTTTTTTTTTTTATGTTAGCTTGACCTTGGTAGGCATGGAACTCTAGCGGTCATGTTGTGACACGACCTAGAAATCAAAATAAGTGACAAGACAAAGAAAATGACAAGCTTCTTATGAACTGTTGTAACTGCATGAAAATTTTAAATTTCCATGATGCACTTGCTGCAGCTAATGGTATGATTGCTACTTAAGATCAACTGAAGCAAATAGAAAGCAGTAAAACAAAACAAAAAAAATAAAAGAAAAAATAAAATCAAAGGCTTGTGGCTTTATGAAATCTCTGTATTGATAATACATTAAGTTGCAGGTTCAAAACACCCAAATAAGGTAATACATACGTGTTTCTTGAAATCTAGGACACATATGGATATGAGTGAATTCGCATTTATTGTAGAGTCATAAATATATGCATCAAATGTTTAATATCAAATTCAAATCATATTATATAATTTTATACTTTTGTAATTTATTATTTACAATTATCCTATGAGTATCAGTATCAGTACACTTGCCAATATGAAATGACAACAGTGCATTAAGCATATCAAGAATCTGTACAACATCCAATAGAAATATACCGATTTAGGTATGCCTTAAATTGTGAAAAATAGAATGATGATTAAAATCAAAATACAATGCACATGTATCATCTAAAAGAGGCACCTGCAAATTGCAACTACATCACATTCTACAGAAGTAATAAAACAGGATTGCCTTGGTCAATTCTCAGCTTCAAAATCACACCAAAGTCAATCACTATGGATTGTAGAACCCACGTGGAAATCAACTGGAAAATCAGGAAATGACAACAGTCACACACATGGACACGTTTTCTCAACATGCCACTATGCCGATCATGCATAAAGAATGGGAATAAGCTGGCTTCAGACCCACAATGTCAAGGAGGAGATACCAACTACTTTCTAGTTTCTCCTTGGGCTTTCGGTGAAATGTAAGCTAGCAAGGGAATTGCTCAAAGATAATAGTCCATTTTAAAGTGGATTAACTGATTAAGCATGTAAGAAAAGAAACAACAGAGTATATGAAAAAATGTACAGAATAATATGATGAGAAAGGGTGAAAGACTCAACACAACAAATGAAGAAAAGGAAAAAAAGGACATGCTTTAAAATAATTTGTATCCTATCCTATATCACCAGCCAAAAACCACAACCATTGGGAAAATGGGTACAATAGTTTCTGTTATTGGCCAAAAGAGGCACAGAAAGTGCAAGGTTAATGGAATCAAATGATTGTGCATCGTTTCTTTAGTAATGCACTAATGCTTTCTTTGAGGAGAGCACAAATCCCCAACGCGAATGTAAAACCTAGGAGGTAATGATCTTTAACAAGTGGACGTCCAGCTTTCTCACAACAAATTGAAAACTACGGATTTTCTATTCATAATGTGCAAAGATTCAATGAATGATAAGACACCAAGCATATTCAAACTAAACAAAATACAAACATATCAAGATGTTACTTTGACCATATTAATAGCTGGAATAAGAGATGCAAACAATTACCCACTATGGCAATAGACAAATGAATGCATTTCCATTTAATGGAGAGGATTATGACAATAAATGAAGTTGCCCCAAGTTCTACAGACATTACAACTTTTCATAAGGGACCTCAGCCGCCTCAATATAGTGAGCTTCGTTTAGATACACATCTTCAAAATATTATTAATGACAATAACAGGAAACCACAGCGCTAATGAATTAGATATAGCATAACCTCAGCACAGACACCCTACAATAAAAATCCTGAAATATGACCATGAAGCATTTCTTAGCCAAATTTCATCAAGGAAAAACAGACAAACATTAGCTTAGTCAGTGTTTCCTCTCGATTGTATGTAAATATATAACCTTTAGAAGGTATACAATTCTCAAAAGGATGCCTTGGATAAATATTGGCTGGATAATAACTGACCTCAACCGGCCGCCGAAGCTTTTCTAACATCCCACTCATCTTCAATACCTTCATTGCAGATATTGCGCAAATTATGCCTAGGGACCCATCATAAATTCCAGCATCGATGACAGTGTCCTGTTTGATACAAGCAAGTTGTTAAAAGCAAGTCATAACAAAAAACTGTTTTTGTGTTTATGCATGGCAATTGAGTAAAAAGTCATGTTTTATACCAACCAAGTGAGAGCCAATAAGCAGAGCTTCCGCACTAGCATTCATTCCTTCAGTTCGTCCATGAACATTGCCCATCTGGTCCACCCACCTGGAAATCTGCTGAAAGGATCAGTTCAAACATTCCCAGTTTATCTTAATGCAAGTGATGTAAGACATTAGGAAAAGAGCCCAGGCTTAATTGGTTAGCACTTGACGATTTGCAACGCTACATCCTAGGCTCAATTCCTACAAAGGGTAGGAGCCCTCTCCCCATTGACTAACCCCAAAAAAAAAAGGGATGTAAGACATTAACTCAGATAAATACCATGTGAAAATTGGTGGGTGCAGGGACTTTTTATCAATTTCTATAGACCATAAAATTGTGACATGTAGTACAAATGTAGGAATGCTTGGACTAACTAGGACTCACCAAAGGCCTGGAGAAAGTCAGCTAGATGAATCCCGAACGGACACACCAAGTCTGGTTGAGTTGGATGAGTCAAAAAATAAGGAAACACCATATAAATTCGAAAAGTAGGAAAAACAAAAGAAAAACAAAAAACAGCAAGTCTTTGATTTTGAGTTCCTTTTTTTTTTTTCGGAACTGAACCACTATTTTTTGGGTGACATTGAAAAAAAAAAAAAAAAACATAAAACACTATCTTCAGCCAAAGAGTGTTTGGGTGTTCAAAGTCACACAAATTTGAGATTTGAGTGGTTTTCTGAAGAATAAGCCTCTGACTAAATAGAGAAATAAAAAATAGGCCTAGCGGAAATTTTCTACGAAGATCGAGCTAGGGTTGCTAAGAAATCACAAGTCTTTGAATGTCAGCCAGACCCTAGTTTGAAAATCATAGACTCACAAATCCAACAAGAGTTGTTAATTTTTCTCTCCATTCTGATCTTTCTAATAAACAGAGGATGCAAAAACCACACTAATCCCTAATTTTCAGAGCATAACGATGTTCAGTTGGGAGAAATAGGGAGGGTCGGTAGGTTTTCCGCCCCATTCAAACTGAAAAATGCGTCGGACTCCGCGAGTCTGTAAGAAACTCACTGAGTTTCTAATAATTCGCTTGAGTTACTTCATTAACTCAAGCTATTTTGTGTAAATTACTCCCCCGGGCTTGGGACAGTACAAAGTACCAATGACTCAGGCGAGTCCAAGTGAACTCACTCGGGCTCACCCCCAAGTTTTTACACTGTTTACAACTGAAAGTTTCCCATAAAGTCTTTTGGAGCTTCAACAAAATTTTCAAAACATATTAACTGGTTATTTTGGTCAAATAACGGTGAGGACCATAAACTTTCCCTTAGCCCATCCCAAGCCAGGGTAAAGAGGTGAGCAACAAGCAAGCATAAAACTTTGCCACATCTTATCATGATATTGACAGGTTGTGTATAGCATTTATTGGCAACTTTTTCCAAATAATTCCTGAATAAAGAAAAAGTATATGATGATTGGTTCAAATTTGGAATATATCAAAGAAGAACATAAAGCATAGTAAACTAAACTAACGTTGTCAAACCCGCGTCCTCCATCCAGCCACGTATAACACTGCTAGCCTGTATGGATGCATGACTTAAGAATGTGCGCTCAAGATAACCATCAGCATCACTTATCTGATAAAACATATACACAGACACATGATGGTTAGAAGAATTCCACATGCATGAAAGTAGAAACAACAAATAAATGTAACCGATAATATCCATTTCTCGAACAACCCGTAAAGAGCTGAAATCTCATTTTAAATCTACAGACTCCAATTTCAATTCAGAAGTACAATGTGATATATCACCAATGTAAATAACTGAAATCTCATTTTAAATCTACAGACTGAATCACTTTGACGTGTAATATTCAACTGCACAATTGAGGTATATGGCACAATTGATAATATTTTTGTGTAGCTAACTTTTATGCCGTCACCATTACTGAAAGCATTCAGGGTTCCTAAAAAAATGAATGGTATCATATAATCCTATGTACAATGAACAGTATCACATAAGAGCTTCTCTCTTTTCTGTTTCCGTTCCTTTTACCATTTCCTTCTAATTCATCATTTTTATTACAAATTACACGTATTGAAGCAATAAGTTTGGAGTTCTTAGGTAAAAAGATGCTTTTTGGTGCATCTGAAGCACAAATTTATGATCAATTTTCCACAACCGGACTGCCCAGCACCTAGGCGGTCCAGAGAGCCTGACCACCTCGCCCAGGCCTAGGCGGCCCAAATAAGCGGGCCAGGGGAGGAAATACCCCTTGTTGAGGAGCATTTTTGGGTCATTTTTAATAAAAAAAGGGGGAAAATGGTGGGTTTTAGGTTCATTTGAGCCTCTTTTAGAGTATGGAGATCTTCTGTCTAGCCTCGTTTTAGCAAGCAATTAAAGTGCATCTTGCACAACAATGAAAATGAAGTACATCTTGCGTTTTATGAAAATTAAAGGAAAAGAAATACTACTTCACTGGGCGACACAAGTTTTGGGCGCCCGCCTAGGCGCTAGGCAGCCTGGACCCCCTGGCCGCCTAGGCGCCGCCCAACGTTTTTTGAAACACTGTTTATGATAAATAATTAACGGCATTTGTTGGCACTTATAAATGAAGAGAATTTGTTCAATTGACTAACATTTTATTGTTTTAAATGAAATTCATGTTCTGATGGAATGTGAACAAAATATCTAGGCTGCAAGAATCCCTAGCACTGAAAATTTGTGACCAATTGTTGACTGCCATTGCCATCTCAATAACTATGGTATCCAAATACAGGGAGTTCACGCCATTACTAATTCTAATTTCCGGAACTCCATTAATCAGAAAACATGATATCTAGTGAGAATACCAATATCTAAGCCATTCCTTAGATGGGAGAACTTTTACAGTTGCACCTGTTTTTCATACATGTACGGAGCTGTAATTAGTAAGTCCCTGAATACTACCTTAAATGCAGGAGAAAACCATGTCTTCCACAAATATTGTAAATATCAAATAAGGAACCAAATGCATTATAGAAGCAATATGATGCTCCTCACTCAAGATATTAAAAGATAATCCTTTAGCTGTATAAATGCAACTGTTGAACTGCCACACAGTTGAGAAAGGCATCTAACTTGGTTTTACGAATTCTACAGAATAGTCAAATAAGCATTCAACAAGCTACAGGCCCCCGTGTTGTAAATTGGATTGCAATAATCAGATGAACCTTCTCTTATCAATTAAGTTATTCTGATTATTTCACTCATTCAATGATACAATATTCAATAATACTGTTTAAAAGAAGTCTGAAGTCTCAATCCAATCTGAAATTTATCGCCAGGGCTGAGTGCACCACAAAAGATTCCGAAATGGGTTGAATTTCTTGTCATGAAAATTTGACACAAAAAATTCATTAAATTAAGCCACTATAGACTGCACGATGAAAAGAAAACTTAATTTAAGATATAGAAAAGTGTCAATACCTTGCCAAGATGATAAAGTTTTGCAACTGCATCATCTCTTAATATCGCCTTGTACATTTCATCTCTTCCTTGAACCATTTGCAAGCCCCAGTCTGCTCCAACACACACAACAGTTAAACAGTACAAAAGTACCAACTAAGAGTTCTTCGTAAAATGCTTATTAAAAAATACTACACCAATCATAATCGAATTAGCCAAATCAGAAAGGAAAGCAATACCCCAATCATAGTACAAAACAATGGCCATGGATATGACAGATTTCTTTAGTTGCATTCCTATTGATACAAAACATTCTAAAAGTTTGGATTTTAAATAGAACATAAAGATTTTCACATTTTAAGGATCAAAGTTATTAGTTACCAGTTGAAGGATGACGAGGCATGGTTTGAGTGTCAGATTCTTCGATGCAAAGTCTAGAGCCCAAATTTTCTCCAACAGTTTGGTGTTCAGAATTTGTATTCCAAGTTGTAGATTCCGAATGGACCACTAAAACTCAGCATCAAATTATAGTTAGTGAAAACCACTACTATAAAGTTTGCTATCGGAAAACACATACATGCACCACTAACCTCATTGAAATTTGAACGATTACACCAATAAATCAAATGATTGCTTAAGCTCAATTATATGCATTGTCTTATTTTCGGTAGTAAAATGCATTTCTTTCAAGAAATGAAACATATAACATAGATATTCAGAGCAACCCATTTCATCCATAATTGAAAAAGTGAACACATAACCCAAATGGTTTCAAAAAAAGAAGAAGAAGGATTCTCCCATGGTCCAGAATTGAATAAATCTCACAATAAGAAAGATGAATTTTCCTCCCAAACAGTAAGAGAAACAGAAAGGAGAAATAAATTAAAAAAAAGGAAAGCATGACTAAGTAAGCTGAGAGAGAGAGCAGCAAATGTAAAGTGGGTAACAGGAAAAGGAGACAAAACATATGAAATGAAACTTGGAGAAAAAGAACTGTGATGGTGAAGACGAAAATTTTAGTGGAGGGCTGCCTTATTAAAATTAGTGCTTTTACCAGGTAGCCAGAACAAGGGATAGAGGATGAGGGTTGAAATCATGAAAGGTAACATTGCTCCTACCATGGAAGAGAGAAATAAGACAGAAAAATGTTGGTTTCATAAGCAATGGTTTGGAAACCAAAGCTATTGACAACCAGAAGCCATGGCAGCTGCAGAGCACTCAACCGTATATTTTTTCTATAAATATTTAGAGTGAGATGTTCATCATCAGAGAGAGGAATGGATTTCCTTTTATGGAAAAAGTTTATCTAAGGATGCAACCTTATAATGTAGAACTACGGATGCACCTCAAAAATCCGTAGTTTTAATGTGGAAAAGTAATTGATCATCTCGAAATTGATATTAGATGTATGACCGTGAAAAATAAAAAGATTTTAAATATAAAAAATATGCATTTTACAACCTATTATCTACACCCTCCATTTTTAAGATATGCATTTGTTTATGGATCTGCATGATTTTACTTACTTTTGAAATTTAAAATTTTATAATTAGATATAAAAATAGATTTTGAAATAATACTAAAAACATTTCACATCAAAATTATATATTATGATAAAATTTAAAAGCACACTTTAGTTGGATTGTTTAAAGTTGCAATCTTATGGAAACCACACCCTTTTTTATAAATGTTTAGAAATTATATATTATGATAAAATTTGAAGTCACACATGAGCTGGATTGTTTAAAGTTTGCAACCTTATGAAAACCGCACCCTTTTTTATAAATATTTAGAGCGAGATGTTCATCATTAGAGGAGAGGGATAGTTCTCCTTTATATATATATTTTTTCAATAAAATATACGAAAAAAAGTGTATATAAGGTCTCCACCTTGAAAAAGTGTATATAAGGTCTCAACCTTATATTATACAGGTACATTATACTTAAAAATCCCACTTGTGAAGGTTGTTCAAATGCTGGAAAACCCTCAAATCAATAATCTCGACCTCAAGATTTATAGACATGAAAAAAATGACGTTTCTAGTCCTAAAAATAATCACTTTTTTAAAATATTATTTGGATGGTATATTTTCAAAATGTTCTAGTATTTATAGATATGTTTGATCGTCACCAACTTCAAATGTCATAATAGGAAACAACAATAGATTTTTATATCATTGCTAGGCTTTGTGGCAATGAATGGACCACTTTATTTCAATAATATAAAGTTGATACATTGTACAAACCTCAACCAATAAAATATATATATATATATATATATATATATATATGATAAAGAGAGAGATTTCCATTCCTCCTGTACTTATAAAGTGGTGGAAAGGTGTGAGAGAGAGAGAGAGAGAGAGAATTTGGATACATGGTGAGGAATAATGGTGAATTGACAAATAAAAGTGGGGGGTCACTTGGGTTAAGTGGCAATGTGGCCACGCAATTAGGATATAAAGTTGTGGCAAACTACCAATAATTAATTTAAGAGGCTAGTCACGATAGTCCATTTTCTTTGTACTTTGCCCACACAGTTTTTGGTCCCTCCCTTTTCAAATGATACGAGTGGGTAACTAAATTAGTTGGTGGCCAAACTAATCTCTCTAAACCATGTGGACGTATGGGTGGTAATGGGCCGGGTATGTCTTGGCCCTGGCCCAACCCTTGTCCCCATCGCAATGGCCTTGACAATGTTAGGGCTGAGACAAAAACATATAAATAATAATAATAAATAAATAAATAAAGAGGGCAGGCTGGGACAAAAGTAATGGGCTGGCATTGACCCTAGCACGGCTCTCGGACCACTGTTCCAGGCTGCCCGGCCCATTGTGAGCCCTAGATGGACAGCCACGTTAAGGAAGTATCACATCGTAGAGGTACTATTATCGCAGATGGCATTCTCGTGTGGGACCACAGTGTACATTTGCTCCCTCCTACAAAAGAGCTAGTTAGATGATTTTTTAAATCTGAAATTTCGGAAAGAATCACTAGAGGATTAAAAAGAGAAAGTGTATTACTTAGATCTGATAGTTCAAC
Source organism: Amborella trichopoda (assembly GCF_000471905.2). The sequence goes on from NW_006500347.1 coordinate 3,195,250, forward strand.
GATTGAATGATCTCTATTCAAAATTATCACATTATTTGTTTTAAGACACAAAGAAAGTGCCTTCCAATTTTCTTTTTCTTGTTTTCTTGAGGTTGTTCCCTAGGTTGAGGAAGTTATATACCTAAAATTGGATCGTAAGGACATCCCCAAATAGATGTTTACTTGAGGGAGTGAATGGCATTTATCTATTTCACTTTGGGAAAATATCATTTATGGGATTGAAATCCCTTACGAATAAGGCTGGCAACAGGCAGAGCCTAGGCGGAGCAGGCCTTAGCCCTAGTCCGCGTAGGGGCGACCTGACAATGCCAAAGAGGCCTTGGCCAAGGCCCCATAAAAAGGAAAATAAATCAAGGAAAAATTGACCAAATGACAATTTGGTCATTTGCTCTATATGGGTATTTGATGCTTACAATTTCAGATATAAATTAGAGGAATTTATGTGCATATCCCTCTAAATTATCATTATTAAAAACATCCCTTTTAGATTTTCAAATTTATGTTTGCACGCCTTTTTTTTGTATTTTAAATTTTTGCCCAAAATGCCCCTATCTCATATGTTGAAGATCCGAAATTCATAGATATTTCGGATTTTGAAAATACCAAAGTTCTTCTAGTTCCCAGGGCATAACAGTGTCAGCTGGTGTGCTATAAGAACATAAAGAAATTTAGATTTTTAAGAATCCGAAATTATGGAAATTTCATATTTTGAAAATTCTAAACTTCATATAGGCACTCTAAATTCTGGAAATTTCAGACTTTTTAAATTTCATATCTCAAATATTTGAAAATTTACAAATTCCTGCCTTATTAAATTTCAGATATTGAAAATCTAAAATATGGGTAGTTTGGCCATTCAAAAGAACATAAAAAATAGATATGAATGTAATAACATAATTTTTTTGGGTAACTATTAAATAACTGTAAAATTCACGAATATTCATCGAAGTTTCTCTATAAAACTTTTACTATACAGTGTGATGGCGGTGGTGACAGTGATTGTTTGATGGTGGTGGTGTAGCATGACACCAGTAGTAGCGGCAATGGAGGTGGCGCAACGGTTGCGGAAGTGGTTGTAGGTAGGCATTGGTGGTGGTGGCTACGGCTAGGCAGTGATGGTGGTGGTGACAATGGGTGTGGCTCAGTGGCCTAGCGGTGGTGTTGGGGTGGGTGGTGGAACAGTAGCGACTAGTTGGTAGTTGTGTGAAGTAATAATGGTGCGATAATGGTGGTGGTAGTAATACAAAGCAACATAATTCAACTTTTTAATAAACAACTTGGAGTAATGTTGTAAAATCTTAAATTCAAGGGTCCACTTAAAAAAAAAAAATTATTTCATGCAGGATGGACGGTATTTCTACATATGCGGTCCAGAAAGTGTAAAGCATTCATCTTAAAGATGAATGAAAGTAGTTGCTCCATCTAAAAACAATGGAAACTAACGGTCCAAATGCTTTCTTACTAGAATTATTATTTATAGTTTTTAAAATTTATTTATTTTTAATATTCATGATATCCATGTTAGATATTACATATCTTTAAAAATTAAATCTGAAAATCCATCTCAAAATATATTTATTTAGAGGCCCGCATTTCTACATATGTGGGCTTGGCCACATAGAAACTGGGTCCATTAAAAAATACATAAATAGTTAAGAAAAGGCAACATAAATATTCAATTATAACAAGTTAAATTTTTCTGATAAATTTTTTGATAAATAACTATAATGTCAAACAAGATGACATGACCCTCATCTTTTAAAGTGGGAAAGAGTTTATATAAGGTTGTAACTTTAAACTCTATAATTAAGGTATATTTTAAAAATTCATTCAAAAAATCCTTAAATGTTGAAAAACCCTCTAATTAATTATATCGACATTGAGATGTATGAATATGGAAAAAAAAATCGAGTCCAAAAATAGTGCATCGTGCAACACATTATCTAGATCGTCCATTTTCAAGATATTCATGTGTTGATAGATCTACTTGATGTAAACTATTTTTGAGGTTTAAAATTTTTTAATTAAAAATTAAAATATATTTTCAAACCATCTTGAGAAATTTTGACATCAAAACTATACCTTATTATAAATTAAGGAGGTGCACCTTACTTTGGTCATTTAAGGTTACAACCTTATTCAACCATACCCTTTAAAGAGTGCTATATGAGTTAGGGATTGTATGCCATCCCCTCACCATCCAATGTATATCTCAAGTTAGATGCCAAGAAAAAGACACACAAAATAGGTGGCGGCAAAAAATTAGAAGAATAATACTTTTGAAATTTAAATTTCTTTTTTCTATATTCAAGATCATCATGGAGTTGAACATGAATCAATTAACATAAAACGCCACATGGATTGGATGCCATGTGGCATGCAAGAAATGCATTAACAGCTTTAGTGGAGTAATATTTATAAATCTCTCCAAAATATTGTGTATATTATATAATAATAATTATTATTATCATGTGTGTAACAAGTTAATGGAAACGTTTTCGCCCGTGTATACTATTTTGGTAAAACCATTACTTAAGATATATTAAAGAACTACAATTTTGAGGAACTAACATCTCAGCTTACAATTACGGATGCACCTACAAAATCCACCAGTAAAAGTTGTTTTAATGTTGAAAAATCCTCTAATTGATCATCACGACATCGAGATGTATGACTATAAAAAAAATTGGAATTTTGAGTCCCCGAAATGATGCATCTTACAACACATTATCTAGGCCGTCCATTTTCAAGAGTGTCATATGTTTATAGATCTACTTGATTTTAATCATTTTTGGAATTTAAAATTTTATAATTAGATTTGAAATTAGATTTTGAGATAATCATAATAATATTTTACATCAAAATTATATGTTATGATGAAATTTGAAAGTGCGCCTTAAATTAATTATTTAAGGTTGTAACCTTATGGAAACCACACCCTTTAAATTAAATGGCTATATAATCTTTTGATCCTATAAAATTCATATTATGAACAAGATATTCCATTAATTTTATAAATTATTTGAAAGAAGTAAATTATAGAATATAAATTTGAATTGAACTATGAAGCATCAAATCTATTTTAAAGGTATATCAATATTTTATTTAAAGGTGAAAATTTTCATAACAGGCTATATTTTTTGAAAAAATCATAACGATCATAATTTCATTTTATGAGGACATTTTTAAAATATCAACTTCTTAAAATATTCAATTGATGAATCTAATTTAATTCCATTAATTACAAGGTAAAATTTATAATAGAGCAATTTATTTAATTAAATAATTAGAATCATCGGAAATGAATGTTAATGTCCTTTTATTTTAGCATTCTTTAAAGGAAAAAGTTTATATAAGATTGCAATCTTAAAATGTAGAAGTAAATATGCACCTAAAAAATCTATTAGAAAAGGTTGTTTTAATATTGAAAAACCCCGTAATTGATCATTGAGATGTATAAATATGGAAAAAAAAAAAAAATTGAGTCCCAAAAATAGTGCATATTGCAACACATTATCTAGATTGTCCATTTTCAAGATTTTCATACGTTTATAGATCTACTTGATTTTAACCATTTTTTAAGTTTAAAATTTTATAATTAGAGATGAAAATAGATTTTAAGATAATCCTAAGAACTTTTTACACCAAAATTACATGTTATGATAAATTTTGGAGGTGCGCCTTAATTGCATTGTTTAAGGTTGCAACCTTATGGAAACTAAGCGAAAAGTTTATATAGAACCGAGCTTCTAAACAATCAAATTTGAACCTACCTCAAAACTTTCACTAGAAGAGGTTGTTTTGATGCCCAAATATCTTCAAATCAATCATCTCGACATCAAGATGCATGGACATCAGAAAAAAAAATAGATTTCAAGTTTCGAAAATAGTGTATTTTGTAACATGTTTTTGGACCGTCAATTTTTAAGGTTTTCAAGTTTTCATAGATCTGTCGATCTGTACTATTTTTTGAAGATTTAAAATTTATAAAAATATATTTTATGGATATTACAAAGATTTACAATATTAAAACCACATTTTTCGACACTATTTGAAGGTAGGCTCTAATTTGATTGTTTAGAGCCTAGGCTCTATACAAACCGCACCTTTTAAAAAATGTCCATTCAATTTTTCTATTTTTATCCATAGTTCCCTTTCTTAAATGCATCAAAATTGTATATATAAGAGAGAGATACTTTATCTTTTTTTTTTAAAAAAAAAAAGATAAAGATAAATACTTGACAGATAGGGTATTTCTTAGATACATTTAAGAGAGATTGAGATCATTTTTTTAAAAGAAAAAGAGACGCGTGCCTCTTGAATGTATTTAAGAGAGAGAGAAATAGACTATTTAGCTATTGAATGCATCAATAAGAGAGAGAGATGTATTATAATTATTTTTTGAGATAAAGAGATAGATTGCATAAAGAGCGTACGAATTTTCTAAAGATAAACACCTGAGAGAAAGAGAGATTGTGTGCCTCTTAAATACATCTAAAAGAAAGAGAGACATTCTCTGTGAACATAAAAGGGAGAGGAAAGAAGCAAAACAAAGAAAGAGGGAGGGGGGAGAGAAATAGTCTAAAACAAAAGAGGTTCATTAGAAAATCCCAACGACACGAGCTATAAAAGTGAGATGAATAGAAAATATCAATCACATTGAAGGAGATTGAAAATAAGATTGAAAAGAGAAAATTGAGACAATCAGATATTTTTTAATATTAATTTATCATTTACAATTTTCTTATTATAAGATGCAGTAGTTTTATGGAAGAACTACAACTTGGGATTTGTCTTTTATTAGGGATTCCGACTATAGATATTATTTTATTAGATGTAGTCTTTTTGTGATTATTAAGTAATTTTTTTCTCATTTACATATTGTTTATTTATACCTTAAGAAGTAGTTTTTTAATGGAAAATAATCAACAGCAGGATGTTCAATTTAAGGTTTTTATATGGGATAGGGGTTCTTAAAGCTTTTAAACCACATCATAATCTTATGAAAATTACAACTTATGAGATATTTATAATATAGAAAGTATACAATGAGACTATTTACGTTTGGTATAAGGTGGTCACAATTAATCTTGACCATTGGATTCAAAACTTGGGTGGCTACATTTATTGCATTAATTAAGCTCAAAGTTCCAAAGAAATTTTCTCAAACTTTGTGACAACATCCAAGCTATCAAATTTCACATATAATGGTTATAAGTAGTTGTGACCTATTTGTACTAAAGGTAAATGGTCTCATTATATACAATCCCTTACAATATTTAGGTTTAAATCTTAATTATCTAGTTGCAACGAAAAAATAGGTTTATATAGGAATTTAGCATTTATTTTGAAATATAATTTTTAAAATAGGCTTTTCTCTTAAATTAGAGTAGGGTATGTTTTTGAAATTAACAAATTTTACTAGAAATTATGGTTTTTGGCTTTTCACTCTCACACTCACTCACTATCTCTATGTGAATGTTTTTATACATACGTGTCGAAATTAATAGGTTTTACTTTTCGACTCTTAATTTCATTATGACTTATTACTTATTGTGCTATCTAATGTGGATTTTCTCCAAAGTTTTGAAATAACGTTTTGGAAGGTAATCACTAAATTAAGAATAAGTTATTTAATGGAAGATAATCATCCAATTAATAGAGCTGTCCAATTTAAGGTTTTAAGATAGAAGCTTTACTGAAGCTTTAAAATGAAATCACAATCTTGCAAAAATTGCAGTTTATAAGAGATTTATAATATTTAGGTTTATCTTGGAATTTAGCATTTATTGTAGAAAAAGATTTTAGACATAGACTTTTCTCTTAAATTAGAGTTTTTGAGTTTGAGGTATATTTTTTAAATAACAATAGGAAAAATATACAAAGAGACTATTCACATTTAATACAAGGTGGTTACAATCACTCTTGGCCCTAACATTTCAAATCAGGAGATATTGAGTGTGTTATTGAATACAGTCAAAGTTAAAAAAAAAGATTTCTTAAACTTTGTGACATATCCCAAGCTATCCAATTTGATATCTAATACCAGATGAGATTTATGAACTTCTCGTAACAAAGGTAAATGGTCTCGTAGTATACAATATCATAATAATAATGCATTCTGCTTATAAAATACATGCACAATCCACTTGCATTTTGCTAGTCTCTTAAAAATTTAAATTCAAGAAGATCATTTTATTAGCCTCTCTTTTTGAAGCGATGAGAAGTATCCACATTTCTCATAGTTCTATTTGAAGCCAATTCATTAATTGGACAACAAACTCGTTAATGAAATATTGCTAGATTCTATTATCCTAATGCCTTTGGTATTGCTCTGTCTTTAGAACTATAAAGAATAGAGAATGGATAGAAATCACCTTAACTAAGTAAATAGTAATAGTTTGTGTAGTGATTTTTTTATAATAATTAAATGAGTAATTTGTAACTCTAATGATTAAATCCTATGACCAATTGTAACTCCTTGGTTTGAGTTTGAAATACATCGAAAAACAATAGAACGAGCAAGAATAAAAATAGAATAAAATAAAATAGATAAAAATAGAATAAAACATAAGTCTTGTAGACGTAGCTTTTTTTTTTTTTGTCTCGATTATTACTCACTCCGAAAAAAAGGAACAATAGTCGGGGAATTGGGAATATTTGATAAGAACAAAAAAAGTGAGGTTGAGTACTCATAGAAAGCCATTCTTATTTAATTGAGTTTTTAAAAAAGAGTGGGAATACAATGGAACCATTCACTTTTGATATAAGGTCACAATCAATTACAACTATCTACCGAGTGTGTAAACAAAGTTCGATAAAATTCCTGTCTTTGATACAACGAGGTCATAATCATTTACATCCATCCGATGTAAAATCTTATAGCTTGAATGTGTTACAAAATTTTTAAAAAAATTATTTTAAAAGATTGAGCTTGGTCAATTGAATAAATATAACTATTGATTAATTATGACCAAGTTGCACAAGTCTCCTTTTATACTTTTCATTAAAAAACATATTACAGCAAGTACCCACTGGTGCAAATCATTGTTTTTTATTTTAACCATCAATAATAAGTTGATAAGTAGAAGGCATATTCGTGTACAAAAGGGTTTTCCGAAGTTTTGCCCTAACTGCCGTAGTGTATCGCTGCAAAGGTTTAAGCTGAGGTTTATCAGAAATGGTTCTCAACCTATCGTGCTCATGCCCTCAACACTCTCTCTCTGTTAGTAATCCACCTCTCTC
>NW_006500347.1:3212450-3246886 GCF_000471905.2 Amborella trichopoda
ACACACTTACTTACGTAGTAAGTAAAAGTAAAGTAAGTACGACAAGTAAAGTAACGTACGTAACGAAGAAACGTAACGTACGTCGTCGTACGACTATAGTAACGTACGTACTCTCTCTCTCTCTCTCTCTCTCTCTCTATATATATATATATATATATATATATATATCTGCATTATAGAAAATGGAAAGATATTCCATACATCAGTCATCATGGATATGTGTTGCATGTGCATCATTAACGACGGATGGTGATTTACCATAGTCGCTGATGATGGATTCTCCCAGGCATATCACCGGGAATGTATTTTTGTGTCCCAGGGTCTCCCATATATCCACCAGTGGTATTTGATGTATTTTACTGTCAGAAAATCATTCTATGAGATTATTCTTGAATGCGACTATGGGCAAAAAAGTACAGTAGCCCAATAAACTATGGAAAACCTATAGTCCATTGGGTTATCATCGTCCAATAAAATGGACACTGCAGAGTAGGACTCACCAGAACAGGTTTTGACCCCCATGGTCCCACTTTCTGAGTTTCATTGGATGGCGATGGCCTAATGGATCGTTGTTCGTTCATAGTCCATTAGGTTGTGTTACACTTTCCTATAACCGAGGTTTAGAAGCTTCATTACCATTCTAACAGCCTGTTCTTATTACCATGGCTGTTGTATGTAACCATGATTTTAAAAACTCTGCGGGTCAACTTGGAACTCCCATCAGTTGACCCCACTCGCCATCTCGCTTGGTGGACCTTCCCTTTTCCTTGGATCTCAAAATTTGGGTCTATATTTTAGGTATATGAACCTGGACTTGTTTCCTTTCTTAATAAAAGTTTTACTCTACATAAGATATGTTGCTAGAGCAGCGTAGGCCTAGCAAATCGGTTTGGAGTAAGGGGCGATTTAATTCAAGTGGAAGGCTCTAAAAGGGCAAAAGGAGATTTCAAAAGGACATGGACGGAAGCAGTAAGAAGAGATATGGTGACTGATAGTCTGAGTAACATGATTCATGTGGGTGATTCCAAATAGTTTGAATAAAGCTCAGATGATGAGGATAATGATCAGATATTTTACTAACAGTGTTCCTATTGTATAAGAAGTGCATTACCTGTATTTTCCTGCTTTCTTTATTTATGATTTAGAACATTATCTTCAACAACCATTTTATGTTGGTCTTCAAATATCATTAAAATATAATTGAGGATAATGATCAGATATTTTACTAACAGTGTTCCTATTGTATAGGAAGTGCATTACCTGTATTTTCCTGCTTTCTTTATTTATGATTTAGAACATTATCTTCAACAACCATTTTATGTTGGTCTTCAAATATCATTAAAATATAATTGCCATTTTGGCTATATCTATATATATCTCTATATATATAACTGGACTAGAACAGAGTTTTGTCACGTGGCTCCATTTTCGTCTTTAAACTTGTTCCTGAAGGCTACCCTCTCTTCTGTTGTCGATTTCTTTCAAGAGTTTTTCTTTTCCCTAAATTTTTGTCATTTTCTCGTAATTTAGGTAAACATAATATTCTAGAGAACTTAAACTTATGGTTCAAGTAAGAAATTTTTTGACAAAAATGCTTGAAATGTTTCATATAAAAGAAATATTTTCCATCATTCAAATGTCCAAACATCATGTAACTTTTGGTGGTGGTTGGGGGGGGTGGGGTCGCACATTTTTTAAGGTCTATTATCTGTATCTATTAATTTATATAGTACTCAACAATAGAATGATATGCAAAGTCATTTAGACCAGGTGGAGTCCAGGTGATTGAGCTGGGTGGACTAATATGTAGACCAAGCCCAGTTCAAGGGCTGAATTTTTTGAACCATGGTCATAATCGGTATTGCAGTCAAAATTTTCAAACATCACCCATTATTTTGTGATATTTGTAATTACAGCCAAAGCCCATTCACATTATGACAGTGTGAACGTATTTCAGAAGCTTGCCTAAATCTTTTACTGTATTTTGATGAGCAATAATTTTCTTTGCAACTAAATTTCAAAAAAATAATTTTACTTGTAACAAAAGTATGTTGCTCGAGTTTTCAGGCACTTCTTGTACCAGCAGCTTTGATTGCTGAGAATGCAGGCTCTGAAGGATCAATTGTGATAGAGAGGATTTTGGGTAGCGATTGGGAGATGGGTTACAATGCAATGACATACAAATATGAAAATCTTTTCATTGAGGGTGTGATAGACCCTTGTCGAGTTTCACGGTGCGGGCTTCAGAATGCAGCTTCAATTGCTGGAGTGGTTCTTTTGACTCAGGCTGCCCTTTTTGAGAAGATAAAGAGTCCTAAACCGACTGTTCCTCATATCCCTGGGATTTCTCCTTGATGTTTGCTTAGCAGTTGGTCCTTCCAGTTTATCATGAGAAATAATTGCTGGTCAATATGAGAGGTAAAAAGGTGAGAATTATTCAGCTCCTCTTTCTTGGTATTAGTTCTTTGAGTGCTTTTTTTGTGATATACTTGTCTGATCTTCCGTCTGCACTTGTAGCAACTAGATGTTTGCTTTCTGTCAAATTGAATAATATGTGCTCTTTCCCTTTTACCTTCAGGTGGGAACTTAAGTTGCTCTCTGTTACTGTGTTAAAATCGGTTTTATGATGTGGACAGATGCTGACAAATATGGACTGCCTCCTTTCTTGCACATTGGTGATCTCGTGTAATAATCTTCTTAAAGCAATATCCAGTTTTGGTTATACTCGTGGTCAACTTGAGGTTTACCTCACACCAAGCTACTCCACTTTCTGTATGAATTCCCATTTGTATGCACCTTCAGTAACTTGATGCGTATACTAATATCTGGGCTGTATACAACACAGAAAAGGAAGTAAAAAATATAACTTGGTGGTTATCTGTTCTATTTCCCTGGATGAGTGTTTAAAATTGGACGATCTGTGTGCATTGCAGGCTCTCTTGAAACTCACTGTTTAAAATTCGACGGTCTGTGTGCATTGCAGACTCTCTTTCTGAGTGAGTATGCTATGCTGTAGGGGGGAGCAAAATGGCAAAATTTACACTTGATCCCATGTAAAAATGACTTCTTAGGACGGTTTTCATATCTGAGAATCACTAAATGCTTTCTCTCTCTCTCTCTCTTTCTCTCTCTCCTTTTAGGTAAATTGTTTTCCAAGATACTTAGATCTGTACGTCCAAAAGCGGACGGTCAAGTAATCTCGAGGTGCTTGTTTAAGATTTACAATTATTATTATTATTGGCTTTGATGCGATAGTTGGGTTTCCAAAACTATACGCGATACTTGGGTTTCCAAAACTAGTTCTTACTTGGGTTTTGCTTGAGGAAGTAAATGTAAAGTTTGGCATGTGGGAAATCGGTCAATGGGCTTCGAAAGGACTCATTTGAATAGAGATTTGAGGACATTACGCGGCTGTGTTAATTTATTTATCTATTTATTGAGTTATTATTACTATTAACATTATTATCATTTTTAAATTTAATTAATAATAATATTATTGTTTTCAGGAGACCCACAATTTTCGATTACTCTTATAAATAAGAAGACCCCTGATCCACCGCAAGCTTGATACCAGATCATAAACCTAAAATTAGACGTGAATAATGGTATTTTACCTTGCTATATTTGCCACTCTTTAAAGGTGAGGTTTGTATAAGATGACAACCTTATACTATTGAGGTAAGGTAAGGTGTGCCTCAAAAATATGTAAAAAAATGCAGTTTTGGTGCTTGTCAAGGATATTGGGCACGCCACTGAATGAGAACCTTCAAAGCATTGTCAAGATATTGGGCACGCCACTAAATGAGAAAATTTGTGGCCAAATTACTTAAGGATGGTACATGAAGCCGTAATTACCACAAATAAGCAAAGAAGTCCAATGCATACATGAAGGAGAGAACAGTTCAAGTCGTATGAAATGGTAATGGGCATCATATAGGGGAAAAAGGTAAAATATGGGGGAAAAAGAGGTAAAAAGGAAATATTGGAATGATGAAAATAACCCAAGAAAGTAAAAAAAAAACCAAGTATTGGAGGAATATTTGAAAAAATACATTCCAAAACAATGGTGTTTGAAAACAACAGCTATTTTCACCTTTTTTGACATTATTTTATGTATAAAATTGGAAACCCTATATAACGGGTGTTAAGACGTAGGTGTTAAGACGTTATATAACGCCTGTTTCGACAGAAACAGCAGCAGTCACCATGGATGGGGGAAATTAACATCACAAAACACATTATTTCTGTTAAAACAACTGTTCTGTAAACCATCCAATGCATGATAACCTCCCTGCCCTTTCAGGATCCCCTTCATAATGCACACAGTAAATTAAAGGCCATGGTTTGCATAAGGTCGCAAGCTTAAACAATCAGATTAAGGTGCGCCTCCAAATGTTCTTAGGATAGCTTGAGAATTTATTTTCATCTCTAATTATAAAATTTTAAACTCCAAAAATATGTTAAATCTAATAGATATGTAAACACACGAAAATCTTGAAAATGAAAAGTTGAAATAATATATTGCAAGATACACTATTTTTAGGACCCAAAATCTTTTTTGTTTTTCATTTTATTTATTTATTTATTTATTTATTTGTACATCTTGATATTGAGATAATCAATTAGGGGACTTTCCAAAACCAAAACTAACCTTTTATAATGAATTTTTGAGATGCCGCTTAATTCTATGTTTTATAAATTTTTTCTTAAGTTAAAACATGGGAAGTTTACGTACGTACCGGGTTATTTTACCATTATAACAATATGGCTCAAAGATAGCCGTTATTATCTGAAAGGACGGATCCACGGTTTTTTTTTTGGCCAAGTTTACTCCAAATCTAAATATCAGACCGCTTTATTTACCCCTCCGAAAACTTTGACTTCATTTCTTTCTTTTTTTTAATATTGCTCTCTTATTTCTCTCTTATGCCTTGCATGCCCTCGGTCCTCTCTTTCTTCCTGGTTTAATATCTCTCTCTGCCCTATTCCCATGACCAGCAGATCTTACTCTCTTACGGATTTGGGTTTTTTTTTTTTTCTCGGAGGAAAACTATATGCTGCTCAAAAAAGGGGTAATTTTCTTAATGTATTCAAATTGCACGTATATGTTATATTAAACCATTTGATTTTTTTTTTTTTTTTCAACTCGAGACGGTTTGATGGTTCAAATGTTTAACGACTTGGTTCAATTAAAAAAATACAATAGAAGATGGCCTGATGCCTGATGTTTCTGACATTAGACCACAAGGGTTCTTAGACCACATGGTTCAATCGAAAATTCAACAAAAGGTGATCTAATGTTAAAACCATCGGATCATTTAATTTCGATAAAAAAATTACAATAAAATACAATCCGATGGTTCAAACATCAGACCACATCGTTCACTTAAAAAATAAAAAACCATCGGACCACATCATTCACTTAAAAAATAAAAATTAAACAAAATGCAATCCAATGTTAGAAAAACTGTACCGCTTGATTTCCACAAAAAATTACAATATTATACAATCTGATGGTTCTAACATCAGACCGCTTCGTTCACTCAAATTTTTCAAAAAAATATTTGTTGTTTTAACCATCAGACTGCTTTTCTCATAAAAAGTTGCAGCGGATTACGATATGAAGACCAAGGGCAACCTTGACAAAAAATAAAAAGTATTGGGGTAAGCAAGTCGTAAGATTTTTAAAAAATCGGACCGAAGGCAAACTTGACAAAATTAAAAAAAATCAAAGATCCGTTATGCCAAGTAATAACGGGCTATTTTTGGGCCTTACCCGATCTGTTAAATTTCCCTAAAAATATCCTGAGCATTGCACGTTACAGAAATTGGAAGTTTAATTTCCTTATAAAAGGATATATACAACTTTCTAGTCATCCCAGTTCCTTCACAATTTGCCAGCTTTGTGACCCTATCCAGTCGGCTAATTTCTGTTGCATCTTTACAAGCATTTTCGATATACAATGGCTCTTTCCTGTCATCCCTCACATTTTGCCGGCTTTGTTCCCCTATCCAGTCAGCCAAATTTCTGTTGCATCTTTACAAGCATTTTCGATATACAATGGCTCCTTCCTGTCATCCCAGTTTCTCTATCTGCACGTTCAACCCATGGTTATATTTGATACGTTGCACAGGTCAAACTGAAACCAGTGGTCTACCAATGTTACCAGTCTTCTGCGAAACACAGGAACACACAGAAAAAACAAGGTAATAATGATTGACCGTACTTGCATGCATGACATAATTCACATAGAAAATCCACCCCCAATATCAATTTCCCTCGTGTAATGGCCAACAACCACCACCTACACCGTCCAATTGTCATTTATATCAGAAGCATGACCAAGAGAAGTTCCGAACCTTCGAGCCCAAAGCTGATAGTCTTCTTCATTCTCTTTTACCCTGCCAAGGCAGGAAACAAATATTCATCTCTCTCTATATGTGTGTGTGGAATGATTTCATGTCCCTATTTCATATTGGTATAATGAAACTCATATTTTAAAAGACTGGCATTAATATAATCTCAAATTTTGCACACTAATCCATAAAAAAGAAAATTGAATTTGTACCCTAGAAAAGGTCAAAAATTCAAAATAATACCCTTCCAACAATGAATTTATACCATTCATAAGATAGACAATGAGATCTAGGCCTCAAAATCAACTTTTCTTTTTTCAAATTGCTCATCTAATGATGATAAGGCCATATACAAATCTGGGTTAAAAAAAGTTCCCTGTAAGGCCATGGATCAATCGTCCATGTTCATTGGGTTAAAAAGTACACCTTTTTATGGTATGTTTTCAAACTTTCTCTTGAGATTGTTCCTCTAGTGAAAGGAGTATATGTATAAAAACTGAGGTTAAACAAATGCCTCAATTGAAGGCGCGACGGGAGAATTTATAGCACACCCACTAAACAATGGTGATCCAGGGATTAAATAATGGAATAAAGGGACAGTAATCCAGGGATGCCCTCCAGCATCTAAGACAACTCAAAACATGAATTTGAAACTCAAGGGGATGTCTAAGAAGAATACCTTGGACATATGTGAAAATGCCAGCACCAATAAGGTAATATGTTTCCCAGGTTGTTTTTCTTTCTGATTGGTATATCTATTTCGCGGTTCATTGATCTTGAGACATGGCTTCCTCAACACGCCTAATGATTGTGCCAAGACCTTTGCCGTTTTCGATAGCTTTAACAGCAGCCCTATGTGCACCTTTGTGCATCTTCAAAAGTTTGTATGATTGCTGTACAGCCCATCGTGCCTGATTTGACATCTGGTATGTGGACATGATTTCATTTGCAGTTATAACAAATCTACAAAGCTAAAAGCTGACAGATAAGATCTAATTGGGGGAAGAAACGCACCATAAAAAAGAAAGAGGATGGATAATGAGGGTAAGAACCTGTGAGGTGGAGAGAGGAGGTTGGAGGAGCACACAAATGCTCCTGAATAGGTTTTCATCATTTTCGCCACCCTCGGCCTCTCCATAGACAAGTGCTTCAGCTGCAATACCAGCAAAAAGAACCATGCAGTACCTGCACGTTCGCCAGGGCACATCAAGAGAGCCACTATCTTCATAATGCATCATATAGGGCTTTTTCTCTTTTTTAGTGAGGTACTAAAAATGCTTAACATGCCTGTCAAACGCAGTACTGCTAAGTCGGCCATCTGCAAGCTCTTTTTCCAACTTTTCATCCCAGAATTGAGTGCCTGCCTGCATGCGAAGATGGTAAAATAAGAGCTGTTAGAAACCTAACAACAAGGGTTTATGGATCATGGCAGAAGAGAAAGCTGTGCAATTGCATTAGCCAATAAAAGAAAAAGAAGAAAAAAAAATACAAGAGAAATTTCCAGGCAAAAATAGTTTTGGCATTTGGCATAAGACAGCCATATATGAGTGGATCAGTGTTGTATGGCACAAAATGTAAAAAAAAGACTAAGATGTTATTATCTTCCCACAAAGTATGCAAAACAATAAATACTTATTGTATATTAAAATTTCCATTTGTTTCCCTTTCTTCCATTATGTTCAACTAGTTTTTACATGTTGACATGTGTCTATTTGTCTTGGTCTTCCATCTATCTCTGGTCTGGAAAATAATGCTTTGGTCATTTGGCATAAGACAACCATTCGTGTTCGGACCACCATGAGATCTTATTCCACTAGATCGCCCAAATGACCAAAACATTATTATCTTCCTAGAAAGTATGCAAGACAATAAATACTAATCCGATATTGACTGTTCCTCTATATGTTCAAGCTGTATTTTTGGTCATTTTATGTGAGCATATATGCCTTTTTGTCTTTGGTCTGGGTTATTGCGATCTATTACTCATCTCTCTCTTCTGGTGTGCTTGTAAACCCTTACCCTGAATCAGTATTTAGGTTTTAACGTGGTATCAAAGCAGCTATTGGTCCTCTTGTCACTAGTAAGTATCACTGGGTAAAAGAAACAAGACCTGCAACTCAACATCTAGGACTGATGTTGATTTTACAACTGTCATACAGACTGATGACATCACTGTACGGGCAGCTGGCATTGTCGTACAAGAGCAATTGGAAATACAAATTAAAAGCAGAAAACAAAGGTGGAACAACATAGTTAGCTAAGTACATAATCAGGAGGGTTGAGCACTTATATACCTGTCCCTGGATACCCATTTGGACTGCCACCAATGGATCTAAAATGACACCACGGATAGGACAACCCATCAAATATGCTGCACAAATATCAAAGTGACCCATCAGCAGAGCTGTACATATCACACACACATGCATTAAAGAAAAACACACACACACAAGGAGGATCATTAACAAATACATAAATCATGGTCACAATTGAAATTTCTTCAACATATGCCCCATATCTCACATGAGAATAAACATATTTGCTTTTAATAAATTAAGGATATCATTTTATTTAAAATTAAAAAAGTCGAATAGAAGTTTCGGATTATCAAGCTGCTGAGCTGTAGGCTAACTTGCCAAAATGTACCACACAGCAAGATGGAGAGAAAAATAACACAGAGATATCGAATCATTATAAATGTCTTGACAAAATATTGTGTGTTTTAGGAAGTAAATGAAGATGAAAATAAGAGCTAGTGATCTCTAGAAATCAACACGTATTTTCCTCCTGTCAAATTGTTAACTGCTGAAAATTTGATATCACTAAAAGATCATTTCTGTTGCAATCATCAGAAAACTATAACATTACAAGATGAGGTTGAATCTTGATATCCACGTTATCTTAGATTTTTTAAATGAACAATATGGATGCACTAAGTACATGCAATTAGCCAACAGTGACTTATATTTACTATCAGGACATGCAACGGATCTTGTGCTTTTCATAGAGGTAGATGACATTGTTATTACTGGTACTCAAAAGAAGAAATATTTTGTGTCAAAATAAGAAAATATATTGCATTTCTCAAGGTTATTGGAAGGAATGGAAAAATTCTGAACAATATAGATGCACTAAGTACATGCAATTAGCCAACAGTGACTTATTTAGTATTAGGACATGAAACAGATCTTGTGCTTTTCATAGAGGTAGATGACATTGTTATTACTGGTACTCAAAAGAAGAAAATATATTGAATCAAAAGAAGAAAATATTTTGTATTTCTCAACGTTATGGGAAGGAATGGACAAATTCTTCTCTCTTTCATTTCACCTCTATGACGATACATAAAGATACCTCATTATGGCTAATTTACAATAATATGCTTGAAAAATTGTCCTCTGTTTCAGTGCTTTTTTTGCCAGAATTTCTGCTTTTGAGACATATAGAAGACCGGTGTTTAATATTCCCTTGACATACCTCAATTATTTTTTATTTATTAGCATTTCTGTTTTAAATATTATAGACACTCCCTGCTATATAGAATTTGAACCTGAACCCCTTTCTAATACATTATTTTTGTCTCTTGGTCATGGTTTGCTATTCTCTTTGCAGCCTCAAGGTATGGATTTCTTGGATTTTGTACATGTGGGCACACTGCATTAATTGCGTGAACAATGTTTGGCCTTATGAAGGTCGAGTAAGCCTTCCAACAAACTTCTATGTTGAGCAGTATTTGAAATCAATTCCCCTTCATTAGCTAGGAGTTTTAGATTTACTTGAGCTTTTGCAATCCAACATGCCAAATTTCTCAAGCAATGCCATTGCATATTTTTATTGAAGTACAACCAAACCTCCTGAGAATCTATACACTTTTCTGGCAACGAAATATTTTAAGCTCCCAAGGTCCTTCATTTAAAATATGTGCGCAACTTCGTTTCTTTAGTTTCGCAATATCCAACTTGTTGCTCCTAGTAATGACTGCATCATGTACATATAAGAGAATGAGGGTTATACTTCCCTTTGTTAATCAAGAAAAAATTGCTTGCTGCAGTTCACTTATGGCTTTTCTCAATTGACATACAAGGTGAGGGAATTTGTTGTAGATAAAGCCCATAAGTTGTGCAATATAGAGTTCCTCCTTCAATGTTCCATGGACAATTTGGTTGAGCTCCCATACATGTATGACCATCACAGCAACCCTTGTAATTGCAGCTTTGACCACTGGGACTGAAAGTCTCTTCGTATTGTACCACATACTCTTGGTTGTAGCCTTTGGCCACTAGGTGCACTTTCAATATTTCTAGGCTTCCATCATGTTTAGTTTACTTCAAAAATTCATTTGGAACCCACCATATTTTTATTTTGAAGTAAATGAACTAGCTCCCATGTTTCATTTGGACTTGAGGCACAAACTTCTTTCCTCCATAGCTTTTCTCCATCACTGATCTAGTATGGCTTCTCTGAATGACATTGGCTCTTTTATTTTCAATGGCTGCCATACAAACCCCATGCTCAATAGAGATAGCAAAAGAGACATATTGATCCACAAGATAACGTAAGCTTGGGTATCAAATGCATCCTAACCTCCTAGATGGACAGGTGAAGGAGGCACTAGGGCGTAGACATGAGAAAATGCTGTAGTGTTGCCAAAGACAGGTTCTTTGTTTGACATATTGACTCCCTTCCATGTGTCTTCTTTGATATGTAAATCGAATAGAAGAAAGACTAGAAATTTCTTTGGCGGCGCATGATTTGCACTGGGAGAAGCTGTTGACGCATCATGATCAAGCCTCTGGGATGGAGATGTACTTGCCCCATTGGGTTGCTGTGCATAATTTTCACAATAGGAATTGGTGGAAGAGGTTGTGGTGCACTCATCTTTATGTGTTCCCCCCCCTTGCACAGATGCCTATTATCTTTCAAAGATCCTATGAAAGAAAGGAGTGAAGGCCATTATAAGAAGAAGAATAGTATGGATTAGCCTCATTAAAGGTAACATGGCGAGAAGGAATCACTCTCCATGTTGAGGGAATATAGCATCTGTAAGCCTCATGGTTTGGACTCTGACCAATGGATAGTCATTGATATGCTTTGAGCTGAAGTTAATTGCGGAAGGAAGAATTTATATGCATAATATATTTGCAATCAAATACAATCAAGAGTAATCAGCAGTGACTCCATAAAGTTTACAACGCACAGTGGTTCCTAAAAGTACTGATGTAGGGAGGCAATTAATTAGGTAGATTGCCACTAGGAAAGTGCCTCGCCACAAGGAAGGACTATGAGAATCAAGCATCATAGGGAACATAGTCTCCACAATCTGTCAATTGTTCATTCTGTAAACCTATTTTATTATGGGGTGTTCATACACGAAAACTAATGTTGGATTTCATTATTATTCAAGAAATATTGAAAATCATTTGATGTACATTCGCCCCCATGATCAAAACTCACAACTTTAATGTGTTGCGTGAAATAGTTCGTAACAATGGCCTGAAGTAGTTCAAAGAAATCCAAACTACAGATTTATCTTAACAAGAAAGATCCAAGTATATCATGGCGAGGATTTGAAAAAGAAACAAAATAACGATATCCATAGACAGACTTCATAGCTGAAGGGCCCCAAACATCAAAATGTATTGAGTCAAAAGGTTCATAAGCAATATTTTCTTTGTGAACATCACAAAAGAAGAGCAGATGTGCATGCTTGTCCCATTGACAACTAGTACATAATGAATGTAGACCAAGTTTGCTAGATGAAATTAACCCATCATTTACAAGTCTTCATAAGTTCTTCAAACCAAGATGCCTAACTCACCTATAACAGGATTCCAAAGAAGTCTAGTTGCTAAATTACATGCAGTGTCTACTATAAGAGCAAAAGTATGTCATCCTCCAAAACATAAAGTTTGTTATCCTGCACCCTTTTAGCAATCAACTTCCTCATATCTTGGTCCTTAAAAACAAAAGTTCTGGAAAGAATTCCAATTTGCCTTTAAGATCAGATGTAAGTTGGCATACAAAAATTAAATTCTTCTTGATTTTAGGAACCACAAGAACACATATTTGAAATTTCCAAAAGCAAATGATATAAGGATTGTGCCAATTTGAGATATTGGAAGAGATGAGATGACCTATCACCAATTATAACAAGTTTATACCTTTCTAGGGGAACTATATTATTGCAAGAAGACATGTAGCAGCCAAATCCTCGACCCTCCCATTCTCTATAATCAAACATCTATTAAGAAGATCAAAATTTCCGTCTCTATCCATAGCTATTAAATCTCAAGAAGGTTGAAAAGATGGAATCCTCTACAAAGAAGAACTCAAAGCCCAAAATAATATGGGTGCGGTTTGTTTAGAGCCGAGGCTCTAAACAATGAAATTAGAGCCCACCTTTAGATAGTATCAAAAAATATAGTTTCAACATTGGATAGCCTTCAGAATTATATTTTCATCTTTAATTATAAAATTTAAAGCATAAAAAAGTGTAAATCAAGCAGATCTATGAAAAACTTGAAAATCTTGAAAATTGACGGTCGAAAAATGCGTCGCAAGATGCTCTATTTCCAAAACTTGAAATCCATTTTTTTCTAATGTCCATGCATCTTGATGTCGAGATGATCAATTTGGGGATATTTGGGCATCAAAACAACCTCTTCTAGTGAAAGTTTTGGGGTAGGCTCTAATTTGATTGTTTAGAGCCTATATAAACTTTTCCCAAATACTAGTATGTTGAAGAGTCATCTCCAAAAAATCTGGTCTAAGAAGGTTGATGACCTCAAATTTTCCCTCAACCCATCCCATGTCTAGGTAAAAGGGTTGGGTTGGGTTGTGTTAAGTAGACAACCAATGTAAAATTTTGCCAAAACTTATCATGAATCTTGAATATACGATATCTGCTTGTATTAGGGTGTTCCCCATAAGCGACACGCTGTATTGGAACCCAGGTACAGTGAGAAATGAGCAAGGGGTAGCTAGGGCAACCCTCAAAAGTGACGCATTGTACCGGACCCCGGGTACAGTGAGAAATGAGCAAAGCTTAGCCAAGGCATTCCCCGGAAGCGAAGCGCCACTCGGTTGCGATGAAAGATAAACAAGGGTTCCTGCGATATCCTGGACGAACGCTGGTAAACAAGCTAGTCCAAGAGAATAGGATTTGTCTAGCCACATGGAATGTAGGTATGTTTATAGATAAGAGCATGGAGTTAGTGGATACAAAGAGATATAGGAGAATAAACATAGTCTGTCTACAAGAAACTAAATTGAAAGGAGAAAAAACCAAAGAAATAGATGGGTATAAACTTCGGTATACAGGAAAGGATAATAATAGAAATGGCATAGGCATATTAGTCGATAAATATTTAAAAAATAAAGTAGTTAATATCAAAAGAATAAGTGATAGGCTCCTATTAATTAAACTTGTATTAAGAAGAGATAATTAATATAATTAATGCTTATGCACCACAAGTAGGATTAGATGATAGAATTAAGAGACAATTTTGGAAGGACATAGGTGGAATAGTCCAAGACATACCAACTAGAGAGAGACCTTTTTAGGAAGGGACTTAAATGGTCATGTAGGGAAGGATAGTACAGGATATTAACGGAGTACATGGGGGATATAGGTTTGGGAAAAGATATGAGATTGGTGAGGCTATTCTAGATTTCGCTATGACCTATGACCTAGCAATAGCAAACACTTTAAAACGAGATGAACATTTAATAACCTATAAAAGTGGATCACATAAAAGCCAAATAGACTTCTTCCTAGTTAAGAAGGTAGATCAACCATCATGTAAACACTGCAAGGTTATCCCAGAAGAGTGTTTGACTGCCCAACATAGGCTTGTGGTTATTGACATCTGCATAAAGACATGGAAGAGAAGGGGTGAAAGAAATGGATGTCCAAGAACTAGGTGGTGGAATTTAAAAAATGAGAAAATAGACTTATTTAGGGATAAATTAGTTGCAGAAAAAAATGGAGCTCTAAAAATGATGTCAATATAATATGGAATGAGATGGTTGACTGTCTCAAAAAAGTGACAAAAGAAGTTTCAGGAGAATCTACAGGGAAAAGAAATTCCCATAAGGAAACTTGGAGGTAGAGTTATGAGGTTCAAAAGGCCATTAGCGAGAAACGATCATGTTATAAAACTTGGTAGTGTAATAGAAATGATCAAAATTTAGAAGAATATAAAAATATTAAGAAAGACGCTAAACAAATAGTAAATAAAGCTAAACTTAAGACGTGATAATCTATACAACAAACTGGGAACAAGAGAAGGTGAAAAAGATGTCTTCAAATCAGCAAAAATAAGAGAGAAAAAAAAATGTAGGGATATAAACTATATTAAATGCATTACGAGTGAGGATCAAAGGGTCTTGGTGAAGGATTACAAGGTCAACTAAAGGTGGAGAGTTAATTTTCTAAAACTTTTAAATGACGAACACAATGGGAACATAGTTGTAGAAGGAACTATTGGCATAAATGATGGCGGAGGTCATAGATACATTTGTAGGATAAGGATGTCGGAAGTGAAAGAAGCTTTGAAAAGGATGAAGATGGGAAAGGCTTTAGGACCAGATGGTATCCCGATAGAGGTTTATAAGTGCATGTGGGAGATTGGCATTGATTGGCTGACAAAGTTGTTCAACAAGGTGTTAAGAACTACAAAAATGCCAGACAAATGTAGGACAAATATTGCAATACCTATTTTCAAAAACAAAGGAGACATACAGAATTGTGTGAACTATCGAGGGATCAAGCTTATGAGACATACTATGAAGCTCTAGGAGCAAGTGATTGAGCAACGACTAAGACATGAAACAATTGTATCTTAAAACCAATTTGGTTTTATGCTAGGAAGATCAACAACCGAGGATATTTTCCTAATTAGGCAATTGATTGAGAAGTTTAGGGCGAAGGGAAAAGACCTCCATATGGTCTTTATTGATTTAGAGAAAGCTTTTTGATAGAATACCTCAAGATTTGATTTGGCGAGTGCTGAAAAAAAAAAGAGGCTCCAGATACTACATCGACTTGGTGAGAGATATGTTCAATGGAGTGCTAACTAGTGTACGAACAACTAATGGAGAGACGAGTGAGTTTTCAGTGACAATAGATCTACATCAAGGGTCAACATTGAACCCGTATCTCTTTGTTTTAGTTATGGACGACTTAACTAGGCACCTATAAGATGAGGTACCATGGTGTATGTTGTTTGCAGATGACATAGTTTTGATCGATGAGACAAAAACAATGACAACACAAAGAACTTTGGAGGGATGCACTAGAATCCAAAGGTTTTAAAATTAACCGGATTAAGACAAAATATATGGAATGCAAATTTAGTAATAATAGGAGTAGAGACGAGGAAGTAGTTAAGATTGACGGCGAAGAAGTATAAAAAAGACCGTACTTTTCGATACCTTGGGTCGATAATCCAGAAAAATGGAGAGATTGAGGAAGATATCGCACATAGAATTAGAGCTGGGTGGGCGAAGTGGAGATGTGCAACTGGAATTTTATGTGATCGCCACATACCAATAAAGCTGAAGGGCAAGTTCTATAAGACAGTTGTGAGACCAGCTTTGCTTTATGGGCCGGAATGTTGGGCAGACAAAAAACAGTATACCCATAAAATAAGTGTAGCAGAGATGAAGATGTTGAGATGGACGAGTGGCAAGACAAGAAGGGATAGAATTCGAAATGAATCCATTTGGGAAAATTTAGGTGTGGCACTAATTGGAGATGAGATGAGAGAGAGTAGATTTCGATGGGCTGGTCATGTGTGGCACCAACCCAATACAACACTTGTTAGGAGGTACGGGTTATTTCAAGTGGAGGGATTGAAAAGAGCAAGTAGTAGGTGTAAAAGGATGCGATTGGAAGTAGTTTGAAAAGATATGGGGACATATGGCCTCATTGAGGGTATGACATTTAATATAGCAGACTGGTGGACCATGAATCATGTAGCCAACCCAAATAATTGGGAAAAGGCTATGATGATGATGAAGAGTCATCTCCAGAAATCAAAGATTCGACAATATTGATGAGCAAAATTTCATATCAAAATAAAAAATGTAAGAAGATTCCCCAAACCAATATATTTGTATGGGTATCAACAGGGATCACAAGAGCTGGTTTGGGTCCATGGAACCTTGGATGGCCAGAAAGTGTGGAGAATGATCCCTGCTAACAAGAATCTCGATCCCTTGTTGTAAGAATCGTAGTTTATGGATGTAAGGAATCACCAACTATATTACTAAGAACCGAAGATTACCTATATTTTTTTTGAGAACTACAGAAGATTACCTATATTAATGACCTCGATCCTTGTCGAAGTGAATCTGGATTCCATGTTATAAGATTTGCAAGAAGTGAATTAAAGGAATCTCAAACTATAATAATGGGAACCAAATATTTCCAAATCAATGAACCTCTGTCATTGTCGAAGGGAATCTCGATTCCATGTGGTAGGAATCACGAACTCCATTGCCAAGAACGGATATGTTGTTTCTTAGTACTGCGGTTCATCTAGAGTGGCAATTAGGATCTCATCCAGGTTAATCCAATGCAGCCAAATCGAGTTCTTTGATTTGCAATTCCCTCATCTGTATGAGTTCATCATTTCTATGAATGTTTGAAGTGGACTTTGAAGACAACCGTGCTCTCAATCCCATTCCTACAATCCTACCTCACCCATTTCAACTCAAAGGCTAATGGATGAATTAGAGCTCCAAAAAATGGCACCACTATTGGGATTTGCGTAAAATGCCAAAAACCATTTGTTTCTCCTTCCAATGTTAAAGTTCGGGTTTTTTCATCTACATCCCCACTAAACCTTGAGATTGTGTATTGTCCTCGCCCATTACTCTCTTCCTTCCTTGAGAAGTTCAATATCTGAGTTGTATGTATCAACTATTAAGTTATTTTGCAAGATATTCTAGGTCGTAAGGTATTCTAGGTCATATAGGATCTAGAGTTTCTAGACTATAGAATCTAGTTTCTATTGTTCAGAGTCGCCAGACTCAAGTATAGAGTCTCTAGACTTAAAGAGTTCTTGACCAACAAAGAGGCCCAACACCTAGGAACAAAAGATGTGAGTAGGATTTTCCTTACAACCCAAGTTCAATTTGTAGAGCAAAGATTATAGGATAATTAGAATTAATCTATCTATTTTGGATATCTGTTAGAAGAATGATGGGAGGTGATCATAATGTGTAACTTGTAATACACCTATATTATGGATACTGCCAATATGCCTTTCCATCCCCGAAATCCAAATAATGTATTATATAATTATTAAATCCCCTATCTACTACAGCGTATTAGAGGTCCCCTGGCACCAAAATCTAGTCAAGGTCCTAAGATTTTAATACTCATGTCATTTTATGGGAATGACATGGTATGGAAAATCTTATGAATCCTATGCTTACTAATTTAGTACTCAACAAACAACATATAGTAAAAGATAAACATTTCAGTCCCTTTACACAATTAGTTTGTTACTTTGTTATGATATAGAGATTAGTCTAGTAATATAGAGATTAGTCTAGTACTGAACATTCGCATATAAGCGATCTAAAGTAATATATTAATATGATTTTTTTTATCATGTGATTTGTTTATTTATAATAATTAATTAAGCATACTACATATCTATTAAGATTTTGTAGATGATTAAAACAATTTGCTCCTTTTTAATAATTAGTTGTAATAGAATGTAATATCCTATAGTTAATTAGGATGTAACATTCAACAATTAGTTAGTTAATTATACTAGGAGTATTATGATTATATGAATACGATATATACTGTATTTACTATATTATAAATTTACAATTGTGATAATCTAGGCAATAAGTGGATAAATTTGATAGACTTATTGATAAAGTTAGTATCTAGGAGAGAGAAAGATCTCGTAAAATAAATAGAAATTTAATATCATACAAATGTTTTTGATTACTGTTAACAATTGTATTGATTAAAAGGATAGATAAAAGAGATGAAGGTTCATCCAAGAGTACCTTAAAACTGTGACTCTTGGTAAAAAAGAATAGGTCATCTGACCCGATACAAAATGGGGTTATAAGATTATCCCCTTACACAGTAATCTGAAAATGTACAAAACAGATACCAAAAATGAAGGAACGAGTAAAACAAAAAAGGACCCCGTCCGAGAGGAGATCGAGTAGAGTGCGTGCTTAGTGCCCAACCCAAAACGAGCTGCAGTAGGGCCTATTCTTCAGCATGGGCCATGGCTCCGTCCTTGGCTAGCCGATCGACGTCCTCGAGGTATGCACCCATAAGATTGGCGTATCCCTACAAAGATGCTCAATCTCATCATAAATAGGCACGAGATACCAAGGGGGAGACACTGTCTTGGAAGCCCAAGAGATAATGTCTCTAACCTCACCCTCCACTAAAAGAGACTATCCCCAAGACTGACCAAAAACTCTGTATGCCTCTAAGTAGGGCCATAGATTCGACAAACTGCAAATCTTAGATGCCGAGAAGTAAATTAATAATTTGGATGATACCCGATAATGTTTCTCCAAAGGGAAACCTTTTTTTTATCAAGAAGTAAAAATTTAAGCCCACATAGCCTGATTTCTTTTCAGACAGCGAAACATAACATGCTGACATATTTTCCCGACCTTACTAAATTCTTGTACACATCCTCTCCAAGGAATCGTTGTCGGATGATTGTGCATTGGTAAATGTGCAGGACTCAGAAAAGTAAACAACTACGTGTCAACAAACTTTCTTGGAAGTTGAAGGATATTAGAGACGTCGGCAGAATTCGAAGAGCTATCTACAATCTTATACTTTTCTCCACATGTAAACATACTACATACCTCTCTCCCCTTTTGATTGTATAATACGCAGTATAATTGCACCTTTAGTATAAGTGGCGAGACAAACGTCCATCTTTAAGATCGACGAAGAATACTGACAGGTTTCCCAAGTTTCAATGCCAGAGGTAGAAGAAAATTCATAAATAATAGGATTCTTAAATTCATCAAAATAATAATACAATATTTTTTAAGAAATATACACTAATCAAGAAACATTATGCAAAACCTACAGTAGAAGATCACATAATCTTCGGAAATAACAATTCTAAGATATTTGTACTACCCAAGGGATTCACATTAAATAAATTTAAAATGTATATAAATAATAGTCACATTGGAATCCTCTATAATCATCGCTTTCTATACTTAATTTAATTTTGCAAAAAATTTCTTTTCTAAAATTTTTAAGAGTAAGCCGTGCATCAAAGGGCAATGAAGCCATTAACATTTCATGGCCCACCACGACCTTGATCACCATGTGGCCAGGCTAACAACACCTGACGCATGCAATGACCTTGATCACAACATGGCTGGCTGATAACATTGACATGTGAGCAAAAGGAATAAGACGATTCTATTGTATTAAGTGAATCCAAATTTTTAATCGGACCCCGAAATTCTGTACATGGATAGGACCATAGAATTTGCATCATTTGTGGCAAGTGTTAACTTGAAAAGAAAAAGGAATGTTGCTACCTTTTACAAAAAAAGGATTGTATACAATGACGCATCTTGTGTATGTTTTGATTTGACGCAACATCTGTTTTTGGGAGTTCGGTGTTTTTTTAATGTTGTTAAATTGTTTGACCTTGACATCTCTCTTCTTTTTCCTATGTCAACCTATGTGTTTTAGGGGTTGATAGAGCCTATTACCATATATGGAGATGGTGTTTTGTGAATGTTGTAACATGCTTTGACTTTGACATCTCTCTTCTTTTTCTTATACATGGCATGCAAAATTTAAGATGTTTCTTCACGAAGGTTTTAGCGGATGTCAATTCTATTTATGAAATTTAGACATGTCATTACAAATCAAGATAATAGACTGACTTGAATAATATCCATACTCTGTAAGGCATATGGCAAACAAGTCTGATGTCCCAAAGGACATTTTTATAAACGACACTGTCACTCCAATTGAGGACATCGAAGACATCATAACAATCCCATTATGGAGATATGGCACTAGAAACGAGGTAGCAAAGTTCGGTGGTGGTAACAGGATGTGGACTTGCAACTTTAATTGCCAAGCGCCATATACAGGTTCATAGGTATGCCCGGACCCACCTGTTGGGGTTGTCCCCTGGTCAAGGAGCACAAGGCATTTCAAAGTACCCCAATGCATCAGGAGAAGAATGCGAGGCCTTGAAAAAGGAAGAGGCAGAAGTTGTTAGGCTATTCGGGGATATTCCAAAAAGAGGCAAAAGGCTCCTCGGCAGATCCATCTTTGTTCTAGTTGGAAGCGAAGATGACACGTAATGAAATTAAAGGGAAGGGAAAGATTCCTTCGATGTTCAATGCACAAGTGAGGGAGGAACTTGATGCTACAGTGGCCCATTTTTTTTATTCCAATGGCATCCCATTGAATGTAACCAAAAGCACAAGATTTCATGAAATGACACATGCCATTAACCAAGTGCCAAAGGGCCATTTGCCTCTAAAACATGACAAGATTAGGACAACCTTGCTTGATAGGGAGAGAAGTAGGATCGATCCTGCATTAGCTTCTTTGAGGATTGAGTGGAGAACATATGGGGTCTTTGTAGTTTCGTATGGTTGGAGCAATGTTAAGAATGAGTCTTTAGTCAATGTTTGGAGCAATGTTGACAAGGGCTATTTGCTTCTAAAACATGACAAGATTAGGACAACCTTGCTTGATAGGGAGAGAAGTAGGATTGATCTTGCATTAGCTTCTTTGAGGACCGAGTGGAGAACATATGGAGTTTTTGTAGTTTCGAATGGTTGGAGCAATGTTAAGAATGAGTTTTTAGTCAACGTGGGAAAGCAATGTTCCTCAACGGTTATGATTGCTCATCTATTGAAAAAACTAGCCAAAACACTGCTCACATTCTTCTTAAAGCCATAGATTCGATTGGTCCCTATAATGTTGTCCAAGCTGTAACTAACAATGCTACAA
Organism: Amborella trichopoda; assembly: GCF_000471905.2. The sequence goes on from NW_006500347.1 coordinate 3,233,812, forward strand.
ACTGTCAGGGGTGCCGGAAACATAATTCAGCGCCATCATCCCCACATTTTTTGGTCTGGATCTTTAGCTCACACATTGAGCCTCTTAATGAAAAACAATTATGTTTTTGATAATGTTAACTGTTCTTAATGAAAGACATTATTGATAAAGATCAGAAGAATGCATCTTTGGCTTTCCTCACACATTATTCCGAGGTGAAGAGAGTAGTGAAATATATAAGAAATCACACAAGGTGTTTGGACATATTCAAGGCCTTTTCGAAGCTTGAGAAACTAAAAATTAAGAAAACAAGATTCGGTTACCACTATATAATGTTGAGACGGCTTTGGAAGTAAGATCTGCCTCGACTACATTGGTGTTGAGTGATGCCTTGGACAGTCTCCAATGAGGCCCATCAGATACCAAACGTGGCAATGTTCGACAAGTGATTACGCATGAGAATATTTGGACTACGAATAAGTTTTTTTTGAGGTTTGCACAGCCAATATAGAAGATGTTGAAGTTTGCAGATACCGATAGAGTTGTGGTGGGAAATGCATACGAGCGCATGGATACAATGCTAGAAGAAATTGATTTGGTGCCGTACATTGAACCTCTATTGTATCAAAGACTCAAAAAGTTGGTAGCCGATAGGTGGAACTGGACTAATCTCCCTTTGCTTTATATGTTGACTCCGAAATATTAATCTCGAGAATGGCTGGCTACTTGAACTCCTACAGGGGATAAGAGGCTTAAGCCCCACCACCCACCATGATAATGAGGTTTCAGCATGTTACCTTGCTACGCTTGATTTGTCATATCTAGATGAGAGTGAGAAAGGGAGGATTCGACAACATATCGGTGATTTTGATAGAAATAAAGGCATTTTTTCCCTTCCAGCATCCGTTTCTAATTGAGGGACAATGTCAGCTGTTTCTTGGTAAGCTGTATATCGCGGTGGGATTCCTGAGTTATATTCTCTAGCAGTCAAAGTGTTATCACAAAGTGTGAATTCTTCGTGTGCAAGAAGATATTGGAGCATATACAGCTATATTCATAGTGTTAAGTGCAATCATCTAAATTCTGATCGCTCTGAATCATTGGACTATGTTCACCACAGTGATTGGTTACTGAGTACATTGCACACAAATTATCAAGAGAAATACATGAACTGGGATTCTCACCCTGAGGATGACCATCTCGAGGATGATGTTGAGTCATTACGGGAGTTAGATGCTCACCTCGACGCTGATGATGATGCCCGGTCCCCTAATCCATCACTAGGACCTCTCCTCCCCCTTGCATCTACCGAGACTGATGATGTGGTAGATGATACTTTGTCACGGCATGTGATCCAACCTTCAACCACTCGGGGATAATTGGCTTCAGTTGTTTCACAAAACTGCAATCCATTCGTAAGGGCAAGGAAACTACAAGATGATATATATCACACCTTAAAGTCTCTCTCTCTCTCTCTCGCAGGAGAGCTATGTTACCATATCATGCTTACTTTATAATCTGAAATGTGTGCGCAAACAACATCAAATAAAGTTGGCTCATTTTATTTCTATATATATATAATTTCTTTTTTTTGGGATGTCACTTGCATCAAGTCTTGACTCTTGAACTGTTTTTTTTAAGCTTTAATTAGATAAATTGCAGAAATCAGCTACTTATTACCCAATGTAAAGAAAGAACTTAACGTGAGAAAGCACTGGGCATGCCAGCAAATCCAATGAAATCGTAATTTGATTTGAGTGATCAAAATTCACGTCCAAAAGAAAACAATTTCTACATTCAAAAGAACAATAATTTATGACAAGGACCGGTGAGGAGGTTATAGATAAGAACAAAGTAACGGACGCTGTCTTCCTTTCTCTCTATTAAGTCTTAAGTCTTGACATCTACCTCTTTATGTCTTCCATTTATTGCGTGTTAAGATCTTATGCACCACGTGTCCCCACTCTACACTGTACACTATATTTTTTTTATTGTTACACTCTACAGTCTACACATTCTATAGTGCAAGGTCAAAGTCAATCGCATGAATGTCTCGTGTTGATCACATGACTGACTTAAATATCTCATAATTGCATGACTCCCACTTCTTTGAGTCCAATATATCATGTTTATCCCCATTCTAAATTTTTTCCCCCTTTTTTTTAAAGTCTTTTTTTTCCCCATTGTTTGAACAATGATAAATGATCAAGATACATATCTTCGAAGTTTGAGACCTGAGATCTAAATGAACTTTCAAGTTTTGTAACTATGCTTATGCATATGAAGTTCGACTATTACAATGAGTGTATGCAACATGCATGACTAAGAAGGACCAAAATCAAGTGGGGTTTCTGAGTTTCGAGTTTCGACTATTCACTCCTTGAGAATCAGGATTCACATTCACGATCCCTCACCTTCATTTAAAGGAGGCCTATCCATGATTCCATCTTGGCTCATGTCGAACAAATGGAAACAATGTTAAATGTAGGACGGAACCATGATTCCAATTGGCAAAAATGTCCCAGATCAGATGTGCGTTGATCGTTTCAATCCTTCAGCGTTCGCAGACTGTAAGAGAAAGGATGAATAATTTTTGGGGATCGCGGTTAAGAATCCTATTTATGCAACTCACGGTTTAACATACTAAAAATGCAGATCCTAATTATGGTAACCACAGTTATAACCTACTTGAAATCAGAATCCTATCCATGTGGGCCGTGATTAAAACCTACTTGTAAACAATGATCTTGTTTATAGGAATCAAGGTTAATATCTACTGGAAACACAGTTTCCATTTTCGGGGACCGCGGTTGAGAACTACAAGATTCAAGGGTCATAAAATGAGAAACTGTGAGGCAAACACCTACTTGAAACAAGGTACCCAACTTGGGCAATCGCAGATTAAAACTAGAGGAAACGAGGGCCATAAAATGAAAACCCGTAAACCAATCAAGATTCCCATATGGAACCATGGGACGAGGTTATGAACCGGAACTGTGGCCTTATCCACATGGTTGCCGCAACTATGCCTGAAATAACTAGAACATTGAGAGGATGGCACTGAACCAGTGGAAGCAATTGCTGGATTATTATGTTTCGGAAGCATCTGACAGATTTCAGGAAAGTTAACAATCCTGTAGAGCTGAACATGAAGCTCTCAAAAAATGATGTTCCGATTCTCCCTTTTCCAACAACTTAAATGAGGCTGGCACACTTTTCTGTTTGACCATCACTACCCAAAATACTAATCGTGCAGTTTGAGTGGTGAGCAAAATATTTCAGGCTCCCAGGACTTCTCATCTCAAATGTGTTGATTGTGTTGTTTGATTTGTTAATTCAATTACAACCCTTGGTGGCATTTTATCATCAACATGAGAATTTGCTTGGTTGCCTATGGAGAGTCAACTGGGCTGCAAATCTGGATACAAGGAGATCTACCACTGGAAATTCGGGGAATAGGTTTATCTGGATTAGGCTTGTACGGAAAAGAATCTAAATTTCTGGCACTCAGTAAATAATAACTTTGAATTTCACAAGAACATCAGAAATTATTGGACTTACCCCCAAATTACAAACTCCAGGTTGAACATAATATGCAAATGGCAAAATATTAAAGAACTTCCGAGCATCTTTCTTGGTTTGGAGCAGCTCCCAGCCACAGCAATGAGGTTTGGCTACAGATATCCAGCAAACAAAAGAAAAGAGAAATCCTAGAGTGAGAGATGACTAATAGGGAGCCTAAACTAGGGGGGTCTTTGAAGATGGAAGGTGGCATAAGCATGGGAAAGGAAACATGGGGTACCTAGTTGGACGCAGTACCGTTCCGAAGAGAAGGTTTTCTCATCATCAAAATGGTTGCAGAGTACGCAGCGCCTGCCTGGAGATTGCGAGGCATAACATGCCGAGAAATTTGAGCTACCGGGCATCTAACATGATGCTATCCTTAGCTGCCAGGACTCTGGAATATAATAGGGATGTTACCATACCTATGCTACGGATGATAAGGACATTTTGGTAGAATTTGCATCAAAATGAAGCTGTTTGCAACTAGAGACCCTAGATTTGGTGGAAATCAATTATGAAACTCGTATCTGCAAAGATTATTTTCCATGAAAAAAGAAGAGAGAAGGTGTGCCCCATTTCAAAAAGCGTGAAACAGGTCCAGCCTTGGGTAAAGAAGCGATGTGATTCACAAAGGTTGGGCAAGGGAACAAATAAATGGAGCACTGGGATTGATGTAAGAAAGCATTGGTGGATTTAGAGGGTATGAGCAAATTTATCAGGTTGGCAGAGTTCTGGCTTTATTTCCTCCAGAACTTTTTCCAGCAAAAGGTGACAATACATTGGGCTCTCAAATTTGAAGCAAATTATAGTAGAATGGCATTTTTTACAAGGCCACTCCATTTTAGAGGGCATTCTACAGTGTATTTAAAATGGAGCTTTATGAGGTAAATAGTAGAATTATGAGGACAACAACAGAGATAATAATGATAACGGAAACAATATTAATCTCTATAAATGTGTGAAGTTGGAAGCAGATTTTGCAATCCATGAGATATATAAATATAAAAAAGAGCATACCAATTAGAAGATGGCCTGCTTCATGAACAAGGACCCGACGCCGGTAAGGTGGCCAAAGAAACGAGATTTGAGCAATGCAACAACCACCTAGAAATATTGAGTCTAGCCAAGCTAGACCCAATACAGCAGCTAGGTTGGGTCTTATATCTATTCCTTTTGACAACAGGAAAGAGACTCCACCAAGAAAAGTAACTAACACGGCCCCAGAGCTTCCAGAAAGTCCCCACTTCTTGGGTGAAAGCTTCGAAGCTACAATGATATAATGTAACATTAAAAATCAAGTCATGTATAAACATATAAAGATAACAAGTTCACAATGAAAAGTAAAACAGAAAATTACCATCCAAGCCAGTTGAGGACTTTAAAATAGTTGGTGTCACATTTCTTGATCCCACAGAAACTGCAAACATAACAGAACATGAGAGGCACAGCCACACCCCAAATTCAAATTCCAATACAATAGGAAACTTTGTCCCTCGACTTGAAGCATTCACAAACTTGATCAATACAAGGAATGCAGCAAGACACCCTAAAAAGTTAAAACTTTTCATTTAAATGGTGATAAAATTATCCATTGAGCAATCTCAATTACAACATAACAAAACAAAAAGGACAATGTTACAATTTAACATAAATAAAGATTTGATAAGGCGCTATCTCAAAAAAGAAAGAAAAGGACCAGAACCTCTAACCCAAGCCCATCCCAAACTCAATAATCCTATATTACATGGCAAAGGGAAACCATAATAGCCCAAAAAATCTCACGCTCTTATGAAAATAAATCTAACAGTGATTCATGCCATCTCCACATCATATACCTTGGCCACCTCACCGTCCAATAGCAGAGGGCTCAAAAGAAACTAGGAGGAGAATCTAAATTCAGTAAACAGTGAGCAGGAATCCACCTCCAGAGAATCACATACCCTCAAGAGACCAAATAGGCTGAGAACACTTAATTCTCAACATGGCATACAGTGGAATGGTTCACAAAGGATCGACCTTAGCTTCGTTACCCACCTAGAAACACCAAAGATAATTTTGATTATGTTCTTATAATGGAAAACCTCATTAAGAGCCAACTCCCAACATTGTTCCTCTGAATACATCTTTATGGAAAATTATAGGAAAAACTCAAAAAAATGGCCAATTATGAGACCATCTTTCTTACTCATCTATTGACTTCACAGAACTCCAATAGTCTTTTATAGGTTTTATTAAGATTTACTTCAGTTAGGAAGAAATATACCCTTTGAAACCTTTTCTTTTTAAGAAGGCAATGACCATTGTTTATCTTCCCCAAAGTGTTTCAATCCCTAAAGAAATATTTTAAAAAACCAAACATTGAAGTTTTCAGAACACCTAAGGATAATATTAGTTTTGCCCTCACAAGTTTGTGGATCTCCATTTTAATAAATTTGCTCCTGCTTTTCAAAATTACCCGATCCATAATATTTTTGCATCCATTGGGTGCAACTCTTGTTTACTTGCCAGTTTGGGGAAGAGGATAAGATGGACAGTACAGCGCTCCTCCAGGACAGATGAAAACCACACTTTTTGCAGGTTTGCAGCAGCCCTTGATAGCCCCTGTTTTCGGCTTAAATCCCTTGAAAACCCTTTGTGGCTCCAAACTGCATGCTACTGCCCACGCGTTGCATACCATCCTGTCCGGGACATATCTGGATGGAAAAACAGGCCGTACGCCTTTGCAAACACCTTACATTCATTTCTATATGTTTTTCACTTGGTGCAAATGCGAAGGCATATCCACAGGCTTACGACTCTCATTATATGCCAATGAACTTTGACTTTACAAAACAGAGAAAGGGGGGAGGAGGGCATGATAGATGCGTTAGAAATAAAATTTCCGGAAAACAAAAGCAGTTGAGCTTTGATTTTTAGGGAACCCTTCCAAAACACCACAAGGATACAACCTATTATTTTTACAGAATTAGGAGCTGACTTACAAGCAAATTTGTCATAATGATGCCAATTCCTTGAGCTAAGGACCAGTTTCTAACGAGGCTGCTAAGATATATATTTCCATTCTTGTGCCGCAAGGGTGATATCTCAGTCATATTATAAGTCTGAAGACGTGAATATTTTGGACCTCGGCCACAAGGGTACAAATCTCACTCCTCGAGTAATACTCAAGCCATTTAGTGTGAGCCTGAGTCATACATCTGTCAACATGGACCTTGAGGTCCAAATCTGACTCATGGTGTAGGCTTTGACACATGAATCATATGCTTGAGGCCTGTGTCTTTGGGCTTTAGGCCTCAAATGTGCGCTTTAATCATTTCTTGAGTAGAAGTATTCAAGCACACCTTGAGGAGGGGTACACACTGCCTTTTATTCAGCAAACAAAAGGTAAGCCACTTTTTTTCTTTTTGAAAACCTGGTGGTGAGGATGCAATTAAGTGGAGCACCACTAACTTCAAAACCAAATTCTTTGTGACAAACCGTTTGCTTCAAGGAATAGACAGCTCTTTTAAGTCTCACATAAATGATTTTTGTTGTGCGCGATAAAAAACAATGTAAAGGAGGATACATAGGACATGAAAGCTGCTATAACTCCAGGACCTTGAGGATAATACTATTCATTATGATAACTTATTTTCTCTTTTTCTCAATAATTTAGGTTTGACATTTAAAGCACCTGCAAAGAACTCTCATAAAAGAGATTTATGCACAGTCGACTGACGAACATTTGACTCAAAACAACTTCAATATCAGGAACCGTAATCCCAAACCAAGAAAATAAGGAGTGATTTATCGATCATAAAAGTACTTAAAAAGATGCATAAATAGTATCCCTTGTAGGGTTCTCGAGATCCCTTCTCTTGCGGGCAAATCGATATAACACAAATCCCTACCTAATGTGGTGAGCACCCCACAACAATGAATCCAACAACCCAAATAAAATACCCCAAGAACAATATTGTGTGCAATATATTTGGGAAAATTATAGAATCAAGAAACAAGTAATATGGAAAATCATTATAACCACAATACAATCAAAAAGTTGAAGACGCACGGATTAACATGGTTCACCCAATAGAAATTTCCTACCATAATCCCACCATCAATCAAATCATTACTTTGTCTTCATCGACTAACACCATCGCCACAATGAAACTCCGATCAAATCCTGCCCAATACAAGAGCCACAATGGTGCTAGGGTTTACACAAGAAACCCCCAATCTCTACCTCCCAAAGCTTTTCTACACCTTTCTTTTCTTTTCTCTTCTTTCCTTATGTTTTCTCTCTCTAAAAATGTCTTTTATAAACCTCCACAAAGGGCCCATTTTCTACGACAAAAATGACATTTAACAAAAAAGAAATACCATAAGGAGTAATATTTACACCATATCCCAATAATCTCCACCTTGATGCAAAATCGCACTTTTGCCTTGCCAAACCATATCTGGTCATTTCTTTTTTGAAGAACCTAGAGAACTTAGCCAATTCCACAAGCTCTCTGGCCTAATAACTGACATGAGCATGCTTTGCTCATCTTCCTTCGTGCTTGTTCTTATGCAAACTCCACATTCTTCAGTACTCTCATTCTTGAGTTCTTGAGGCCACCTTGCCTTCACACATGCTCTAGGTGAATCCACACACCTACAAGCACAACCGGTGCTTGATCTCATATCACCGAGATTCCTTGCATAAGTATCTCACACGAAGCCTTCTTTATGTTCATAACATTAGCAATGCTTGCCCATACTTCTCAAATTTTGAAGTACCCATTTCACTTCATTCCAACATTTTCTTCCTAGGCTAAACACAAGCCAATCAAGAAAACTAAAAAGAAGTGAAATAACAAATCTTATACAAACCATGGCGATAATCAAAATCAACATTAGAGTAGCATGCAACACTCTAGTCACATCGGTCATTCCTTCACCAAATTTTGACCATTGGCCTAAAGGAAATTCATGAGGTGTTTCCAGCTTCACATTCCCTTGCGAGAGTCTCATATCTTCAATTTCTCCACCTTGCCGAATGACTTCATTAAGACCTTACTTTATTTTACCAAAATCTTCAATTGCCAAATCATGTATCTCCTCTTGAGCTTCATCTTTCTCTACAACCAAATTTACTCTTTCACTTATAATTGTGGTCCCTAACAATTTATACAAGTTTCCTTCCCGGACTCTCTTATCATAACTAGAGCCCCCTTTGAAAATTTGAGCACTCCACATTGCCCGGGAAATTTGTAGCCTTCCATATCTAGAGAAGATAGTGAAATGAAGCTCTTCTTCAAATCTAGTACATGCCTCACATTTTCAAATGTCCGAACCATCTCATCATACATCCTTATGAGAATCGAGCCCATACCAATCGTGTTACTCATTGAATTGTTTCCCATTGATGCCAAACCACCTTAACATGGCTCATATGCATCAAACCACGATCTATGTGGGCACATATGAAGTGTGACACCACTATCAAAAACCCATCTTTGATAGTACATGGGATTGCATCCCACCATCAACACCTCATCTTCAACATAACTAGATGTTGATTCTTCAACTTGGTGAGCCTCATTCTTGGCCTCACCTTTCCCTTCCATTCCCAAACCAAAACAGTTTGAGGAATTTTGTCTTTTTCTTTGCCAACACTTTTTTTTTATGTGGCCAAGCTTGCCACAAAACCAACAACCTTTGTCATAAGACCCCCTCGACTTTGATCGGCTACTTGAGGAATCTCTTGATGAACAAACTTGTTCATCCAACAGGCCTCTTGGCACGAGGACATCCATCCTTGAACCCATTGAATTATCCATCAATGCTTTCTTTCGAATTTCATTGGCAAGAAGTTGACTACAAACTGAGCTCAAATCAAGAGAATCTTGTTTGCTGCAACTCGATGTAGTAATGACAAGGTTATCATAGGATTCCAGCAATGTACAAAGTAAGGTGACCGCCTTATCTTCATCTTCCATTCTCACACCTATACTTTCAAGTTGACAAATGATAGTATTGAATTCATTCAAGTGTTCCGACACTTTGGCACCCTCTTTCATTCTCAAGGAATACAATTTTCCTTTTAAGAAAATTCGGTTTGTGTGGGAATTTGTTTGATACAAACTTTCCAATTTTTCCCACAAATCTTTTGTCGTCTTTTCGCCAACAATAGTAAACAATACTTCATTCGCTAAACACAAGCGAATAGTGGCCTGTGCCTTCATATCAAGTTCGTCCCAATCATCATCGGTCATATTTACCAGTTTCTTATCTTTTCTAAGTAGTGTCTTGTGTTGCCTTTGATGTACTGATACATCTTGCATTTTTAATTTCCAAATTTCAAATTTATCTTTCCCATGAAACTTATCCCCCTCAACTTGTGAAATGCCATTTTTCCAAATTACAACACACTTCCCTAGAGCTCTGATACCATTGTTGGGATGTGATGCAAATATCACCCCCTATGGTATTTTTCTTTTGTTAAAAGGCATTTTTGTCATAAAAATAGGTCATTTGTGGAGGTCTATAAAAGACATTTTTAGCGAGAGAAAACATAAGAAAAGAAGAGAAAAAAAAAAGAAAAGTGGAGAGAAGCTTTAGGAGGTAGATATTGGTGGTTTCTTGCGTAAACCCTAGCACCATTGTGGCTCTACTACTGGGGCGAATTTGATCGGGGTTTCTTTGTGGCGACGGTGTTAGTCGATGGAGACAAAGCAATGATTCAATTGATGGTGGGATTATGGTAGGAAATTTCTATTGAGTTTTCTTTCTATGTATAACGCCATATCTACAAAACTCTAAACTTGTAAATTTCTTCTTTGAGATAGTGAATGCATCCTTGCCCTCTTGCCTTTGGATGTAGCTGATTTTGGGTGAACCACATTAATCCGTGCGTCTTCAACTTTTTGCTTGTGTTGTGGTTATAATAATTTCCCATATTACTTGTTTCTTGATTATATAATTTTCCCAAATATAATGCACACACAATATTGTTCTTGGGGTATTTTATTTGGGTTGTTGGATTCATTATTGTGGGGTGCTCACCACATCAGGTAGGGATTTATGTTATCCCGATTTGCTCGAAAAAGAGGGGTTCTCGAGAACCCTACAATTGGTATCAAAGCACAAGGTGTGTACGGGGCTAAAGCTTACATTAAGAAAAAGATGAATGGTAGAGTTTGATGGATACATGATTTGAGGTAGAGAAATATGAAAACAAAGTGTTTGTGAAAATCCCACAATGGAAGCAAGTGAGAAGAAATCAAGAAATCTATTCAATGAAGGTTGCCAAGGCAATTATGATGATTTTGCTATTAAAGTGGAGATTGTTGGGTTTGGTGATAGCCAAATCACCATATGTATATTTTCTTATAAAAATTAGGGCATTATTGTAAAAAGAAAATGGACTGTATAGAGAAATAAGAAAGTGATATCTATAAAATAGAGTTAATAAAGACATAATACCTCCGAGAGAGCGGTATTCCCATGAGTTTTGGTTGGTTAAAGTTCCACTTCTAGAGAGAAAAAGTTTCTCCGTTGCTCTTGAAGTTATCTTTCAGGTAGCGGTATTGCGGTGAAAAAGAAGATATTGATTGACGGTCTTGCTCAATCGGGAGAGTGAGTTTAGAAGGGAAGATCGGTGATAGTCTTTTACCGATGTTTACAGATAATACCTATCTTTTGGGTTACAAGAGATAGGTATTATCTCTCGTAACCCAAAACTGTTTCATTGAGATAGTGGATTTCTACTTGCCGAAGCCGTGGATGTAGCCCTATGAGGTGAACCACGTAACTCGTGTGTTGTGGTGGTGTGCTTTTTATGTTTGTTTTATTTCTTGCACTTGATTTATAGTTGTATTCATCCACTTCATATTTAACCAATCATGTACATGATCTTGGTTGGGACCCCGATATTTGGGATTCCCGGTTCCGCAAGCTAGGGGTTCTCAAGAACCCTACAATCCTTCCACGTCCGGACTAAGATCTAGGCCTCAATGGTAACTCCTGATTCATCCACAATAAGCATGCCCAAACATAGAAATATTTGAAGAGTAACACAGCATCAACAGCAGAACAACTCACATTAAAAGATCTAAGAAAGTTGATCATATTACAAAAAATTAACATAGAAGCCAAGCTTTTATGGGTATCACCACATCAAACAATGCTCAAAGCAAAGCAGTAGTAACTCACAATGCAGTTGGAATATATAATCAGTAGCTCTCTAAACCTGTCTCAAAGCATAAATTGCTCCCATAAAAGGTTCATTCACCACTGATGCACTTGATTAGCATAAAAAATCCCGGACAATGTAAAGACCAATGCAAATTCTTTCTCTATCTATCTTTAACTTAGAAGTATTAAAAAAAATTTGTCAACGCAAAATCGAAAAATCAGATGGAAAAGAAAAAATTCTCAATAGGCACATACCCATTTACAAAACCAAAAAAAATAAAGAGCAAGCAATCAAGCTACTTCAGTGCAAGAGTATTATGATCGAAAATTTTAAAGAGAGAGAAGAATAATATCCCAACTGAAAAAAAAAAAAAAAAAATTGCAGAGAAAACATACCCCTGTTCTTATATTTCCCGAAATTGGGCAAGAAGCCCCTCAATTGAAGAAATTCATAAGCACTCCCCACCATCTTCATATCATCTGCATTTAAGCAAGCATCGAGCACTTCCCAATCTCTCACTAGCCCACCTCCAGTTGTTATTTGAACATCTGAAGGAAGGGGCTCAAGAGATTCCAGAAACTTCAGGGCTCGACCGAGGTCCCTTTCTCTCACTGCTTCTTCATATTCCTGCCATTCCTTCAAAGCTTTCATTGCTCTTTTGCTTTGAGTTTTTTTCTCTGAAATTGGGTCTTGGCTGCAGAAGGTGCCATTAAAATGGAGGGAGGTGGATGAGGATGCTCTTCTTATGAAACAGAAATGGTGAGATGGGGCTGGTGACGGAGAGAGAAAGAGAGTAGAGAGAGAGTGGGTGCTGAGAGAGTGCACCATTAGAACGCGAAGACGATGACAGTCCGCTCAGAGAGAGAGAGAGGAGGCCATTCAACTTCAAATCCAAAAAGCAAAACCCTTTTAATACCAAATCACACCTCCAAGGATATTTACGTGGAAATGTAGATGTCCGACCGGTGCCTAAGAAATCGGATAGACTCGCCGAACGATCAGCCGCCCATTCCAGTTGACCGAGTGTTAAAAAAACGCCAAGTCGAATCGAACTCGTCCGGTTCGGGAATCGCCATGGACGGATCGAATCGGTGAAAAAAACAAGAATCGTCCGGTTTTAGAGAGAATCGGACGATTCTGCACAGTGACTCGCCGATTCACTGTACGGAATCGGCGAGTCGTTTTTTTTTTTTTGTAATCCATGATAGATTTTTTTGTAATACTTGATCAATTTTTTTGTAATCCATGATCGAATTGTTTTTTTTTTTTTGTAATCCATGATCGAATTTTTTGTTGTTTTTTTTTTTGTAACCTATGATAGAATTTTTTGTAATCCATGATCGAATTTTTTGTAATCCATGATCGAAA
>NW_006500347.1:3251721-3363232 GCF_000471905.2 Amborella trichopoda
ACGTATCAAATTTCATATTTATACAATTTGTATAAAAAAAACTAAAAATAAAGTACTTTGAAACGTTGAATCTAAAATCATATGATGAATGGCTTCTCTTGATCAAAATTGGACCGCCGGATGGTAGAGGGAAGATAAAACTTCTTAGCATAGGGGAAGCATAGAAACCTCTCCCTTAAAATTGTATGGTTGGAGTTGTGTCATCGACTAAGCCACAAAGTACAAAAGAAAATATGTCAAATTTTTGTAACACACTCAAATCTTGACATATAATGATCTAAAGCAATTATGACCTCCTTGTACTAAAAAAATAATATTGTAATATATAATTTCATAGACAATAGAGAGGAGAAAAATGACATATTTGTATCAATTAGTGTTTTAAAACCTAGGTCAGTGCGGTGGACCGTCCACACACATATTTGTATCAAATTGCTAAATCGTTAATTCAAATTGATCTAGATTGGTTTGAATCGGTGATCTAGAAAAAATAAAAAATAAAAAATAGAATATGTGTTTATGGGGGAGGAAATTAAGGGATCTAAGTAATATTAAATAAATTAAAAAAAAAAAAGAAAAAAAAAAAAGAAAAAAACTTCGTGAGAAAGCAGGCTTGATACCTTATAGAACCAGTTTAGTATTGCCCGATCTCCAATCCAGATTGGCAATTTCCGATTCAAATAGCCGTGACTTAAAACATTGATGCGATCAACATAAACATAATCTCTGCTGGAGGTATGGATGCCTTTTCACACCAATTGATCCATAAAAAGATTCACTATGAAAATGGATCAATTGATGAGAAAAAACTTCCGTACCACTTGATATTGGGGAGTTATTCATGTGAATTTTATTTCATGACAACATTTTCATACGAACCAAAATTACCTTTTTATTGGTCGTATACTTGCAAACCTTGGCTCCATTGCCTATTATAGACAAAAGAGAGACGAGCCAATTTTTAAGGATACTGTGCCTAAATCAAAAGGGTAGGGTTTGTATCAGGCTTAGGCTCTAAACAATCACATCAAAACACACTTTCAAATAATATACGAGAAAAATAGTTTTAATATTAAAAAGATCTGTGATAACTTTAAACTATATTTTCATCTTTAACTGTAAAATTTAAAGTTTCAAAAATAATGTAGATCAAATGGATCTATGAAAACTTGAAAATTAACGGTTAAAAGATGTATTATAAAATACACTATTTTCAAAACTTGAAATCCATTTTTTTTCTCATGTCTATGCATCTTCAGGTTGAGGTGATCAATTTGAAAATATTTAAGCATCAAGATAACCTCTTCTAGTGAAAGTTTTGAGGTGCACCTTGATTGTTTACACCGTCCCACTTATAAAAACCTTTTCTAAGTAAAAAAACATCCCTTTAATTTATTTTTTTCACTGAGGAGTACTACGCTAACAGAGCATGCTCCCGCGGGAGCATAGAATTTCTTGGCATCTTTGAGAAATGGTTAAAAGAGCGAGCCCTCTTTTGAGTTGAAGTAGCTCAGGGGTAAAATACAGGAAGGGCAGTAGGATGATAATCCGATAATGGCTATCCGTGCTGCAACAGTTGTGGCCGTGAATACTGCTACGGCTACACTCATAAGGCATTATCACCACCTACCACTGTCTTTCTCTCTTCTCTTCTTTCTCTCTTGTCTTCCCTTTAATTTACTCAATACCTTTTTCTTTTGTTCCAATTCAGCAGAAACTCCTCTGCACTTCGAGCTGCTTCATTAAGTTTTAAAGTTCCTCCTTTTCCTCAAGGACCCACCATTCGTATTACCAGGTAATCTCCTTTTCTTCAATGTGGAACACCTATTATGAGGAGAATACTTTCATGTCTTGGACTTTAAATGAAGATAAACAATTTTTCTATTTATTTTTCTAATCGAACTAGAAATATCTAAGTTTTGAGAGATTTTGCGTCTTGGGTATGTTTGATTCAGACCTTATTCGTGTCCAAGAGCAACAATGGATGAGGCATCTGCTGCTAAAGAAGCAGCAGCCTCTGCAAATTCTGCAGCTCCAACCATGTAAGGTTTTTTATTTAAACATGGTTCTATTTTTGCTTTTACGGGTGGCACGAGAAGCTTTATTTTTATTTTCTCCTTCGATCGAGGCTTTGCATGATAAGTTTTGCCTTCTTATTTGAATTTTATGCATCTATTTCATTGTCAAAGGATTTGTTTAATTGTTATTTTATGCTTTAAGATTTGATAAGATCATTGCAAAGGAAATCCCTTCTACTATCGTATACGAGGATGAGAAGGTGTTGGCTTTTCGAGATGTAAATCCACAAGCACCTGTTCATATTCTACTGATACCAAAGGCCAGAGATGGTTTGACACAACTCTCAAAGGTAATGCATCGCTTCGCTACCCATATCTCCATCTTATACTTCTTCATTATTGATACATAGGGCCTCTGAATTTTCAATGAGGGGTAAACCTCCTGTTGAAGAACCAATGCTTCCGTCCCTAATTATGATATATCATGCACTATGTTTCCTGGTCATTTGACTCCATTGGTGCCAATGCTTGAGGAATGACTACGCGGCATTGTTTTTGTCCTTCAATTGTGCCATCATTGTCTGCTATTATTTTTCTTGTTGAACATTATTATGTTGTTCATTTCCCTGCACAAGTTGTGCCCAGGGTTTTAATTAACATCTCATGGGGATCACTATTTATAATTTTGATTTGGACTCAAATTGGTGGGTTTGTGTTATACAATCATAATATCAGACTTGTTTCTGCTTATACTTAAGTTTTAATTTTTACTCAAAATTGTTCTAATCATTATTCATCAAACAATTATATAGGTAACTACATGGAAAAAGAGGTAAACTGCGTCGTCTTAGTGTAGCCTCTGATAATCTCATGGCTCTAGTGAATAGTGGACCACTTTATTTCCATCTAGATCGCGTTTCTTCAAGTATTGGGATTGTCAGCCCACCCATCAAGATTGGCATTGTTAGATTTCTGCTCACCTCTTTTATATCCAAGCCTAACTTAGGGATTTTTGCCATGTTCTTGTCTTTGGATAGTTTGAAGTTTTATACAATATTGAGCAGCCCTGCATTTTGCAGAAGGAGAAACCGTTATCAGGCTGGTTATATGGAAATTGGAACCATGTTGCCATTTTCGTAGATCATTAATTTGTTGAGGGAAAAACTACTTATGGATGGCCCTTGCATATCTATAGCACTGATCGAAGGCCCAAAAAAAAAGTAATGTTGAGCTGCTAAAATTGTAGTTCTCATTGTCCCAGCTATCGACAGTCCAGCATTGTAGCTATATAAAAAGCTTCGTCCAACAAAATTGATTGTTATATGGGGCTTCCATCAATACTGTAGAAAATGATGGCTCTGTCCATTTAAAGTTTCCTCTTGTATATTTAGAGGATGTCAAGTCCGCTTGTCACCTTTATGAGGACAAGGACACTGACATCTAAATGGACTCTAATATTGCACACTACTTCTCGAAAATTAGGTGTTTAGGATAATCACATCTTAAAAGATTCCATGATTAAGATGTACAAAGTAACTGAGATTAGGCTTGGTTTTTTACACAGTAGGCTGTATTCATTGATATTCCAATCTTCAAATTTGAAAAAGACAAATTTTTAAGTAACATACAAATACTTGTGTCTTAAAAGGATACTCGTGGTACTACATAAGGAAATGTTTGCTTCCCCTAACCAAGATGACCAAATTTTTGATACTCGTTAATAATGTTACATTTTGAAGTGGTCAGTCTTTCTGATGGATGTGAAAAATGTGCGATCTGTTTGAGAAAATTATGTCATTTTAACTGTGCCACACATTCTGTCTAATCTGAGTCTCCTGGTAGGCTTGATAAGTTGTCCCTTGGCCTGTACTGGGCCCCATCTTTATGTCCCTTGAAGCAATCAATGTGCCTTGGCCTTGAAATCCTCTGAAGCCCTTTAATCTTTAAATTTGTTAGAAGTTTTGTTTTATTGGTGACTATGTGTTCATGTTTTAAATGTTTTTTGAGTAGCAAAATTCAGGGAAAAATATATGCTCCACAAGCTCTTGTTGCTACCATCAGTGGCCATGGTTGGTATATGAATGGCCATGGTTAGGTGTTTGGTAAATACATGTTGGGATTTGTTTTGTTGAGGCTGTAGAAATATATGACGAGCTTGGTTTCAGACTTGATTAATTATAATGTACTGACAAGGCTTAAACTTCATGAATTCTAGTGATTCTGCATAAGCCAACCAAATCCCACCCTTAACCTAGGTCATCAATGCTGCTATACAGTTATACTGTTAATCTTTATGGTTTTTAACATACACCCCTTGTTTGGCTTGGAAAATTTCATGTGAACTGTAGTTAACTGCCCAGTTTGCTCAATCCAGGGGATGTGGAGTAGTTTCTTTACCCACTTCATACCTTGGCTTACCTGTTTGTCTGGGGAAACCTAAAAAGAATCTCTGTGGTCACACCATAGACAAGTTTGACCATAAATTTGCAGGTTGGAAGGGCCGCTATCTATCCTCTGCTGGGAGAGTCACTCTCATTAAGGCTACTTTCTCCAATGTTCCAATTTACCAAATGTCCTTGTTCCACATCCCCGCCTTGATTGCAGCTCGCCTTGAATAGCTTATGAGGAATTTCTTGTGGTCCAGAGATTGTACAACCAATGATTTTCACCTAGTCGCTTGGGACAAGGTGGGTAGCGAAAGCTTCAGGTGGTTATGGCATCCGAAACCTGAGAGACACAAATTCTGCCCATCTATCCAAATGGTGGTGGAGACTTTTCACCCAAGAGGGACAACTATGGCAGGAGGTTCTCCACACTAAATATCAAATCCACCCTACCAGATGGATGCCCCCATTCCAGGCCAATAGCCTCTCCTCAGGCTTCTAGTGTTCACATATGTGCTGCTACGACCTTTTTAAATCTCATTCTCGCATGCTCCCAAGAAGAGGCAGCCACACACTCTTTTGGAACGACATCTGGGTCGGTCACACTCCTTTGAGGGAATCCTTTCCCAACCTTTGGGGGAATCCTTTCCTGACCTATTTCTGCTAGCTGTAGACAGAGATGCTTCCAACCTTGACCAATTCCCACTAACCATTTCCCCTCTCTTCTGGTCTCCCACTTTTAGACAGGCCCTTCGAGACCATGAAGTGGGGTCTTTCCTGCAGCTCCAAGCCAACCTATTTATCTTCCTCCCTCGGACACAGATAGACATATTTGGTCCACAACTCTCATGGTTCTTTCACAGTTTCTTCATGTTATTTGAGTGCAGCATCCTCTCTCAACCCTCCTCAGGCATTCCCCTCCTCGGCCAAAGCGTGGCTACCCTTATTCCTCCTAAGCTTCAAATGTTCAATTGTGTCTCTATCTACCAAAGGGTGCTCACTGTGGATCAAATTCAGAAGCAAGGCATCCCACTTCCCAACCGATGCCCCATGTGCCAAAATGCCGAAGAAACCAATGCCCACTTGTTCCTCCAATGCCCGGTAGCTGCTTTGGGGGCAATTTCTTCCACTCTTTGGTTGGGTTTTGGTCACTGCTCAGTCAATCCATGGCCTTTTCAACCTTTCACTATACCTCCCATGGCCCAATGAAGGACCCATAGTATGGAAGGCAACAGTCTGTGCCATCTTGTGGTCCATTTGGATTGAAAGAAACCACAGAATTTTCAGAGGTCAAAGTAATTCAGCAGTGAGATTGGTCATTTTCTGGACCTAGAACCTTAAGAGATTTAGAGCTTTCTCCTCCTCAAATTTCTGCCTCAATTGGATCTAGTTGTGTCCCACCACTCCCCCCCCATTCCTCCAACTGGGATGGATCAAAATGAACTTCGATGGATGTTCCCTAGGAAATCTAGGACCTGCCAGGGTCGGAGGCCTGTTCATTCAGAGACCATTCCGGTCATATTATTTGCTCCCTTTCCAAACACATTGGTACCAACAATAGCACATCAGCGGAGGCTATTGAATTACTTGAATGTATGAGGGAGTATAGACCAGAGAGGGGCAATCAGATTGCAATAGAAGGAGACTCCAAGTCAATCATCGCTTGGGCCTCTGTTTCTATCGATCCTCCATGGAGACTAGCCCATAACTTCGATGAAATCTTCGACATTAGCAGCACAATTGAAGTTTCCTGGACTCATATCTGGTGAGAAGCAAACTCACTGGCTGATACCCTCTCAAAAGAAGTTGCAGCAGCTTCGCCAGAGATTGGCACATAAAACATCTCTTGTACACAGTTACAATCTCGAATTTTCAGATTGGGAATGCACAGAATGTTGCACAGAATTTTGTATCTTATTTCTTTCTTGTAGTCCCTTAACCCTGTAACGAGGGTCCACCTTTATGTATACTTACTCCTTACTCTTAATACAAGCTATCTTCTCTCAAAAGAAAATCTGTAGTTAAACCTAATCTTCTTACGGTGTTTGATTTGAACCTTGTTGGGCAGTGCCTATACTATTAAATGAGGACCTAAATAGCCATCAAAAACTTATTTCAATAAGGCTGATGCTTCTGCAGGTACTCAGGGATTCTAGGGTGATTTTGTTCGATGGTTAGATGTCTTTGCCTATGTCAATATTCTTTCTTATTGTTTCTTTGGGAAATATTCTTTCTTATTATTTATTTGGATGAGTATTCGACCTTAGACCACTTTGATCTTAAGACTTTGTGATGTACGAGAGTGAGATTTTATCAAAGGCACTTCTATGTGGATGCCATAAGGGGGGTTTGTATGAGAGTTGGAACAAACGCAAGTGAGGGTTGATCAACCTTGTGAATGAAGATATTAAGCTCTCAGAAGTTGAGGCCTTCATTCTTGCGTCTGCAAGATTTCTTGGTTTTAGCAATGTATGTCCTTCCCAATGATCCTCATGAGAGCATTTTAGATGGAAGTAAAATGATACAAGAAGCATCCCACAATTTTCTAGGTGCTTTTCATATGTTTTCAAGAGTTTCTGAAAGCATACCATTTGTCTCTGCCATCATTTTTGGTCTAGTGAGGACATCATCAAATCGAAAGAAAAGAAAGGGAGGAGATCTTAAATTTTCCAACACTTATCTCAAGCAGCTATTTATGACATGGAAACCAAGCTTCACCATCTTTAGATGAAAAGAGTAGATCCTTTCTTGGCTGGGTACCTAGCAGCCTCATCTTATCTTGAGTATGCCCCAATCCTACGTTTGTTATTCTTATCTCCCCAACAATGAAGTACAAAACTGTGAGAGCTGAACTTTATCAAAGGATTTCATTGCTATCCTTCTTGCTAGTAGCAGCTGGTGATGAGCCTAAGTTGACATCACTTGTCCAGCATTACTTTTTCAGTTGGTGTTGTTGGGTAATGTACTAATGTCATAAAACTGCATTTATGATTCTTTAATATGGGGTATGTTGTTACCATCCTCTTTTTCAATTGCGCCTGAATCTACTCAAGACTCTATCTGTACCAGGTCTTTGCTCTTTCTGTTAACTTTTATTATTTTCATATATAGATATTTGAGTGGCATGCGCCACCCTTTTCTGTGTTTTATGATCTAATGAACTTGTGACTTGGAACTAAGTTTGGACAGATTTTGGTCTTAAACGCAGTAATTATTATAGCTGAAATACAGAATGTTGCATGAACATGGTTAAAGCTTCCCAAATAAATGCTTTGTATTCAAAGAAAGCAGATACTCAGTTTGGATGATATTTTCTGCTGTTCAACTAGATATTTCTTCATATTCGATGCATCTGTTATATTTGTTTTAACATTTGAACAAATCCGCCTGTATTTTAAGACTGTGATCACCTCTTCCCAATCTTGGGCAATTGAAGACTCATTCCCTTTATAAACCTGTCAAATTTGTCACGATGCCAGAAATGTCTTCAAGAGGCTCCATTTTGTTAATCTATTTTAGGTTGGTCAAAACCATTAGGCCAGGGTTGAGTTCAATGGAAATGAAGAACTTGCCATGCCAACTCATTTGAATAAAACATAGTTTCAATTGTGGATTTTTTTCTTTGGGCTTTAATTGGTATTTTGTGATATTGGAACTGAACTGTTGTTTTTCTTTTTCAAAAACCCGTATGTTACTCATTTCTTGTGTCCTAAATCATACTTCTCTAGGCTGAATTTAGACACAGTGAAATCTTGGGTGATCTTCTTTACACTGCAAAGCTGGTTGCTGAGAAGGAAGGTCTCAAGGATGGGTTTCGTGTAGTTATCAATGATGGACTCGATGGATGTAAGTATTCCTGATTTGTAAAGGACGTTTCTAGTCCAATTTCTTGCTGGTTTGATCTTTTGTCTTATCTAAGTTTGATCTCTTCTATGAATCTTATTGATTCTATTATTCCAGGCCAATCGGTTTACCATCTTCACTTGCATTTGCTTGGTGGAAGACAATTGAAGTGGCCACCTGGTTGAATCCTTAATGAGCATTGTCCTTTTTTTTTAATTTGTTTTCAGTATTTAGTTTCATTATACCTTTTTTCGCAGGTTGAATTGAAACCATGAACCTTTGATGTTCATGGTTTTTCGCATTTCAAACATGCTTACAACGGTAGAGCTGATTTCTTTCAATCTATCTGCATTAATAAAATTTTTTACAGAATGATATGGGAGTTTTGCTTTTCAACTCCAAAAGAATGGCATTACAGTCAACAAAAATAATAGACAATAATAAAAAAGGGGAAAAAAGAAAAAGGAGGAGGAGAAGACATATAGTTTCTTCACAAACTCATTTACCTTCTCTGAAATGGCTGGATTATTTTTAGTATTACCTGTAATGAAGTAACGATTGTTTTTGATATTACCTGATGAAGCAAATAGTCTCTTGAACCATGTTTATGAATGGAAGGACATTGAGGTACTAAGCTACATTTTGATGGTTATAGCTGGTTTTGCACTCCTGGTCTAGGCCTTATTGAGATTTTCTGTGTCTGATCATATAAAAGATGGACGAGTGCCATTCCAATCTGCCACTAATGTCCACATATCTTTTGAAAGTTCCATATTGCTTGTGATGAACTTTGCTATTCGTGATTTGTGAAAACTCTCTATTTCTGATTTGTGAAAACTCTCTCTCTCTCTCTCTCTCTCTCTCTCTCTCTCTCTATATGCTAGTGCTGTCTCTTGAGTATGAAATATTTTGTTGTTTAAAAGTAAAGATCGTCCATAAAAGGCATTGCAAGGGCTGACCCATTATTATAGTAGCCATTATCATGGTACCGGTGGTTTGGTGGATGCAAGCAACAATGCAGTTTTTGGTGGATGCAAGCAACAATCTGACTACAGTTTTTGGAGAGCCTCATGGCCATCCAGCCTACATTGCCTGGCAAAAACTAGTCATTCAGCTCTTGTTTCAAGGTCTCTCAAATGCTTACCCCAGCTTTGAGGTGTCCTCAACTAGCATCGTTCTCAAGAGCTTGGCATCTCCAAAAAAGTAAATAATACAAATGCCTATGCGATCTTCTTCTTGGGCATGAGCATCCTGAAAATATTGTTCAATGTCGTATTGGAAGTTCTCTAATAGTATGGAGTCCCCCATGCCCTCAAATGCCTTGGGCTCTAGCACATTCTCATATTTTTAGAAGGTCCATCCCATATATGGTATTGCAGAATTCTTGATATGAGCCATGTGTGCCTGGGTCACGAGACTTGCCTTGAAGGAGTATGTGTAGGCTTTGAAGTTGTCCATTTGCTCTGTCATATGAGCATCATGTGTGTCACCTCTCTCTTTAATGTCAGCCTCCAAGCAATTGATTCAAGCTTCCAAGGAGGTGAAACTCCGCCCCAACCCACTGTCTTAGCTCTGTAGGTTCGTGGAGTGCTATAGCTGCTCCTTGAGGTGGTTAACATTCTCCTGAATTTTTGTTGAGACAGCACTAACCATGGTCAAGAAACCTAGGTCTGATACTAATCACCATGGGGACTAATTTTTCCACTTAGGAAACCCATGTGGAACCAAGCATAATTCGAACTTGGCCCATCACAAGACCAGTCTTCTGTAAGCATACCCAATAGGAATGGGGCAAAGAATCATTCAAGGTAGCATAGAAGATATAGGCAAGGACTGTAGTCTGCTTTTATTGCTCTATCCCTTGATTATGTATAGCAATGAATGCCCTCAAGGGTTTAGGCAAGGGGTATATATGGCACCAAGTATGCATCTATAGACCCTCATTTACATGGAACCGCCACCATTACTCACCACCTAGTATGTCTCTACCATCAATGACCGCCAACATATTCCATCAAGGGGGAGGGGGGGGGGGTTCATGTCAACCCACTCCACTAGTCATTATTGCCCATGCATGGTCATTACACAATCATTACTATCAACACTACTCAATACATGAACATTTACCCTATCTCACATGACCTATAGTTGTTATATAAGATCATGTCTAAGGCAGCTACATATTTCAAACTCAAGTTCTGACACCTTATGCTTAGCAAGGTGTATGGTCAACTGCCCATTGCACATAGTCTATTCATGTGTCTTGTGGGGTCAAGCCACCAAGGGTCATATCAATCAAACCTGAACACGTTGGTCTTAGTGATCCACCAAGTCCGACTGACTTAGTCATTTGTATTCACTATCTTGCCCACGGCCTCGCACCAAGAGTCTCTGCTACTTGCCCACAATGTGCATGCATCCATCCATCATGCCACATAAGCCTTACATATACTCCTTTTTAGCGTCTCTTCAATCTGTTTTATCACGATGGAATTGTACGCAAAGCAATTAACTCCATTATTTCTCTCATCCCTAAAAAAGGCGTTGTTGCTTCTCTTCAGGATGTGCGACCCATTTACTTACTTTCTACATGCTACAAGATGCTAGCTAACAGGCTACGTTTGGTTATCAATGACGTGGTTGAAGGACCACAAACTACCTTTATCAAGGATAAACTCATTATGGATGGTATTTTGCTGGCACAAGAGACAATTCATACCACTTCTTATTCTGGAACTAAAGGTCTCCTTTTTGAAATTAGACTTTGAAAAAGCTTACGACGAAGTAGTATGTGATTTTTTGGACAAGATCTTGGAACTCATGGGATTTGGTAATCATTGGAGAAAATGGATTAAGAGTTGTTTATCATCGGCTCATTTCTCGATCTTGGTCAGGAATAAGGCCACTGGTTATTCAAAGCTTCATGGGGATTGCGTCAAGGTGATGCTCTATCCCCTTTCCTCTTTACCTTAGTAGCAAAGGCTTTCAGCAAAATGCTTCAAGGGGTGGTAGACACAAGCCTTATACATGGTCTACGGCCTTGGCCCAATGGCTTGGTCTTAAGCCATTTACGGTATGCAAATGACACTCTGATGTTGTTAGACTGTTCTTCGGAGAATGTGCAGAACACTTGGTTGTTTCTTAAGCTCTATGAACTTGTTTCCTGTGCTCGTATTAATATGGCCAAATCTCGGATCATTGGGATTAACTATGAAGCTTCACAAATCCAAGATTGGGCACTCTGGTTGAATTGTGAAATTGATCACTTACCAACTAAATACTTGGGTCTGCCACTCATTGATGACAACACTCCTCGGTCCCTTTGGGATCCACTCATTCAGAGGGCTCATCACAAACTCGACGGCTGGAAATCCAGGTTCTTGTCCTTCGCTGGCCAGACAACTCTTGTTAAAGCTACTTTCTCTAACATTCCAATCTATTATTTTTCAGGCACCCGGAGTTATCATCAAGAAGTTAGAGCAATTAAGGCGCAATTTCATGTAGAGCGGTTCCCAACAAAAAAGCAAGTTTCAACTAGTTAATTGGGCCTTGGTCTGCCTTCCTCTCAAAGAAGGGGGACTGGGAATCCACAAGTTGAGGGTAGTTAATGAAGCTTTACTGACTAAATGGTGGTGGAAGCTTTCTACTGACCACAATCAGTGGGTCAAGTTATTTTGGGCAATTATGGCGGAGACCTTCATTACTAAAAAATGCTCTAGATTGGCCACCCTCTTGACAGTGTGGCGAGGTATTGACATGGTTCGGTCGCTTTTTTGGCTTACACTAGGATGCTACTTGGTGATGGAAGACTGACTAGGTTCTGGCATGTTAAATGGCTTGGGGACTACCCACTAAAGCTGGTGTACCCTGATGTTTACTGAAGGTCTATTCACAAATCGGAGGTTGTCTCAAATCTCATTTCTATGGAAGGTGGCCTGCCCTGCTGGAATCTATTGCTAAAGCATAAGGAGGTTGGATGAACGGGTGGCGGATCGATATGCTAATTTGTTGTCATGCCTCTACAACTTCTGCTTCCATCCTAGAAAGCCAGATAAACTAGTTTAGACATTGGAGCCTGATGGTTGTTTGTCAGCCCCGTTCTCTATATGAGGTTCTCTATATGGATCGCTATATTGAGGATCGACCCTATCTTGCTATACTTTGGAGATGTAAAGCACTCAGTAGGGTTAAATCCTTTATGTGGTTGCTTGGTTTTGAATGCCTCCTCATTGTCGACTGACTACGCAATATGGGGTTGATCTTGCCCAACGTGTGTCTAATGTGCAAGGTTGCTGAGGAAACCATAGATCACATGTTTATTCATTGCCCCTTTGTGGCCACTCTGTGGGATTGGCTGAGCTTGCTCTCAAATTGGATTACTCCGCTCCCGGAGGGGACTTGTAACCTGTTGCAACAGTTCTGATCGCCACCCTTTTTGTCTTTGGGCATTAGCTTGTGGAGGATTGTTGTAGGTGCATCTCTTTGGAACCTTTGTAAAGAGAGGAACTTAAGAACTTTTGAAGGCCGAGTTCGTGATTACCCACCTTTTCTATCGCTATCAAGAAAACCATCATCATGTGGTCTTTTGCTTCTCGGCCTATCATTTCTTTCCCCAAAGAGCTCTTCTTCTCTCATCTCCCAGAGCTTTTGTTTTTTAAAAAGAGGCTTAGGCGCCTAAAATGCTCTTGGGCCACGCCTCTTGAAGGTTGGCTGAAACTCAACTTTGATGGGAGTGTTCGGCACAATATGAGCGGTTATAGGGGTCTTTTTCGAGATCACACTGGTACCACATTGTGGTCTTATCACGGGAGGATGCATTTATGTGAAGTTTATGAGGTAGAACTCTAGGCACTCAAGATGGGAGTGACACAACTAGCCCCGACACATCTCAAAGTTATTATTGAAGGTGACTTAGTGAATTTCATCAAATGGTGCTTAAGGTCGGATTTTATGCCTTGGAACCTGAGTGTTATTATGTATAAAATCATTTTAGGTCTGGTGTCCCGCGAGGTCATTTTTGCTCATGTTAGACATGGATTCAATTCAGATGCTGATGGACTAGCCTCTCTTGCGACCTCCCATGCTCAACTACATTCTATGCTGGTGAAGGAGCTAGTCTAGACCAACTTGAAGGACTCATGCCTCTCAAAAGTGTGGGTTTTTAAGAACGGACTGAGCTTGTCTAGACTAGTGAGGGTTAGGCTTGTGATTCTAGCATTTCCCTTGTGAGAAATCTCTGTTTTTATGTATTCAATGTGCGGGAGAAAGCTCCATGTAAATATACAAAGGTGGTTACCAAATATATATATATATAAAAAGGTAACACACAAATAAGGCAAAAAAATATCTTTATACAACCTACATGATCAAGGAAAGATCATCCCATCTAGTAAAAAGAAAAGAAATATACAAAACATAACACAATTTCACACTCCCCCGCAAACTAGTGATGGTTGGAAACGAACCCTTGAGAGTTTGCAAACAAAGCTTGAGAAACGAGGAGCATTATGAGAATTTGTAAACAAGCCAGCAAGTTATGTAGAAGATGAGATGTGCAGAAGATGAGATGTGTAAAAGAGAGATTGTTCCAGCTAGATATTCCTGTCAAACAAAATGACAATCTATTTCAATATGCTTGGTGCGCTCATGGAACTCGGCATTCTTAGCAATATAAATTGTACTTTTGTTATTATAATACAAGGGAGTGGAAGCAGAAAGCTCCATACCCAAGTCTGCTAATAACTAGGGAAGCCATACAATCTTAACTGTTGTTTGGGCTATGGATCTGTACTCAGCTTCAACAATTGATTAATCAATACATTTTTGCTTCTTACTCTTCCAAGAAATAAGAAAGTCACCGAGAAGAATACCAAAACCTATAGTAGACTTCCAATAAGAAGTAAATAGTATGTACAAAGTCCGCTCATAACTAATATTAACATGAAGGTCTAGATATGCATCTGTTAATAGGACAAAATTTACAATGGTGAATTTGAACAATAGTTACAAAGGGAAATTTAATCATGACTACAATTTCTCCCAAAGCTGGTTGTGCGCACTCGAACTATGAGATTGTAATTACCTTAAAAAAATATTTACCATGGTTTGATGAGTTTGGCTGCTCAGTAAGTGATCATCATGGTCCTAAAAAATAATCATAGTGGGAAGATATAAACAATGTCAAAAAGGAAGTCTATTAAAAAACAACAATGCGAACAAAAGCATTTATGGATAACAATTTCTCTTTCAGAAATAAATAGTTAAACATAATCTAAATGATTGAAATGCATATAAACATTTTAACAGCAATGCATAATTCAAAAGATTTCACAAAATACCCTACTTGCGTCCTAAGTAGGCCACCTATATACCCTATCACCATTCTGGATGGGTCCAAACAATCCCTGCAAGTCCAAACATACCTCGCCGACGTACTGGATGAGTCCAAATAGTCCCTATTGGTATAATCAGATATATCCACACAATCCCTGCAGGTCCGATCATACCTCACTGATGTTCAAGATGAGTCAAAATAGTCCCTACTAGCATAACCGGATAGGTCATAACAATCCCTACAGGTCCAATCATACCTCATAGGTATCCCTGATGAGTCCAAATAATCCGTACTAGCATAACCAGACAGGTCCTAACAATCCCTGCATATCCGATCATCCCTCATCGGCATATCGAATAAGTCCAAACAATCCGTACCAGTATAACTGGATAGGTCCACATATACTCAAATTATTTCTGAAAGTCTTTTAACATCAGAAAGCAGCAACATCATATATGTAAAGTATCATTGAAATCATTAACAGGAATTCACTTGAAGCAATTTAAACAATCACTTTCATTGAAATATCTGTAAGTAACAAGTCAAACATTTTGGCAATAATTTCTGAAAGGTAGCAGTTCTGTAGGACATTTCTGAAATATAACATGATATCACAATTTTATGAAAATGTAATTTGGCAATTAACCATTTTACAAGAATAGGTACAACTTATAGCGTTTAAAATTCACAGATAGATAAAATACAATTAAATGCAGAAATACGTACATCTTACAGTATTTGGCAATATTACCATTAAATGCAGAAATATCGGTTTCTCACATATTGATTTTGCCAGAAATAATGTCACTTACACATAAACTTTACAATGTTTAAAAGTCATAAAAAATAGACAAAAATAATCAATATTATTAAAAGGATTATTTTTCGGGACGAGGAGATCACTTACGTATAAAACTTATAAAATAAAGATGTTGGACTGAAATATCACTATTTTATTAAAAACATACTATTTTTCATGAGGATGAGGTCACTTACTCACAAAAGGTTGAGTGTTTAATTCACTCGCAAACTTCACCAATAAACTAACAAGTGAACGATACCCATCCCTAAAAATGGTCTGAAGATGGGTTATATGGACTTCCAAGATCTGGGGTTCAATCAAAATTGTGTAGGCTAGGGCTTGATTGGGCTGAATATACTCAGAAGGAGAAGGGATTTTCAGATAAAATGGGGGCCTCAGTTGAGGATGAATTTCCGAGAATGCCTGCCTTATAGATAACTCTACTGGATTATCGGCATCATATGGGCCAAGGTGAAGTAGTTTAGAATTCATGGTTTGTTTTATCAAGAAAAAGAAGGCTACACGAGAAACTGGCGAGAGAGAGAGAGAGAGAGAGAGAAAGAACTTACTGCGGGGAGAGAACTCACTGATGCTTATTATCAAGAAGTGAGAAGAGAGTATGGTACTTCATACAAAATATGAGAGAGATTTTTTTTTGTTTTTAAGAAGGTACGATAGAAGAGGTATTGTAATACCTCAATTATGAGATGTCAAAATGCAAAAGGTTAAAATGCCCTAAGAGATAAAACTACCGTAAAAAGTTAAAAGAAAAAGATGATTGACTTAAGGTCTACTCAAATAAAGTTGGACCGTCTAAATATTTAATAATATTATAATTTTTAAAATATTTTTAAAAAAGTTAAAAGAGTGGTCCCTATGGCGAATTATTGTCACAATAGACTATCATAAGTATTTTTGATGTTATTTATTTATTTATTTTATTAAAATTATTATTTTATTAATTCTAAAAATTTAGGGCTGTTACATATATGAAGCATAATTTACTTTCCCATAAGACTGAACAAAAGGAATTGTAAAGAAAAATAAATCATCATCAAAGCCTTTTCTCAATTATTTAGGGTCGGCTATTTCTGGAAAAATTTGGCAAAGTTTTATGATGACTGCTTATCTAACACAACCCACCTCCTCTACCCGAGCTTGAGCGAGGTTAAGAGAATATTTAAAGTCCTTACCCTTCTTAAACTATAAAAGGAAAGTGAATTAATGAATTAATAGCTCGTGTATCATGACTGCTAAGTTTGTGCACATATACATGTATTTTAATGTGTTTTTCACTATATAACACAAATATATGTTTCTGTTCATATTAAAATGTCAACATTTGGGAAATTGCAGCACTAGGAGCCTTGAACATCATTTGGATGAGGCAGGTGTGCAGGATGTGACAGTTAAAAATGTTGTGCTTCACGGGACAACAAATGGGTTAAGGGTCAAGACCTTTGCGAAGAGTAATGAATTTGTGAAAAAGATAGTATTTGATGGGGTGGTCATGAACAACATGGAGAACCCCATCATGATCGACCAGAACTACTGTCCACATGGACATTGTTCATATCACTGATACATGTATTATATTTTAAAAGTGTAGCTTTTGTCAATTTTGAGAACTCGAGTATGCAAATTGCTTTTTATCCAAGGCTGCAATCAGACCGAACTCGATAGGGTCTAGGATTGTTCTAGACTTAGACTAGATATGTGTGTGTATGGGTGCCAGTTTTAAACTTGGATTAGGGTTAAGTCGACGGACCTGACAAGTTGATTCGGATTGGTGTAACCGTTTTAGAAAACTTATTTTTATCTCATCAAGAAAAACCTTAAATCCCAATTCTCAAAAGAAAGAAAGAAAAAAACTATGAGAGCCCATAAGCCCAGTGTTCGTAAACTCGCGGTTCGGATTTTGGCCAGTTTTGGTGATCAGGTGGCTTATTTTTAAAAAATTATATAAAATCCCAAAACATAAGAGATTTGTTTGTAATGTGCTTTTGAATATTTTTTATTATTTTGGCAAAGATTGAAATGCATGTTGGCCATAAATATTTATTTTTATATTTTTCCTCTTTTAAAAAATTTTAAAAATACCTCTTGGTACAAATCAATTTTTTTTAAATTTTTTTTTTTTTGCTAATTTTCAACTTCTTTTGGATATGTTTTATTTAATCATGCTTTAAATATACTTTTCATATCTTTTAATTTTTTTGTATTTCGTTATTTTTATCACTTTTTTGCCCTCACAATCTACTTGAAACCGGCCCTTCGATTTTTCAAACACTACATAAGCCTGAATTTGTTACAAAACCCTAAGTGCTGCTCTCAATCTGAGTTCGAGCCAATAGCTCAACCTAAATGTGCTTATTGTTGCGCTTATAGGTCATGGTAGTCTTTTGTTATTAGTTTCTTTTTATCAGGCCTATAGCTCAATGTAAATGTGCTTATTGTTGTACTTTAGGTCATGGTAGTCTTTTATTATTATTATTATTTTATTTTTGAAAAAAAAAATCTAATTTTTTTTTTGCTAGAAGTAAGCAATTTTCATTAAAAAAAATATAAAAGATACAGAGGGTGGTTTACATTGCAATTGAGTAGTGGAAAACAAACTCCCAGATATTATCGCCTACGACATACCATCAGCAATAAGGATTGTAGTCATGACAAAAAGAGTCCGAACTCACGCCCATAATTAAATCTATAGGACAATTTTATAGCCACATGAGAAATCAATGACCATGATTCTTCATCACATAATCTATTCCTTAAATCTGTATCTCGGTCTTCTAGCTACAAATTTGGGTATGTATCCTACTCCTAATATGAAGTCATATGGCAACCGACGTTCGCCATGTTATCTGCTGCGGTACTTGCTTCCCTATACATATGTGAAATTTTCCATGTGATTTCGTTTAAGTAAGCAATTGCATTTTTCCATTTGGTTTGAACACACCAAGCTACCGAATTGGATATTATGGCCAAAATAATACCAAAAGAGTCACATTCAATCCATATATTCGTAAAACCTTTTCTAATGACATATTCCACACCATAAATAAATGCATTAAGCTCTGCGAGATAATTTTTCCCATAAGAATAGGTCCTAAAAAAGAACCAAGCACGACTCCTGAAGAAGCTCTTAATATACTTCGAAAGCCCAACCTTCTTGGATTCCCCTTAGAGCATCCATCTATATTGAGTTTGACACATCCAGACACGGGCAGAAGCCAGACCACCTCAAAGATCAACGGACCTTTCACTAGATTTTGGGTTATACGAAGCCTTCTCATGAGTAGTAAATCACTCAGAGACTTTGCTTTCAAGTCTCTCCAATTAGAAGTTATTGAAGAAATGTGTTCCATAATCCATTTCTTTGACCATTAAATTTGAGACATTGGCCGGCCTTCATCAAATCGACATTTGTTTCTGGACATCCATGTTGCGTGTGATGATATGATACCATCCAACAATTCATAGATCATATATTCTACCATGGCATTCTGACTATTTACATTTCTTGTTAAAAGGTTCAAAAGACATGTCACAAGGAAAGGGTAATCCAAACAAATTGGAAAACCAACTCCACATGCTATTAGTAAAAGTGCAAGCAACAAATAAATGGTCTTTAGTTTCCATGCTATTTCCACATAGTGAGCAGCATGAAACTAAAGGGATGCCAATAGACATGATTTTCTCATCAATAGCAATGGTAAGCAACTTTCCATCTCATCAAGGAAACTCTGGGATGGATGCCCTTATACTAGACCAAAGAGTTTCAATATGAATTACATCATTTTTCCCTGATGAACTCTCAAGCAGAAATAGTTGAGAATTCACCACAGATAGTATGTTTCCAAATTCTTTGATTTGGTATAGGGGCATGGGGCAAATCAATTCCAGATGCAAGTCTTAATAATTCATTAAAATTGTAGAATGAATTATAGAAAAACTCTAAAATCTAGTTTGCAAAATAAAACCCTAAATCCTAAACCTTAGACACTCAACAAAATTAGTTATTATTATACAAAAATCCAGCATACAGATAAGTGGCGTGACATACAAAAATGTTATCAGAACTTCTGCAACTAAGGTGGCCATGAACTTTGATTGCAGTGCCAGCTATCCATGCAATAACATTGAATTGCAAGATGTGCATCTCTTACAAAGACAAAACCGCCCAAGCCTCTTGCACACATGCCAATGGGAAAACAACAGGTGTAGTCACACCACCAAGTTGTTTATAGATTTTTATTTTTATTTTTATTTTTCTTTTTTCTTTTTTTTTTCTTGGTTGGTATCACTAGTTTGATTGTGGTGGGAGGCTTAATTACTAGATTACTTTCTTTTTTGGGTAATTAAGTGGCAAAGACAGGCCCCTACCAATGTTTTCAAATAGTTTAAGAGTTAACCTTTTGAAAGTGTTAGTAGGGTGGATTCAGTGGGAATGACGTGGTGACTAGGGTGTGAGGGTGCTATTACCACAACCCCATAACTTTTTCATAATATTACTAGATTGTTGGAGTAGTGAATTATTTTGTTTATAGACATGGTGAAGATATTCAATCAGAAATAGCTCATACCTTATCTACTATTTTCTATTAATGGTTCATTTGTGTGTGTGGGTGTTTTTTTTTTTTGAAACACCTCTAAAATCTTGGTTGTTCTTAATGATAGGATTTGATTAAATGAACCGTCTTGGTTGTTCTTAATGACAGGATTTGATTAAATTGGTTCATTTATGTTATTGGATGGCTTGTAAAACACCTTTAAAATCTTGGTTGTTCTTAATGATAGGATTGATTAAATTTATGGATTTTATATAGTAAGACCGTTTACCTTTGGTACAAGAAAGTGATGGAATGTAGAATTTAGATGGAGTATTCAAATCCTTTCATAAATTTTAAATATCACTCTTATCTAAGGGCCTCAGTATAAAAATAGCAAGATTAAATTTTACTCAATTATAAAAATAAATATCTTAGGATTGATCAAGTAAGGCAAAGGTGTATTTATTTTGATATATATTGAAGTGCAATAAAGAAGACCATTTGAAAATTGAGTAATGATCCTATAGGACCCTCCCCCACCAATGTGTATAGAACCCCAAAGGATTATCATTAAATTTGATACAGATCCCTAAAAAGGTAATCACATGGATGTAGGACTTGACTTTTTTAGAGATCCATGCCAAATTTAACAGTGATCCTTTGGGGTCCTACACACATGGATGGGAGAGGATCCTATAGGATCATTTCTCTTGAAAATTATAGCAAACTTTAAAATTTTGGGAGTTCTCTCTCTCTCTCTCTCTCTTAATTTTCATCCTCTCACATCTCAACTCCTCCCCATGTTTAATGCCTTATTTTTTCTCATTTTTATCTCTTTATGTCATGTGGTTATCTTATTCATATCTAAAATATCTTTTTCTAAACCTCACTACTTATTGTGTCTCATCTTTAACATCCGTTATAATCTATAAATCCAATTTATTTTTTCACCAATCTCCTAAAATGAAGGTAGCCCGATGCAAATTGCCCAACCCTAATCTGTCTAAAGTGTGGTCTCTACAATGTTATATCTTAACCTATATTCTCTATAACAACAGTGTTCTGGTGTAAACGAAATCTCTCACCCAATAAAATTCTACCTAGTAATAGCAATAATCTCAATATAATTGTCTACAAAGAGACTATTTACCTTTTGTACAAAGAGGTCACAACTATTCCCACTCATTAGATGTCAAATTGGATGGCTTGGGATATAACAATAGGGTTCTACTCCAATTGAAATCTCTCTCCCAATAAGATTCTTCTTTCTCCCAATAGGATTCTACTCTACCCCCACTCCCCCCCCCCCCAGGTCTAAGCATTTAGGAACTCAAATCCTATTTTACTTTTTGAAAATAGTCAAGAGCGCGGGTTCGAGTTTTGAGAGCGGTCACTATGTGCATAAGAAGCCAAAGGTTAGGAACATCTCCAGAGACCCAGCGTAGGAGGGACCAGCACCATGTTATGGCTTTCTTTAGTTATTGAGTAGTTCAAGTGTTTTACTCTTACCTCACGTATGTACACATGCACTTGCTTAGTATCTTCTCGCAGCACAAGGTTTTATGTACATAAACCCACCGCCCCCTTTCTTGACATGCATGTGCCTCGATCCTTTTTATTGCAATGGTTGGGGGACGCCATTAAAAAGGTAGGTGTGAGCTCTTTGGACTTTGGAGTAAGACAAATTTAAAAGTAGAGCCTAGTATTCTCGCGGATCACATTATTAACTTGCTCCCTTAGAGATCAGTATTATTGCGGATCACATTATTAACTTGCTCCCTCAAACAAAAGAGCTACCTGAGATAATTATTTTCATATGAGATAATAGGTTGGCTCTCAAATCATCGGATGGGAATTTTAAAAAATACTTAGATCTAACTGTCTAGTTTAAATCTATCCTTTTAATTTCATAATGCTATTTTCTTTTTAATTTCATAATACTATTCTTCCAAGAGTACATATGAATTTCTTTTTCTTTTTTAATAACAAGGTTGAAATTAGGAGGTTAGATTCTCAAAAATTTGAGACCATCAGAAAGATTTCCAGTATTAAAAGAATATCTTTCAATATGAAGGTGCACCTTACTTTGCTTGTTTAAGGCCTCAGCCTTATAGAAACTACACCCATTCTATGATTTTTTGTCATATAAAATTGAGATTATTTGTATTGTTTTTGTGTTATCTGGTCATCAAGGTTACGAAATGTCAACAAGGACAATGCTAAAAAGCACTAATATTTAATGGCACTTTTCTTGAGGTTGCGTTTGGGGTGATTTTCAAGCATTCATGCTTACGTTTTTTTTACCAATATCGAAGATTGTGATGCGTTTCAATTGTATTTTTAGTGAAATTATTTATAAATAATGTGATTGTATACAAGCAGACCATTTATATTTGGTACAAGAAGATCATAATTATTTTTACTTATAAGATGTAAAAATATAACATCTTGGAGTGGGTGACAAACTTTGAGAAATTTCCCACAGAACTTTGAGCACATTGAATTGCACATTTCCAACCGCCCAACTTCATTGCTTGAAGCTAGAGAGCGGCACATATTTTTTGGAGATTTAGGATTATTTTTCATCAGATTTGGGATATTCTGTCATACTCTACGGCCACTATTCAACATTGTTATAGGGGAGGCAAATGCAGATGCCGATGCACTTGCCAAAGGAGGAGTTCATGTTCTTTCTTTGTTGGTCATTTCTTTTCAGTGATCTTATATTTTTTTGTACATGTTGTTTTCTTTTTCACCTTTGATTAATGGAAGTTTTACGTTACCATTAAAAAAAAAAGGGTGCGCCTTACATCATAGGAAATTTTTCATAGATATTACATATATATAAGAGACATAACCAAGAGTCCTAATCTTTTGGGTTTTTCTTTTTTCATAACCTTATCAATATCAATTTTTGCCCAAAATGTCATATTTTCTTCTTATTTTTTTTTGTTTCCGTACATAAATTACTAAAAAATGTATCTCCAATTATAGAAACTTTCTTATATCTTAGTCGGTGGAGATATCTTTCATTAGAGATTTAGAGCAAAGTCAAAGGCTATTTTAGTCCTATGCATCATGCAAAAATTAATAGTCCCCTAGTCATTCATCATCTATATGAAAAATGTATTAAGATCAAAGCATACCAAAGCAGGAAACTAGGCTGAGAGGCTTTAAGCAGCACTCTGCCTTCACAAACAACCTAAGAAGCCTTTTATAGGCATCGAATTTGAAATCCGGACTTCAAACCATAATAAAATAAAAAGTTGGCCGATACAGGTGGCCATTATGAATAGTGAAAAGTAGATGAACATTGGATAGGTGACCGACATATATAGTGAAAAGTAGATGAACAGTGGATAGGTGGCCGACATGTACAGTGAAAAGTAGATGAATAGTGGACATGTGGCCGACATGTACAGTGAAAAGTAGATGCTTCCTTATCTTGAACAGTAATTCGCCTTCATCTTAAACAGTAATTCGTCCTCATCTTGAACAGTAATTCGTCCTCATCTTGAACAGTAATTCGTCCTTTAATCCGTGTCATAATCTAAGGGTAAACCATCAGAATTATAACTTGGTGAAGAATGGTTGGACGGACTATGTGAGGGTCCAATGTAGGTATCATCACTGGAGCTGTCTGTCTGTTCTTCTGCTGGAGGAGGGTGATCAGCAAGCCATATATGCAGTTGGTGTAGCAGTGCAACTCCCCAGGGAGTCTCATCATTCCATATTGTTGTTCCTGTATAGACATCCAAAGGAATCCATTCTGGTTGGATTCTGTTAATGTAGCACATGAGGATTTTTAACTCCTTCCATAGCTCCATTTGAAATAACTAAAAACTTAGGATATTAGAATCATACCATCCAATGGTCTGGATATGGGAGTGTTGGGTAAAGAAAGTATGTTGAGGATAAATTTGTGGTCTTAGGTCTAGGTGAAAAGCTATAATGATATAAGGTCTGTGGCGATAACCAAAGGATTCAATCCATTGATTATAATGGTTATGTTTTAAAAGGAATTTGTAAAAGTTGAAAGCTCTGGGATTAGGATGGATATAATTGTTCCATTGTAAGAAATGACAGTGTCTGAGGTAGGATAATAGTTTCTTAACATGGAAATTAAAGCAAATATGGTGGTTTTGAGTAAGATACCAGAAGAAACAAAGAGCTTCTCTAGGCATGTTATAATAATGTCTGGTCTGAAATAAAGATAAAAATGGATATGTAGGATGACATCGAATTCCTTGAAAACATTATCCATGATTTCTGATTAATATTTCATGTATTTTTTGTTGCATAATATCATTTCTTGTATCCATTATTTTGGTGAGTATGATGTCAAATATTTCATCAGGAACATCTTTGGATTCATCATCTATTCTGATTATTGTTCCCAAAAAAGGGACAACTTGAAGAACAATTTCTTCTGAAAATTTCTTCCGAGAAAACATATCAGCTAAGATATTATTTTTTCCAGAAATATGCTTATATTCAAAATTTCATTGAGAAAACCAACTTGCCCATCTGAGTAATTGTGGATTAGGAAAAATCTTATTTTTGAATTTGAGCATATTTGGAAAAGCTGACAAATCCATTTCTACTAGAAAAGAATGTCTTATTAGATGAAATTCAAAATTTTCAATTCCTCTCTTTACGGCAAGGATTTCTTTAAATGTAGAATAGTAATGAAGTTCAGATTCTTTGAATTTTCCACTTTTATATCTGCAAATCATTCTTTTTTTTTCTTTTTCTTCAAGCAAAATACATGCCCAAAATTCGTCTGAAGCATCTGTTTGTAAGATCTTGTTTCCTGATGGGATTTTCAAAGATGGTAAATTTTTAGATAGTCTTTTGAGCTTTAGAATACACTCAGTCTATTTTCTTGTCCATGGTAGTGCTTTTTTCTTTAGTAAAAGGTAGAGTGGATTAATGAAGAGAGAAAGCTTAGGAATAAAATGGGACATATAATTTATAATTTCTAAATATTGCTGAATTTGTTTTACAGATGATAGAATATTTGGGAATTCTAATAAGTGTTTTGCTATATGAGGCTGGAGTTTATACTTTCCATTATGGAAATGCATACTAAGGAAATCAATTTCTGTTGTAGCAATGACACATTTCTTTTCAGAGAGTATAATACCATATTTACAACAGAGGGAATGGAATTTTTCTAATAGAAGAATATGACTATCAAGATCAGGTGAGAAGAGGAGTATGTCATCTATATATATCAGTGCCTATGTTGAGATTGGTTAAAAAATGTTACTTAAGACTTTTTGAAAATATGTGGGTGCATTTTTTAAACCAAAATGCATGACTGTCCATTGAAAATGGTAATTTGGTAAACAGAAAGCTGTTTTAAGACGGTCATCTGGATGAATTCCTATTTGCCAAAATCTAAATTTTAAATCAAATTTAAAAATATTTGTGCATAAGAAATCTGAGAAACTAGTGCAATTTGATTTGGCAAAGGGAATTTATCATCTGCAAGGAAAGTATTCAAGGGTTGGTAATTGATAACTAACCTAAGTTTTCTTCGAATTTGTTTTGCTCGTTTATTTACATAAAAGGCTTCACAAGCCCAAGGAGAACTAGTAGGCTCAATTAACTGTTCCCTTATCAAATCTTGTATCTCTAGCTTAGCTTGTTCCAAAAGATCAGGATTTAAACCTCTGTGTGAAGATTTTGTGGGATTTATGTCCTCATTTTTCTTAAAAGGTAATTTAACATAAATATTATGGTTTCTCCAAAGTGGGTTGGTACATTTTTTGAGAAACTCAGAGTGGGAATTGGCACAGTAGTCTGACACAATTTTCTATCGAATGGTTTCCAGAGAGTAGGGGTGATCTATACAAGCTATCTAGGTTAAGGATATGTTCCTATAATGTAGTCCTTTGGAAGTCCACTGAAGTTTTACTTAGTGTAAAACATCAAATCCAAGTAAAAGTTCTTTATTGGGTAAATAGGATCCTGCTAGTTTATGTTGGATAACTAGTTTTGGAAAAAGTTTTATCAAAATGGATTTGCTAATTTGTTTATGGCAAATTTCTCTCCATTAGCAGCCCGAAAAGTTTGGTTACATGTTTCCCAAAACTGTTTTGGTAGTAAAGCTGGTTCTAAGATACTAGCTGATACTCCTATATAAAAAAATGCTGGTATGGTCAAAGGTTTGGAATAGTATTCTTGGAGTATCTGGACCAGGGCTATTGGGGTAGGCTGGAAGGGTAAACTGTTTATGTCTGAAATATTTTCCTGTGGAGACAATATCTCTAGGTCTTGTGAGTTGCTTATCTCATTTACTTCATTGCCTTCAGAGTATGAAATAGATAACAATGTTTCTTGACTTTGATCATCATCAAGAGAAAACACAGACTTTAGATCGTCATCAATTTCTTCATCTAAAACTTGTGATAGCAGGTGCATTATCTTTTTTTTCTTTTTCTTATTAGGGCAGTCTTTTTCGAAATGCCCTTTCTTTCCACATACATAACATCTATCTCCTTTCTTATGTCTGAAACCTCGAAATCTTGACCTTCTAAGATATTTGAATTTTTTCTTCTTTCTTTTTTGTTCAAGCTTCTTGTTACCTTTTAAAGTAGTTGGACACACACACTGTTTTTCTGAATCACATTTGATCTTGAAATATGGTTTATCACAAGATTTTCTCAATAAATACTTATTTTTTTCCATTTGTTTCACAAATTCAACTTGATTGCACAGTCTTTTTAGAGCATGGAGAACAAATTGATATAATTAACCAAAACTGATGTTTTGAATAGTAAGTCCTTGGTTTTCCATTGTTTTTGTTGCTTCTTTATCAAGAGTAGAAGGTATAGATTTAAGATAAAAGTGTTTTAAATTTACAACATCAATTCCTCCTATCTTATGGTATCTCTTATTTATCTCTGAAAAATATTTTTCAAGATCTTGTCTCTTGAAAGAACAACATTTGAGCGGAAAAAATTCTTCTCTCGCAGCTATTTATTCATGTTTCACTGGAGCTGAGAATTCAGAGACTAAATAATTAAAAAATTCAACAATGGACTGACTATTTCTTAACTGTGTTTGCTTTTATTCTCCACGACTTATATACCAATAAAAAAGGCATCATCTTAGCCTAACAATAACTTTAAAAATTGTACTGGCTAAAGTATTTGCTAGATTAAGCATTTCTGAATGCATCCATCCTTGAATCTCTCTGAATCTGTCATTCCATCGTGATGGTAGAATATCATCAATTGTAAAGCCTTTAGATGAATCATCATAGGTAGTGGTAGTCTGGGGTTCTTGGTGGTCAGGAGGTCTGAGATCTTCCTCCATAATTGGCCAGGTTCATGAGGAGGTTCTGGAGGATTCATCATTAATAAAGATTCAGAATCCATGGAAGAAGAAGATTTTTCTTCAATAAAAGTTCCAGATGTATCAGACATATCATCTGAAGATTGAGTTTCAGATTGAAGTTTAACTTCAGGCTGTTTTGTCAAATTCTTGAGGAATGAACTCATCTTATTCAAAGGTTTAGAGGGAATATATATTTGAGTTGGGACAGAAGAGGCTACAATATCTGGTTCAGTATCAGATTTTTCAAACAGTTGGGTTTCGTGTTTTGGTAATTGGGGGTCAGTAGGAGGTTGAATTATTATTGGTGAAGAAGTAGTTGGGGGTTTGGGAATTGGATGTTGGGATGAACTGGGTATTGATACATTTGGTTTTTTTCTTAATTGAGGAAAAAACATTTCTTCAGGAAAACGTCTTTCCTCTTCAAAGGAACTTAATGCCCTAAAACCATAATGTCTGGGAGGAATTAAACCAGTAGGCGAGTAAAGGGTTCTTCTACGTGGAATGGGATCACGACTTCTTAAAGTAGGGTAGTTCTGGGTATATGGGTTTGATAACAAGCGTTGGAATTGGGATTGGTATTGGTGTTGGAGGTATTAGGATTTCATCCAAAGATCTCTTTCACGGGTTTGCAACCGTTTTTCCAAAAAAGCTTTTTCCTTTCCTTTCTGACTCAGCAAATTAGACTGTTCATGTGTGTCTTTGGCTATATACAAAATTTGCATCAATTCTTCATGCAATAACTGAATTTTCTCTTTTAATTGAACAATTACGCCGGATAATCCCTGCAACTGAGAAGACATAATATTTTGTTTTTCTTCTATTCGAAGTAATGCTGGATTTTGAGATTTAGCATTTTCAGCTTGCCAATTCAGGTTGGCTTTGGCTGGAGAAATAGACTTTTATACTCCAGTAACATCTCTAGTATTAGGATTCTTAATCTTCCATACATGTTTTTCATTTTCTTGAAGTTTTTCATAATCATCTAATGGTGAAAAGTTTGAGGCATAAACTTGAACTTTGAGGATCAAAGGTTAAGCATTCTAGGATATGATTTCTTTTTTCTGGATCCTTTTGATCATCCCATCTTGTAGGGACGATATCTAAAACAATGTGTTTGGATTTGGGACAACTATAAGTCACATAATAATCCCATTTTCTTGAACTCTCTCCAAGTAATTCGACAGATGGATCACCTTCTATATGTCTCTGATGAAGTTTTTGTTGTGATGATTTTTTCTTTTTGTTTTTTCTTTTTGGCAAATCATCTAAATCATCTTTAAGACAAGAAGAGCAATTACATGAATCAAACCAGTTATGTCCATCAGAAGTTTTTTGTTCATAAATTGCCTTTCTTATTTTATCAAAAGCAACAACCGAAACTTTTTCAAGCAATCATTGGAATTGGGTAGGAAATATTTCTCTATCTGGTTCTCAATTATTGTTGGAGTCTGAAAATTTATCTGTACAGTTACGTCAGGCATTCTTGTCATCCTGGAATCAGATTGCATCACTGGTTGACTTTGGTTCTGAAGAGTTTCATAATTTGTCACCCATGTAGATGAAATTAATTCAAGCAACCTTTCTCTAGAGATTTGTCTAGGAATATAATGACAGACAGGTTGGAAATTATTGTCAACTTTGATAAACAAGGCTGTATTTTCTTGTTCAGGGAGTATAGGGGTAACTATATCAAAAGCATGGTTATGTAATCTATACACCATTTGATAATGGAGTGTCGCTACAGTGGTTGTTTCAATCTGTTTGGTTCCTGTGATTTGTAACTGGACTTTAAATGCTGAACTCAAATAAGGATCTTTAATTGGGATATTAAAATTTGGGAAAAAAGTAACAAATATGGTTCCTGCATTTAATGTTGTTTGTACTGTTCCAATACATGCATGCTGGTGTTCTAAAAACCAGGAATCTAACAAAGTAATTCAAGAAACTGCTTCCATACCTTTTCTTCCATGAAATGTCAAGGCTAGCTTTATGGCTCCAAAGTGAATATGAGTATAATCATCTCTAAGCCATTGGGGAAATAGGTTATTGGGTAAGGTAATGATAATGTATTGTTCAGCTTGAGTAGCAGTTATTTGGTGTTGGTCAAAAGAAGAGGCTTGAACATATTCTTTGATAGCTTCAGGGTTCTTTTTTCCACAAAGCTTTTTGATTCTTTTGGTCCAATTTAAACTAGATTTATCATAAATATGATAAGGATTAATTAACTAAGAATTGGTTTCAGAAACTTTTTCGGGGTATAGGTTATTTCTAAAAGACGATCTTGTTTTGAAAACATAAGACGGAAATTTATACTAGAAGAAGGAGTACTATCTAAAGTTATTTCTGAAACAGTGTCCTTTGACATTTTAAATCTGTTTTTTAAAATAATTTACTATATTGACTGTAAATTTTAAAATAAAGGTAAGGCCAACTTTCTTTTTCTGTTAACAAAATATGAACTCCTTCTACAACCTTCTTGCCTTCAACAGAGTTCCTGTTATGTTAACCTTAAGAAAGTATTGACAGCGGAATAACATCAACACTCGAAATCAACCTTTAGTTCATACCACGTTTTCTGATGCGAAAGATCGTAGACCAGCTAGGCAGACGCAGAGCATACTAATCTCAGTATGAGCTCTAGATTAACCCAGCCAATATAATAAATTTTACTGATTGTAATCTCAATTTAACATGGCACAATGCTCTGATACCATTATAGATATGCATACAAGAAAATAGACAAGAAAATTGAATAGGATAGAATAACTGAGCATAATGAAGGATAAATAAACAAACCAGAATGAAAAATCTATTAAGATCAGAGCATACTTAAAAGCAAAAAAGGGTATATCCTTCTTTGCCATGAAATAAAGGGAAAGCAATGCATATATAAACAATCAATTTTGGGTAGTCTTCTCTGTGCAAAACAATCCATATAAGCCCTCAATCATAAGGCAAGCTCTCTGGTGCAGTCACTTTGCTTTTACAACTCAAAGAGGATTATCATAAACAACTTGACATCCATGAACAGTCAACTCGTCCATATCGCCATTGATGGGTGAGGACATAACCGTAAATAGCATAAAGGTGCGTGCCCCAAATGAGAGTTCCAACACCAACGACATCCACATGCAGCGGACGGTTAACATCCTGATCAATAACACGAGCATAAAGACAAGAGATGATTGTATTTGGATCGGGCTGGGGACCTGAAACCTGTGGATCGAACGAGTAGCCTGTGGCCATGGACAGGCATAAGGTAACTGATTGTTTTTTGGGAACATAAAGTATGATAATATGATCATGGGAACAACATGGCCATGACGGTCATCACCTTCCAGTAATGATAGTAAAGTGATGAAGAGTAGGTTATAGAATTAACTTGTGTACCAACTCTCCCCCCATCACCTTCCAACCTCATTATGGGACGGTGATGGCACTTATGGCCATGTTGTTATCATGATCATATTGATTTTCTTTGTGATTGTATTGAGTATATTGGCATTTTTTATTTTTTTTCTTCTCTTTGAGGTTTCTTCTTATTCTCATGATTTTTTTCTTTTAATGAGTGTCTTATATTTCGACGTAGAGTGCATATATCTTGTTCCTGTGGCGCATATTGCACATTTGCACCCTCATGCAAAAAACTACACAATAGGATTTTCTCAATCTGGAATTTCAGAATTCAATTTATAATCACCAGACTATTATTTCTCAAAAAATTGGATGGTCTCCTTTTAATATTAGGACGTCACTTTTTTCTAGCACATATACAGCGCCTTATTAAGCTTTTTTTCTTTTCTAAAGTTGGTCACCAAATTTGAGGTACAAAAATACTCTTCTAAAGTTGGTCACCAAATTTGAGGTACAAAAATACTCTTAGATAGGATTTATCTCGAGAGAGTGAATGCACAATATGCATTGAAGGGTGCATATAATCTTCCAGCTTCTTCTTACCATTGGTATGCATATATGCAGATGACATTGTTTTGATCGATCAGTAATATGTTAACAATTGTAAGTACCAGCATTGGAAGCCTCGCACAGGATTTGTATGAAGCAGGAGTGGAGAATGTGACAGTGAAGAATGTGGTATTGAATTGTGCACAACTGGACTAAGGATAGAGAGCCATGGATATGTGAGAGGAGTTGCATTTGACAATGCATTGATGATGAATGTGAAAAACCCCAACATCATAGACCAAGAGTACTGCCCTCATGGCTTAAATTGCCCTAATCAGGTATTATTCTTATTTCTCTATAGTAGGTTTTGCTAGCTTAGATTCAATCCTTTTCCCTTTACTTTTTAGTTTGAAATAAAGATTGAATTTAAATATGAGATAGACCCAAGCACCGTTTGTTTTTTTGGGTAATTCAATGG
Source organism: Amborella trichopoda (assembly GCF_000471905.2). The sequence goes on from NW_006500347.1 coordinate 3,283,384, forward strand.
GGATGACGAGCCCCTACTTGTTTTTGAAATTGTTAGAGAATTTTGAAAGTGTTAGGTGAGAATGGAAGCCTAGACCTTATCTAGGGCACATGTGGTGCTATCATCACGACCCCAACCCCAACCCATTCTCAGGCCCATGCACCTTTGCAATAAAAATAATGTATGGGAGCACATTTGGTTTCTAGTAATCCACCAAACTTGTTGGAGGTCAAATTAATTTATATCAACATCGTAAGCCAATGTACTTTTTGGTTGAATTTAGGCCAATGTAATTTCTTGGGGTAATTCAGTGGGGATGATATTCCTACTTGTTTTTTAATTAGTTAGTCGTATTTGAAGCTGTCAGTGGGAATGGACACTATAATGTGCAACTGAGTTACGAGGTGTGCTACCACCATGACCTCAACCCCTTTTTTATGCCAATGTATTTATACTATAATGTAAATCACTTTCAAAAGTAAGGGTTCGTAGTCCCCAAATCTTTTAGAAACAAATGTCTCATCCAGGCAATCAAAATATAAAGAAAAAGAAAAGAATTGAATTCACACAAAAAAACACAGAAACTGACCCTGCCCTTTTATGTGAATCCATTTTTTTGCATGCTGGGCGGTGGATCTTGAGCTTCAAAAACTCAAAAGGGAGCATTTTTTTAAAAATTATTTATTCATCATACTAATGATGTTAAGTAAAATTTTATCCCACAAAAATCCCTCTGTGTTTTGGAGCTTAATTTGTGTTGTAACTACTTCTGCATTGTCATGAAATTTGTTCCCTAATTTGATTGGTTATTGCAGGGAGCTTAATTTGTGTTGTAACTACTTCTGCATTGTCATGGAATTTGTTGCCTAATTTGATTGGTTATTGCAGGGTTCTGGAGTGGAGATAAGTGAGGTGACATATAAGGAACATCTGCTTGAAAAGTAGTAGTCACATTTAACTGTAGTCCTACAACTCCAGGCCAAGGTATAAGTATGGAGAATGTTCAGCTTACTTACATGAACCAGCTGGCTCAAGCCTCATGCACCCATGTACAGGGGACCTCTACTGGTGTACTTAATCCACCAAGTTGCTTGTGAAAACATCAATTCTTTTTTCATGTAATTATATCAATTCATTTCAATTGAAAATTTGTTTCATAGTTACCCTTCACTACAATATCTCCCTCTCCCTTTCTCTCTCTCCATTGAGACCATTGACATTTTGTATAATATTATGGACCTTTTTCTTTAGAAACCTCAAAACTATCACTACCATATATGGATCTTAGAAAGGAAAATATTTTGACAGGGTTGCCTATTAAAACAAGTAAAATGTCACCTCAAAACTCATCGAAAATTATAGTTTTGACGTCAGAAAACTTTCAAATCAATAATCTCGGCCTCGAATATTATGATTCTAAAATTAATTTAGAATTTCAAGCCCTAAAAATAGTGTGCATTATAACAAATTATCTAGATAAAATAAGTTTGAGAATGTCCATTTTTTGAGGTTGAGTATCGTTTAATTGAAGAAGTTTTGCACGGGTGCACAACGTTCATCATAAGTCTGGGCAACACACTTACATTTTACACATAAATAGTGCACATTGAGTAATTTATGTTGTGCACGGTGCATAATACACAAGTCTGAGTACTGAGTGCACTTATGCATTGCTTCATGCACATGTGTTTTGAGGAACATAGTGCAAATTTTTCGGTGCGCGGGTGCACAATGCTCATTATAAGTACGGGCAACATTGCTACACTTTACCAATACGTAGTGCACATTGAGCAATTAAAAGTAACATTACAATGCATTTAATGCCACAATATAAAAATGTGTGCTTGGAGTGAAACAAGTATAAATTAAAATGCTCCCGTGGAGCAAGCTATATACTTAATCCAAATAAAAAATCCTCACTTATAACTATTTTATAGAATTAAAATTTAAATAATTTCTTTTGAGTATTCAAATTTTAAATCTATAAAATACTTATAAGTGAGTTTTTTTTATTGGGATTAAGTATATAGCTTGCTCATTGTGAGCATTTTAATTTATATTTGTTTCACTCCAAGCACACTTTTTTGCATTGTGGCATTAAATGCATCATAAAGTTACTTTGCTCAATGTGCACTACACGAGTGCAAAGTGTAGCAATGTTGCCCGCATTTATAATGACCATTGTGCACCCGCGTACCGTGTAATTTACACTATGTTCCTCAAAACACATGTGCATGAAGTACTGCATAAGTGTACTTAGGACTCAGCTTTGTGTATTGTACACCGCGCACAGCACAAATCACTCAATGTGCACTATTCATGTGCAAAATGTAAGTGAGTTGCTCGGACTTATGATGAGCGTTGTGTACCCGTGCAAAATTTCCTCAACTATATGATACTCAACCTCAAAAAATGAAAATTCTCAAACTTATTTTATGTAGATAATGTGTTATAATGCACATTATTTTTAGGGCTTGAAATTCTAAATTTTTTTTAGAATCATAATACTTGAGGCCGAGATTCTTGATTTGCAAGTTTTGACGCCAGAACTACAATTTTCAATGAGTTTTGAGCTGAAACTTTACTTATTTTGATAGGGTTGCAGCCCAGTCAAAATATTTTCCTTTCTAGGATCCATATATGGTAGTGATAGTTTTGAGGTTTCTAAAAGGAAATAGCCATAATATTATACAAAATGTCAATGGTCTCAATAGAGAGAGAGAGATTGTAGTGAAGGGTTACTAAGAAACAAATTTTCAATTGCATTGAATGGATATAATTACATGAACAAAGAATTGATGTTTTCACAAGCAACTTGGTGGATTAAGTACACCAGTAGAGGTCCCCTGTACATGGGTGCATGAGGCTTGAGCCAGCTGGTTCATGTAAGTAAGCTGAACATTCTCCATCATAGCTCGGTATGGAGTTGTAGGACTACAGTTACTGTGACTGTTATTTTTGAAGCAGATGTTCCTTTAATGTTCCTATATGTCTCCTCACTTATCTCCACACCAGAATCCTGCAACAACCAATCAAATTAGCAAACAAATTCCATAACAAATGCAGATATTGTTACAACACAAATTAGGCTCCAAAACACAGATGGATTTTTGTGGCCTAAAATTTTACTTAACATCATTAGTATGATGCATAAATAATTTCAAAAAAATATTTCCTTTTGAGTTTTTGAAGGTCTAGATCCACCGCCCACCAAACGGAAAGATGAATTCACATAAAATGGCAAAGTCAGTTTATGTGTTTTTTTATGTGAATTCAATTCTTTTCTTTTTCTTTATATTTTGATTGCCTAGATCGGACATATATTCTTGGAAGATTTGGGGACAAGGAACCCTTACTTTTTGAAAGGGATTTATGCTATAGTATAAATCCATTGGTCGAGGAAAGGGATTGAGGTTGTGGTGGTAGCATACCTTGTACCTCAGTTGCACATTGTGACTTCCATTTCCATTGACAGCTTCCAATACTATTAACTAATTAAAAAACAGGTAGAGGCATGTCATCCCCACTGAATTACCTCAAAAAAATACATTGGCCTAAACTCAACCAAAAAGTACATTGGCTTGCAATATTGATATAAATTAATTTGACCACCAACAAGTTGGGTGGAGTACTAGAAACCAAATGTGCTCCATGAATTATTTCTATTGTAAATGTGCTTGGCCCTGATAATGGGGCTGGGGTTGTGGTGGTAAGCACTACATGTGCCCCTAGCTAAGGTCTAAGCTTCTATTATCACTTTAACATTTTAAAAAACCATTAACAATTTAAAAACGAGTAGGGGCTCCTTCTCCTCATTGAAAATTACATCCAACAACAAAAAAGGTCATATTAAAAAATAAGTATAGATATAGCGACGTATCATAAATTTATTTCATAAATTTATAATAGTAAGTTATATTCACGATTTTGATTATTATATAAAAATTAATAATGAATGAATTTGATTATAATAATAAAATGGCAAGTTAAAGGAAATATTATTGTATATGGGAAAGCTTTTTATGTTCTCCTACAATGTAGAACTTCTATCCTCCCCCACTTTTTCAATCATTGATTTAAAATAGAGGGCTAATCATTGATTTAAAATGGAGGGCTGACATCTATTCCCTGAAGTTGTTGCAAAATGAGATGTACCGGATGTAACCATTTGAAAGAAGTCTGTAGTAGAAAGAGAGAGTAGCCCATTCATAGGGAGAGAGAAAAGCGCGGGAGAAGAAGGGGAGGTTTCTTAGAGGAAAGAGAGAGCACGCAGATTAGAGGGAGAGAGGGCTTCCTGGAGAGGGGAGAGAGAGCAAACTGGTTGAATATTTGCTGCGGAACAAACTGGTTGTCTACATATGCAACTAATTTGTTTGCTTCCATGACTAAAACCCACCTCCAAAAAGTTGTTATCTCCATTACCCATTCTCCATTAGCAGCACCCCATGACCTCATTTGAAGAAATGCTTGAAAACACCCCAACTGAAACAGATACACGCCATCATGTTCAAAATTTCTCTTTCTCACAAGTCTTTTGCAGTAAACCAATACGTCTCCGCCTGCTCGAGCACAGGCTCAATGGACTACGCTATTTCAGTGTTTGCCCATTTGCAAAAGCCCAACATATTTGTTTGGAACTCCATGATCAAAGGCTTTGTGCATTGCCATTCTTATCAAGAGGCCATTTCCATGTACAAGAAGCTCTTGGTTTCCTCGGTTTCAGCAACCAGTTACACTTTCTCTTCTGTGATCAAGGCTTGCACCCAAGTATTGGGCTTGAGCTTAGGGGAATCCATTCATGGCCAAGCTTTGAAATTGGGTTTGAATTCTCACGTCTTTGTTGGAACTGCGCTGATCGATTTGTACTCAAATTGTAGCGAGGTTAGAAATGCTCGTAAGGTGTTTGATGCAATGGAGGCTAGGGATGCAGTCACTTTTACCACGATGATTTCAGGTCATTGCAGGATTGATGAACTGAGTTTTGCTCAACAACTCTTTGATGCCATGCCTGAGAAAACAGCTTCATGGAATGCTCTGATTGATGCTACTCAAAGGTTGGTGATATAGAAAAAGCGGCTTCACTCGTAGATGAAATGAGTCATAAGGATTTGATTTCTTGGACCACCATGATCTCGAAATTTTCGAAAAATGGAAGGTTTAAAGAGGCTATAGCTGTGCCCAAGCTTTGAGCCCCAATGCAGTAACCATGGCTACAGTGATCTCAGCTTGCGCACACCTAGGGGGCCTTGATTTAGGGAGAAAGATACATAACTATGTTAGCTGAAATGGTTTCAATCTTGATGTCGTTATAGGATCCTCTTTGATCGATATGTATGCAAAATGTGGGAGCTTAGAGAAATCCCTTCTGGTTATCTACAAGCTCCATGAGAAGAACCTCTTTTGTTGGAACTCAATGGTCGAGGGGCTCACCATGCATGGACATGGCATGCAAGCCATCAAGCTCTTTGAAAAGATGGAAAGATCAGGAGTTAAACCAAATGGGGTGACCTTTGTTGGGGTTCTCAGTGCTTGTGCCCATATAGGTCTTGTCGAAATAGGCTGAAGATACTTCTATGAGATGACCCATGAACATGGCATTATGCCATGGATTGAGCACTATGGCTGTATGGTCGATCTTTTAGGGCGAGCAAGTCACTTAGAGTAGGCAGTAAAGCTCATGGAAAGCATGGAAATGGAGCCTAATGCAGTGATATTGGGTGCTTTTTTAGGGGGTTGTAAGATTCATGGCAATGTGGGTTTGGCTGAAATTGCAGTCAATAATTTATTAGAGTTAGAGCCTGGTAATAGTGGGTATTATGTGTTATTGGCAAATATTTATGCAGAGGAGAATAGGTGGGATGAGGTTGCGAGAGAGAGGGAGAGAATGGATTCAACTGAAATAATGAGAGATAATAGTAGGACCTTCAGGAGTGTATTCAGAGCCTTGAAGACTTCTGAAGAGGATAGACATTGCATGTGGAAGGAGATTCAGCAAGTGGCGTTAAGTGGTGGAAAGAACTTTGGGAGACACCATGGTATTGGAGGTTAATCATGGATAAACAAGCTAATCAACCTCAAAAAAAGGCAGTTTCTTTTCGAGCACATAACAAGAAAAATGAAGAAGCTGGGCTAATTAAGAAAAATAGCAGCGAAAAGGGGGGAGACCAGAATATTGAGGGAAATATATAGGCGTAAGGAGACTCACATTGAACTCTTCTTTGCTCAGTGCTCAATTCACTGCCTAATCACATGCAGTGTCTTTACTTTGTAAATTGCATATACCCAAGCCTCAGATTTATCTCTCATTATCAACAATATTATTTATCAGAAAGGAAAAATGTTAGTTCTTTAGCTTCCTTTCATAACATCCAAATACTGTTTTTTTTCATATGAACATTCTCAGGCCTAAGAAATGTATCTCATTATCTGCAATGTTAGTCTTTTTTACTTTCTTGTGATCATAATACAACAATAATGTTTTTCTTACTTTTAATCTCTTTAAACACCAGAACGTAAGCACCACACTGTAGTATTCTACTTTGCATCAGATGATCCCTTACATCTTGACTCATTGCTCTATAAATTCGTGCATGGTAACGATGCATTTCGAAACGCATCCTGAAGAACCCAGACGGGAACTTCCACCAAGGGTGAAGGGGAAAGGTGTACTTAGATAGGAGCCTCTTATATATTTGTAATTTAAAGTCTTGTAGTTGGATATGTACAAACTCAGTTTTGCAGACATATTTTGATGTAGTGCCTTGCCCTCAAACTCTATGTATGTGTCACATCTATTTAAGACAATAACCTTTCTTGAATGAATTATATTTCTTACATTTTGCCTTTTTGCTAGTGAATTGGACGTTGAGACAATGTCTTTTCTTGGTGAGTTCTATTTAAGACAGAACCCTAAATACACACTAATTCTTTTTGTGGGAATCATGGATTGCAATTCAAGTTCTTCAAACCGTATTCCCAGGGAATTTTCTTTCGATTCAGGCTTGGTGTTTCCTTTTGATTCAGGGAATTTGGTCTAGGTAGTGAAAATGTTAAAATGGGCAATCAGTAGTAGTTTTAATTACTTCTCATGGTGCTAGAAGCAAATTTGGGTAATTTTCTGAGAGCATGTATGTTTCTCCTGATATCAACTGCTTACCTGATACTATCTGGTGTATGAATTTGGGGGAATTAGAAATGACATTTCTAACTGACATAAATTAAAAACAAAGGCTATCTCCACGCCCATACTATCTGGTGTATGAATTTGGAGTACTGTTATTTTAGTATCAAAAGCTAAGGAGTACTATTGGAAGCGCAAACCATCCATAGAGTTCGTAAGGGGGAGAGAGAGAGAGAGAAACATGCATACACACCCAAAGAGTGATAAAGAGAGTAAGATAGCTAGGTCATGGGATAACGCCAGAGATCTAGCAACATCAATTTGCAACATGGAAAGCTATACAAAAATTCCATTGGAAGCTATTCAACATGCACTTTGAAACTATACAAAATTCTACTTGCAACATGAATTTGCAATATATGGAAGGTATACAAAAATTCCATTTCGAAGCTCCATTCCAAGATAAAGTTTCTCCACTAGTATTGCGATTGCAAAAAATTTCTAAAATGATGAGCTTGATTGTTGAGCATTGGGCTTGCAAAAAATTTCTAAGATGATGAACTTGATTGTTGAGCATTGGGCTTGCAAAAAATTTCTAAGATGACGAGCTCGATTGTTGAGTCTTGCAAAAAATTTCTAAGATGATGAGTTTGAGGGTTGACCATTAGGCTTGTACAAAAAACTCCAGTCTTGTTCTTAAAGTTATGGCCTCTACTTTGACTTCTTGCATTGTTATCCAAACTGATGTAGTCATTGAAAATTTAGGATATACATTAGCTTGGTAACCAATTAAAAATGGAAATGAATTGATAATGGAAAGAACTAAAAGCATTTAACATAAAACACGTGCCATTATATCCTAATACAATTAATATATAACAATAAATCAGTGCAAATGTATTATCGATATACCATCAAAAAAGCGAATGGTGTACATAGCGAAGTCTACATATTGTTTCGCTCAGCTTCAAGCTCCATTGTGGGAATTTCCATGTCGGACCTGCATAAGTTGTAAAATAGTGATTAGTTGATGCATTATTTCAAATTCACAAGACAATATTAAAATATAACATTATTAAATTATAATTGTAAGCATAATTATAATTTTACCTTTGAGTTCTAAAAATTGTGATTAGTTGATGCATTATTTCAAATTCACCATCCCCAGTTGCTATGACATTATCATAACTCACATCCATAAAATTGTCTTTATAGAACTCATCTTGGTCCATCTTTATAGAAAAAACAGTAGTTGGATGTTATGAAAGGAAGTTAAAGAAGTAACATTCAATTAAGTAGTATTAGGTAGTGAATTGAACACTGAGCAAAGAAGAATTCGATTAAGTAATTCATTGAGATAAACAACCACCATTCAATAAAAAAAAAGGCCAATTTAAGGGGGTGCCCTGTTTTTCTTTTTCTTTTCCTTTTTTTTTTTTTCTGGAGCAAGGTTTAAAACTAGTAGCCCACTTTTGCAAATTCGCAACTTGTGTCCCACTCAGTGATCAAAGACAAGAATCCCCTATTAACATGGATCCTTAAAATGACAAAAGAAATACTATCAGTTCAAAGCTTCAACAAAATAAATGCAGGAACTACAGTTTCAAAGGATCCACAAATTAACTAAAAGATATTGCTTGGCCCTGATATTCATAAAAAATGGCAAGGATAATCAGTTCAAAATTCATAAAAGGAATTTTCCCCTCAATAGGTCCAAAAAACAAACATGAAACCATTACCTCACCTTTCAGATTCAAGAAAAACTGGAAGCAATCCTATGCCCAATGGATTCTAAAAATTGCATAGATTAAAAAAACAGCAATCCAAAAATTTCACAAAAAGCACAAGCCCTCCCAAAATGGATTAAAAAAAGTAACATAGAAAACAATACTCAGCTTCAAATTTCCATAAAATGGCATGAAATACTAGGCTCCAAGGCATCTTAAAAATAAAAAAGACACCACTATGCTCAAATTTCACATAAAAAAACAGCTATCACACCTTCATAGCTCTAAATTTTACAAACTTAGTATCATTCAAGATTAAGAGAGATACTAAACAGCTATAAATTTTACAAATAATGCTAGAGAAAGAGCAAAAAGTTATAAATTTCACAAAAAGGTGTTACAGAAATTACTTTAAAACATACGCATAGGCAAACACGCATCTAAAATTAATAAAAAGAAAAATTGAAAAATAGGATATGCAAATTAACGGCGAAGATGAGAGGAGGCCTGGGCCTGACGATGGGCATGACGAAGAGCAAACTCTGTTATCGGGATGACTCTGTTGCCTCCTACCCGCCTTTGGACTCTCTCTAGGATCTTCCTGCCCTAATCCTCTGAAAAAAAATCTCTCGCCAAGAACCTCTCTTTTCCTCTTTTAATGGTGCGTGCTCTCTCTCTCTCCTCTCCAACAAGCCCTCTCTCCCTCTGATCTGCGTGCTCTCTCTCTCTCTCCTCAATTTCAACATCCTCTTGGAAAGGAGCACATCAAAATGCAAAAAACGAGGTGTATGGAACATTCACAGCAAAGAGTAGAGAGATATGATAGCTTATACAAGTGTACATACTGTCTCATCCTCATTCCCATTTGCACCTTCATCACTGAACTCCAAAAGCTCTTTGTCATGACTTGCCAAGAACTTATAGAACTTGGGATACTACAGGTGGGAAAAAGCTAAATGAAAATGGCATAATAATCTCAATAACAAGACTAAGAAAATTCAAATATGTGGGTATTAGGAAATAAAATCTCTATTTAAATAGCGGAAGTCCTAGCCCTGAGTGAAAAATTATGTGTAACAACCTCATCCTCAAATTTGGAACATCAGATAGCAGTACTATATGAGCCACATAGAGGCATCAAATATCGCAATTTCAAAAACACCATTTAACATAATTAATAAATAACTCCAATTGATATATTAACCTTCCATTAATAGTCTGACTGCATATCTTTGTGAATGTGAAGAAGTGCAAATATATATTCACTACAAACATAGAATGTGATTTCAAAATGAGCAACTCTCAGATGGTTCTTGATATAAGAGTATTACATAAGAATAAGAAGAACACCAAAGCATGATGAGAATCTCATTTTTTTTATTCGAAGTATAACGAGTATTTAAGATTCTCAGATAAAATAATGTTGGTGAAAGGTGCCCAACTACCAAGTATAGGTATGAAAATCTTAAGGAGACTAGAAGCTCTAAATACCAAGTAACCAATTGTGAAGACAAGACTAGAGGACATCATTAGAAGTTTGTACTAGTGTCAAGTTTCCTAGGGGGCAAACTAGGCGTGCTCGTTAGATCCCCATAAATAGCGGTGTTAAACTAGTTGGTTGTTGTAGTAGTTGAGAAGATCTTAGTCGTAACCATTTGCAATATGGACAGAGTAGACACCCTATTATACCAGCTAAATAGATCTTCCTACTTCCAGTCAACCTTCCTAGAGCCATCATACTTCTTGGTGTTCAAAAATTAATTGCCTCGGTAAATACTACAATCAACCAATATCGCTTTCATCTTTCATGATTTAAATATTCATCATAGAACAGAGAAACATATATGGAAAATTGGAGGGAAAATTAAAATAAGACACCACAGTGAAACTAAAACAAAGACAACCAAATACAAAAATAGGATTACAAAACTGATAAAATGTAGAATTGATAGAAATACAGAATTCTTTTCCATAAGTTTACACAAATTGCATTCTTCCCTGTGAGTAAAAGTTCCTCCTCAAAACTACCTTCAAGTTTTAGTAAATATTAATCATACATAACGTCAACAACCACATCCATATATTATTCACGAATGTTGTACTTCATGGGAAATGCTTATGCAAAAGTACACAATACATTGTTTTACGAACCAAAGATGATCATTTTAAGCAATTCAAGTTCAAAAAACTCACTTTTTCTTTCAGTCTCTCTAATTGTTTCTTGTGTTCTTCAGATTCAGATTGTGATTTCTTGGAAATCTTCCCTTTTCTAGCCTTATCTTCCCTTTTCTAGCCTTACTTTTATGTGCACAAAAAAACCCAATTCAATTTAACTCTACTGAGTTCAAACAATGCCATTTCCAGTTTGACAAGAGTGCAAATAAAAAGATAAAAATTTTGATAGAGGAAGTTCAAGAAAAGGAATACTTAACCCAATTTTGGTGAAGAGAAATGGTATTCCTCCCCATCCTATTAAAAGAGAGAAACCCAATACTTTTAATGGATATTAAGACAAAGGAAATAAGCACGCAAGCATAGAGACAGAAGAGGAGTAAGAAGAACATGACAATGGTATTTAACTATTTATTCTTTACATGCTATCAAGAGAGAGACATCCAATCAATTTCAGAGATATTCAACCAGAAGCATAGCTTTAGAAAGTGGACCACCCAACGCCTAGGTGGTCCAGAAGGCTTGGGCAAAGTACGCAAGCACAGAGACAAAAGAGAAGTAAGAAGAACATGGCAATAGATCAATTTCAGAGATATTCAATCAGAAGCACAGTTTTAAAAAGAGGACGGCCTAGCGCCTAGGCGGTCCAGAAGGCCTGGGCGCATCGCCTAGGCCTAGGCGGCCAAACTAGGCGGATATCCCTGGGCTCTCGCCTAGGCGCCTGGGAATCCGCTTAGGGGTCCGCCTGAACGTGCCTAGGCGGCTGCTTGGGTCCTGCGCCCCGCCTAGGGGTGTAAATGCAACTTTTTAAGGGTATTTTTGGGTTATTTTTTTAATACTAAAGGGGAAAAATTGTGGGTTTTAAGTTCATTTGAAATCCAAAACCCATTAGAGGCTGTTTTAGAGATAGAAAACCCAAAAAAAAAATTTCTACTAAGCTGCCAAGGTTTTGGGCACTGGGCAGCTTGGACCCCATGACCGCCTAGCACTTTTTGAAACACTGACTAGAAGGCAATAAACACATAAGCAGAGAGAGATTCTTCCTCATCCTATTAAGAGATAACCCCAAAATTTTTCAAAAAATTTAAACTAGAAGGCAGCAGAGATAGGGAGAGCAAGCGAGCGAGCGAGAGAGAGAGAGAGAGAGAGAGAGAGAGAGTTTCCAATCAAACTTATCCAAAAATAGAAAATAAGGAGAAAAATACCATAGAGTATATATCTTCTTCATCAAATTGGGGCTTTCCATTGTTTTGGAGGTCATAGCGCATCGGTCCTTTAACCTGTCAAACCTTTTTCTTTAAAAAACGAGGGTTTATCATTCAAGTTGAAATGGGTAAAAGGCAAAATACCCTTGAAATGGGGTGGCAACGGGTCGGAATGGGTCTCTGTTGATAGGGGTGGCAATGGATCCGTACCCGACTTAGGACCCGCCTGGTATACCCGTTCGGGTTTGGGTATGAATCCAAAATTTGGACTCGATAGGTCGGGTCTAGGTCCAAAACCTGGACACGAGTATTATTCGAGTCTGGGTCTGAGTCCGGGTTCAGTTGGACTTGACCCTTACCTGTAAATTGTTGGAGATAAAATACTTCGAGCCCTATTCGTTTGGATGTATTAAGGATCATATACGATAAAAACTCATAATCATTTTTAACTATTAAACGACAAATAAGAGGGCTTGAAATCTAACAATCGGTGATTGTGACCTTTTGCCAATAATTTGGGTATATGATGGCAAAGAAAGGGCAAAAAACAAAAAAAAGAAGCTCATAGTGAGGCTGGCAATGGACACGATCAACCTGGGACCCGACGGGTACAGGTATGGGTCCAACTTTTAGACCCGATGGGTCGGGTCCGGGTTCGGGTCCAAAACGTGGACCCGAATACATCCGGTCTGTGTTCGAGTCTGAGTCCAAATCCTAGACCCAAATACATTCGGGTCTGGGTCTGGGTCCGGGTCCGGATCCGGGTCCAGCTGGACCCGACCCATACCTGACTCGTTGCCACCCCTATCTGTCGACCAGGTTTTATATGGACCCGAGCAGCCCGGACCTGAGTATAGAAATTAATAAAATAAATATTACATAATTTATTTTTATATTTTTTATATGGGGTCTTAGGCCTAGACCCCTTCCGACCTAATAGAGTTCATTTTAAACCCGAAACCGGACCCGACCCAGTTTGAGTTTGAGTATTGGGACCTAGACCCAACCTGCTGGGTCCAAAACATGGACTCAAACCGATAACTGAGTTGGGTCAACGAGCTGAGTCAACAAGTTGGCCCATCCCAACCACCACCTCTATAATGAAATAATGGGAAACGGGATCTTGGAACAAAGGTAGGGGTGGCAACAGTCGGGTTCGATTGGATCCAAACCGGAACCTAAAGTATTCGGGTTTGGGTCTGATTTGGCTAGTGTTTTGTTTGTGAATTTTCTTTTGAATCTATTGGTTGAGAAATGAGGTGTATCAGCCGGTAATATTATTATTTATTATATTATGGGAAAGTATAGAATGAGACTCGTTACATTTGGTACAAGGTGAGATATTAATCTTGACCATTGGATGTGAAATTGGGTGGCTGTAATTATTCTATTGACCTTGCTCAAACTTCAATGTAATTTTCTCGAACGTAGTGACACATCCAAGCTATCAAACTTCACATCGGATAGTTGTAAGTAATTGTGACTACCTTATATCAAAGGTAAATGGTACAATCCCTTATATTATTAGTATTGAACGTCACAAGATTACTTTATATATATATCAGGAACTTAAAGGGTTTATCTTTTTAAAGGATGCGGTTAAAGACTCACATGAAATGGAGGCTCCTTAATAATTTTTTTTTGAAATAAAATTTGATCCTAATTTTTAGGGAATATATAATCTTTAATATGGAGATTATTAATCTGTAAAAATAAATAAATTTTAAAAACTAGAAATGATATGTTTTGGCGAGAATATTTGAACTGTTGATTATACTTTTTCTTTGGAGGACTATTACTTAAGGGATTTTGTTTTGGTTGATGGTGTAGATCTCTGGCCCACACAGTAACAGCTGCTAGCTTGGCCGCACCAAACAATTTTCTCTTTTTAAATAGCGGTTTTACTTCCTTATAAATAATTAGCTGAAAACGATATAGTTTTAGCTAGAAATAACTAAAAATAACTAGAAATTTATGTAAAAGGTTATTTTGGGATTTGTGTTAGATTACTTAAAAGGGTATGGTTTGCATAAGGTTGCAACCTCGAATAATGAAAATTAGGTGTACCACCAAATTTTATTGTAAGATGTAATATTTTCTCTCTCTCGCTCTCTCTCTCTCTGCCCAAATCCAACTCTCTTCAAGCCTTTCGCTTTCCTGATTTTGAGTTTCTCTAACTACAATTTTCTCTCTACAAATGTACACAAATATATACCCTTCAAAGCCTTCCAGGTATACCTATTACGAGTCCGAGTCTATGGTTTGGACCTAGCAGGTGGGTTCAGGTTCCAATGCTCAAACTCAAATTGGGTCAAGTCCAGTTTCAGGTTTAGTTTGGACCATATTAAGTCGGTTCGGGATCTAGGCCTCAATATACAACATATAAAAATATAAAAATATAAATTTTGTAATACTTATTTTTTTTATTTTCTAGACTTGGGTCCTGACTTACTGTGTCCATATAAAACCTAGTCGACTGAGACTCATCCTGACCCATTGCCCCCCCTATTTCAAAGGTATTTTCATCTTTTTACCCATTTCAACTAAGTGAGAAATCCTCGTTTCAAAGAGAAGGGTTTGACAGGTTACAAGACCGGTCCGCCATGATCTCTGAAACAATGGCGAGCCCCCAATTTGATGAAGAAATATATTCTATAGTATTTTTCTCATTATTTTCTATTTTTAATATTTTTAATTCATTTTAGTTGGAAATCTTTCTCTCTCTCTCTCTCTCTCTCGCTAGTGCCTTTTGGTTTTATTGTTTTGAAAATTGTTGCGGTTGTCTCTCTTCCTCATCTAATCTTTCTCTCCCTCTCTCTAGTGCCTTTTGGTTTTATTGTTTTGAAAATTGTTGTGGTTGTCTCTCTTGCTCGGATGAGGAAGAATCTCTCTCTCTCTCTCTTTGCTCAATGCTTATTGCGTTCTGGTTGAATATATCTGAAATTGATTGGATTTCTCTCTCTTGATAAATCTTGTAAAGAATAAACAGTTAAATACCATTGTCATGTTCTTCTTACTCCTCTTCTGTCTCTGTGCTTATGTGCTTATTTCCTTTGTGTTAATATCAATTAAAATTATTGGGTTTCTCTCTCTTAACAGGATGGTGATGAATACCTTTTCTCTTCACTAAAATTGGGTAAGTATTTATTGTCCAGAACTTCCTTTATCAAAAATTTTATCTTATTATTTGTACTCTTGTCAAACTAGAAACGACATTGTTTGAACTCAGCAGAGTTAAATTGAATTGGGATTTTTTGTGCAGATAAAAGTGAGGCTAGAAAGGGGAAGACTTCGAAGAAATCACGATCTGAATCTGAAGAACACAAGAAACAATTAGAGAGACCGAAAGAAAAAGTGAGTTTTCTGAATGTGAATTGCTTAAAATTATCATCTTTGGTTTGTAAAACAATGTATTGTGTGCTTTTGCATGAGTATTCCCCATGAAGTACAAAAATTGTAAGTAATATATGGATGTGGTTGTTGATGTTGTGTATGATTAATATTACTAAAACTTAAAGATACTTCTGAGGAGAATTTAGGAACTTTTACTCACAAGGAAGAATGCAATTTGGGTAAACTTATGGAAAAGAATTGTGTATTTGTATCAATTCTACATTTTGTTAGTTTTTTAATCTTAGTTTTTTATTTGGTTATCTTTGTTTAAGTTTTGGCTGTGTCTTATTTTAATCTTCCCTCTAATTTTCCAAATATATTTCTCTGTTCTATGATGAATATTTTGATCATGAGAGATTAAAGGCATCTTGGTTGGTTGTGGTTTTTATCGAGGCAATTAATTTTTAAACACTAGGAAGTATGATGGCTTTATAAAGGTTTACTGGAAGTAGGGAGATCTATTTCGCTGGTATACTAGGGTGTCTACTCTATCTATATTGCAGATGGTTACGACTAAGATCTTCTCAACTCCTACAACAAAAAACTAGTTTAACACCGCTACTTATGGGGGTCTAACAAGCACTCCTCGTTTGTTCCCTAGGAAACTTGACACTAGTACTGACTTCTAATGAGGTCCTCTAGTCTTCTATTCGCAATTGGTTACTCGGTATTTGCGCTTTTAGTCTCCTCAAGATTTTCAAACCTATACTTGGTGTTGCGACCAACATTAACATATATGGGCAACCCATTTTATAAGAGAATCTTAAGTAGTCGGATTAAAAAAATGAAATTCTCATCATGCTTTGGTGTTCTTCTTATTCTTATGTATATGCCTATTTCAGGGAAACACAAGATAATCGAGTATCATGAACCATCTGAGAGTTGCTCATTCTGAAATTACATTTATGTTTATAGTGAATATATATTTGCACGTCTTCACTTTCACAAAGATATGCAATCGGACTATGAATGGAAGGTTAATATATCAGTTGGAGTTATTTATTAATTCTGTTATATGGTGTTTTTGAAATTGCAATATTTGATTCCTCTGTGTGGCTCATATTGTACTGCTGTCTGATGTTCCATATTTGAAGATGAGGTTGTTGCACTCATAATTTTTCACTCAGTATTAGGACTTCCGCTATTTAAATAGATACCCACATATTTGAATTTTTTTTAGTCTTGTTAGTGAGATTATTATGCCATTTTCATTTAGCTTGTTCCCACCTATAGGATCTGGAGTTCTATAAGTTCTTGGCAAGTCATGACAAAGAGCTTTTGGAGTGAAGATGCAGATGGGGATGTGGATGAGACAGGTTTTACATTTGTATAAGCT
This sequence comes from Amborella trichopoda, assembly GCF_000471905.2. The sequence goes on from NW_006500347.1 coordinate 3,300,316, forward strand.
ATCGTTGCTCTCTACTCTTTGCTGTGAATGTTCTATACAATTCGTTTTTGCATTTTGATGTGTTCCTTACCAGGAGGATGCTGAAATATATGAAGTCAGTCAACAGTTTGGAGCACTTGCAGAAATGGCTGAGAAACCATCTGTCAAGGTTATCACCACTGCAATGGTTGATTCTTGGTGTAAATCTATTCAGGAAGAGAAAAGTATAAGACCTCTTCGTTTGCTCATTCAAGCTTCAGATCTGCTTGCCATTATGGTGATGGCGATGATGACTCTTCCTCAAAGCTTCGCATCATGTTGAGCAGCGTATTCAATAAAATAATGGTGTTTGTTCTGAGTGAGATTGATAGCATTTTTCGATCAGTTTTTATACTTCCTAGTTCGGGTGGGAAGAAGGAGACCATTGTAGAATTGATGATTCAAAAGGCTTGGAAGAGTCATCGATATTTAGTGAAATCATTATCTTGGAAATGCCCTTCATGTACTGAACCCAATGACGAATGGGCAGATGATCTTGTTCACATTTAAGCATCTCAGACATTCAGCCATATTCTTGGCAGCATTTCCAAACCTCTTGAGGAAGTATATTAAGGTAATGCAGATTTTGTAGTTAATAGAGCATTTAATAGAGTAGACTGGTGGACTAGGATTCATGTTGTTGAACCCAAATTATTGAGAAAAGGCAATGATGATGATGATGAGATTTCGTAGTTAACTTTTTGGAATGGAGTTGATAAATATAAAAATATCTTGATTGCTATTGTCTCTTACATATCTTTTGCTGATGCAGATTTCATAGTTACTATGAGCTAGAATAATTGCTACAAACATTATATTTTCTTTGGTCAATTTGCTATTCAAATTTTAAACTTTAGAAATTTAACACCATTGAATGTGCCCCGTAGTGATTTGTTTTGCTATGATATTAAGTGATATCATGGATCAGGTTGTCTATCTTGTGCCGTGTTGCCATGCAATGAGAGGAGCTAATATGCGTGAGAAATTATCTTTCATGGAGATAGTCCTGGTGATTATTTTGTTTGTTTTTCATTTTTTTAGGAATTAAATGTGGGGATTCTCACATAGTTGGTGTCTCTTTTCTGCCCACATGAGCTTCTTCATCTGGTCTTTTGTTTCTTTTTCCTTTATCTTCTTTCTTATTTTCTTTTTTCGGTTATGTTTCTCTGGTTTTTATGCTAATTTCATTTTTAATCTATCCATCCTACTTGACCATTAAAAAATGCAAATGTCTTACAGAGAGTTTCCCCTTGTAGAACCTATGCAGTGGATGGAGCTATATTTCTTTATGTAACAAGTTGCCATCGTTAGGGTATGGGGATATGCCCCATTTTGATAGTTTCCTTTCTTTTTCAGTGATCTAATTTTCTCTCATTTAGTAGTAGGATGATAAACGAAGAAATATGGTTATCCCTCTGACTAATACAGATCTACCCAAAGAAAACCTAATTTTCTATCACGACAGGTGCAACAGTTCAAAACCCAAACATTTGGAGGATGAAGTTCAAAGCCCGAACATTTGGAGCATGAACAAGTGCAGGCTCAAAAGTTCAAACCTGAACATTTGGAGCATGAACTAGTGCAGAACACCGATGCGGACTTGGTCTCAGAGTTGGAGCTCTCTTCAGATGAAGAAGAAAACACGCCAGAGCTCGAACCACGCCTTGCCTTGAAGAGCCAGAAGACAAGATCACTCCAAGAAATGAAAATCTGAGTCCCTAATTTCCAAGCAAAAATTTCGAAATCTGGGGTAGCTTTTGATTGTCTTTTCATTTGTCTGATTTATGTCTAATTTACGTCTAAAGTTCCTTCTGGCTCATTATTAATTTCCCAAGCTGTACTTATAATTGTAGTAGTCCATTTGGTTGATTCACTGTATTGGTGTTCGTTTTAAGTCGTTATAGTGTGGGTTAGTTGTGTAGGTTTGTTGGTTGATTTGTTTTTTTAAATCCTTTGGTTGGATCTCTCTACAAGGTCTCCCCTAGTTAGATTTGAAATCAGGCTACTAGATCACCTAGCTGTGAGATGTAAAGTCGGGTGCTTATGAATACATCATTAATTGTGCGAATAAACTTTTCTCAAATTTTGTGTGGAGAAAAGGCATACCTCTGATTTCACATCTACAAGGGGGGAAGACAATGACTTCCATATATCAAAGATAAATAGCCCTTTGCTATAGGTATCTCAACATGTTTAACTGCAAATTAAAATTGATGATGATGCAAGGTTCAAAGCTCTATAATTAGATTTTATGGATGACAATGGGCCGGCAGCCTACCTTTGAAATACTAGGGTCTGAGCCACAAAATGTGGCCAGACAGTTGGAGGCCTGTGTGAGGGCCAAGGCCATAGTAGGGCTAACCCGGCCAAACTCCATTTTTTTCCATTCCTTTTTTTTTTTTAATCTATTGGGATAGGCACTGCCTGGCCTGAACATGTCTAGGCCCCTTGAGCCCAATGTGGATGGGCCTTTGTCCATCCTTAGCCTGGCCCATTGTTTGTCCTAGATACTATGTAGGAGTTTATTTGGGAATTGGACTTCAGCTTAGTTGTTTTAGTTGTTGGTGATTCCTAATTGATGATTCCCAAGTTCAATTCCTAGAGCTGAATCAAAAAAGAAAAATAAGTAGATCAGTAATAGACAAAAGATTGAGAAATAGAAGAGAGCATGTGGAAAAAAGGAGAAAACTAAGGCTTTAAGATTTGGATTGGAAATCACCCAACCAGATTGGGAATCAAGTGGAAACCAACCTAGTTTGTAATTGAAATTATGAATCAGACTGGTTCCCACAGATTCATTTGGTTCCCCGAGGAAACCGGCAGGTTTCATGTGGAATCTAGATCGACTGGTTCTCATGATCTATATTTTTTTTGTTGGAAATTTTGTCAAATTACCATGAGAGATGAACAAGTTAACTCTTTGCCTGTATCTTTTTATTCCTTTTTAAAATACACATGAAAACATGGTCGTGTGTTGGAAATGGGCAAAATATATTTTATATTTGGGTATTTAGATAATTTGCCATATTTTATTATGCTTTCTATTTAAATTTTAAATTTTTGCTTTTTTATTGATCAATTCTCACATATGAAAATTGGTTGGATCCTGGATGCCCGGTTCACCATTTGTTCTAACTCTTTAAAGACAAGTAGCGCTACCCTTATCATGGGAGTAGGTGTAGGCTTGTGGAGAATGATCGAGTCTAGAAAATCATTAGATTTTGAGCCCCATCAGTGGGGCCCTCCTAGCCATTTTCTTTTGGTGTTCTTGATCTCAAGATGATGTATGAGCCAGTTTTTCCTTTTGGAAAAAAGAAAAAAAGTTTCAAATCAATTTATGATTTTGTAAAAATCATTTGTAACAATCTTAAAAAACAAAAAAATAAACTAAATGTTGCAAATTTTGATTTAAAGATTATGGCCCCTTTGATTGTAGCCCCACCAATCCACAGTGATCTTCTTCAATTATCCACAGTGTCTTCTTTCAATTTTAAGAAAATTGTGCTGATGTCCTCCAAAATATCCCTTATTAGGAAAAAGTTTATATAGAGCTAAGGCTGAAGTTGTTATGTTGCCCAAATATCCTCAAATTGATCATCTTGACATCAAGATGCATTGACATTAGACAAATGGATTTCAATTTTTGTAAATATTGTATCTTGTAATGTATTTTTGGATCGGCAATTTTCAAAATTTCTAAGTTTTCATAGATCGGCTTGATCTATACTATTTTTGAAGCTTTAAATTTTATAATTAAAGATGAAAATATATTTTAAGGTCATCACAAAGATTTCCAGTATTGAAACCATATTTCTCAACACTATGTGAAAGTGTGATTTACTTTGATTGTTTAGAGCTTCGGCTCTATACAAATCACATTCTTTTTGTTGAATTATGAGGTGACTTTTTACTTATTTTGATTGGGTTGCTGTCGTATCAAACCATTATCCTATAAAAAAAGGTAAAATTCTTACTTATTTCGGCCACGTATTATAAAGTTGGGTTATATTACGGTGCTCACCCTATGGAATAATTTATCATCATACTTTATAATTTTTGATACTTTTATATCATTGTTTTGTACGTAGAGTATTGTTTTAATAAGGGTATTTTTTTATCATTAGGAGGGATATGATGTCATCCACATAAGGTGTGACATCAACTACATGAAGCATACTAGTGGTATTTAATGCTACATGTGGGTGATGTCACACTCTATGTAGATGGCATCACATCTCTCCTAATTACTAAAAATGTCTTTAAAATCTATATACAAAACAAGGGTATATGTATACAAATTTTGTTGAGTACAATAATGAATTACTTCATAGTGTGAGCACCCTAACATAACCCTATAAAACATAACTCAAGTTGGTTTTATAGATTAGAAAATGGTGCAATTTTATAGGAAAATGGTTTGATAGGGTTGCAGCCCTATCAAAATAAGTAAATCATCACCTCATAATTCATCAAAAATTACAATTCAAACATTGGAAAACCTTTACATTGATAATTTTGGATTGAACATATTAGTTGTGAAAACAAAAAGGTTTTAAACTCTAAAAAGTGTGTATATTAACAAATTATCTAGACCATCCATTTCACCCTAAAATTAGGTGTTCATAGACCCGTAAGATCTTTATCAGTTTTTTAGTTTCAAATTTATTATCGGTGTTGGAAATTGATTTAAATCCATCATGTGTATTACCGTTATTGAAAGTGCTTTCTAGACAAGGATTTGAGGTGAGGCTTTATTTTGTTTTCATAAAGCGCATGCCCTAGAGAAACTTTATCCTTTCTTTATTTACTAAAGACATAGGCATTCTATAAAACGAAAAAGTTTATATAGAGTCAATGCTCTAAACAATCAGAGCCCCCTCAAAAATTTCACTAAAAGAGGTTGTTTTGATGCTCAAATATCTTCAAATTGATCATCTCAACATCAAGATGCATGGACATGAAAAAAAAATGGATTTCAAGTTTTGCAAACAATTCGCTTTGTAACACATTTTTAGACCTTCAATTGTTAATATTTTCAAGCTTTCATAGTTATGCTCAAGCTACTCTATTTTTTAAACTTAAATTTTATAATTAAAAATGAAAATATATTTTAAGGCTATCACATATTTTCATTATTGAAATATTTAAAGGTGCGTTTTATTGTGATTGGTTAGAGCCTCGGCTCTATACAAACCGCACCCTTTATAAAAGTTGTATCCTAATATCGAATTCTGGAGGGAAACGAACTTAAATTATTCTTTTTACATCCACCAAACCATCTCAATGGCTGTTGATGACGGATAGCGGTTGCTAAAATGGATGGTCAAGATCAAATAATTATTTTGCACTACGTGATCTGGACCGTCAGATGCGCGTCTACCTTCTCTTTCCACCAACCCAACGCATCCATGGCGAACTAGAAAGGCTAGGTTTTGCTCTGTGTTTTTGCCCCTCCGTAGCTAGGGTTGATTCAACCGGTTTCCCCGACTTCTGTAAATTAGGGTTTTGGAAGCCATGGAAGAGGTTGAGAACAAGCAAGTGATCTTTAGGAACTTCATCACTGGATTGCCCAAAGAGACGGACATGGAATTAAGGACTTTGAAGCTTTCATTGAAAGTTGCAGAGGATTCGAGAGCTTTGATTGTGAAGAATCTGTACCTCTCTTGTAATCCTTACATGAGAGGAAGTATGAAAGAATTTTATGAGTCTTACATTCCTCCATTTTAGCCTGGAACGGTTAGGCCTCTGCTTCTCTCTTTCTTATTTTGAGCGCATTTTCTCTCTCTGCAAAACATTAACCAAGCAACCAAATACTTGGTACTTTCTCTCTACAAAGGAGACCAAAAAACAACCACCATAGACTGGCATATTGAGAACTCTCTTTCCCTCTTTTTCAATTGAGAATGAATTTTCTCTCTAAAACTAAGCCAGAATATGAGTAGTTTTTTGTTATTGCAAATTCTTTGCTTTCCTCTCTAAATTCCTGTAATCTTTTACTTGAAATTAATTATTCATTCTCTAAAAATTCATGAAAAGATAGTACACAGTAAGTGCATTTACCTTTGTATAAGGAAGTCACTTGTACTCTTGCCCTTTAGATTTCTAATTGGGTGCCTAGGTGTGTGCTATTGGTCGGGCTTAAAGTTCAAAATAAATTTCTCAAATTCTGTGTACCTTTTTAATATGCCAGGTTTGACATCTTACAGCTAAGTACTTTTGTGACGTCTTTGTATCAAAAAAAAATGATTTTATTATACAATCCTATTTTTCCATATATATATATATATATATATATATATATATATATATATGAGTGGATTCTGTACGCCCACTAGCTGGCCGCTACAGTAAACACCAATGGCTTAGATTGAATCTGGGTCGATCTGACGGTCACGACCTCATTTTGTGTTTGAATTTTAATTTTTTTCTACAAATCCAAATCATTTGAAATTTTACGTATGTGTTCTTCTCATCAAGGCGCGCCTAATAAAAATATAAAAAGAAATAATTCGTAAAAAAATTGACCAAAATACCTCCGAAACATTTCGGGGGTGTATTGGTCAATTTTTTCATGTAAAATATTTTTTTTAATATGTTTTTTTAGATTTTCATATTTTTGAAAAACACACATCCAAATTTTCAAGTGATTTGGGTTTGTATAAAAAAATTAAAATTCAAACACTACCGGACATCCGTGATCGTCATATGCCCATATTCAATTTAGGTCGTGGGCGTTTACTGTAGTAGTACGCCTATAGGATATTTTCCCTATATATATTTATATATGGGAAAGTATGGGGTTAGCCCGCTCGTGCACCCCATTGAGATGAGCCGAACGGTGATGACGAGAAGTTGAAAATTCGATGGTCTAAAATGCTATAAAAGAGGTCCAACATTTACCCCAAAAAAGAGCGGGTTTTTTTTAAAACGTTGACTAGCTGGTACATTGTCAACGATGCCTTAAAAAGAGCGCCTCTCGCTCTCTCTCTCTTCTGGATTTCCCTCTCTTACTTCCTCAAAAAAGCATTGCACTCTCTCTTTGCCGCACTTCCTCTATCTCCTTGGTTTTTCTCTCTCCTACTTCCCAAAAACCAGACATGCTCTCTCTCTGCATCTCATTCTCTCTCTCTCTCCTACTTCCCAAAAAACCAGATGCGCTCTCTCTCTGCTCGCACCCTTCTCTTCTCACTGCTCTCGGCCTCTCGCCTTCTCGCGGCTCTTTCTCTCTCTCTCCCTCCTACTTCCTAAAAACCAAAGGCACTCTCCCTCTGCTTCTCACTCTCTCTCTACTCGCACCTAATTCAAGTAACTTCTACTCGCGCCCTCTCACTGCTCTCACCTTCTTCCTGCTCGTGCCCTCTTGCTGCTCGTCGAGAGAAGCCGCTCGCATCCCTCTTCACTGTGCCTCTCTGCAGCCCAACCCATATGTAAAGGTTGTATTTGTTTGAGATTTATAGAGCGTTGCAAAAACCCCAATAGCTCTCTGCATCAAATCACAAGAGCTCATTTCCAAACTCACATCCTACCCCAAGTCTATAATAGAAAAAAGGACATGAAAACCTGTCAAATGCTTGAAATTAAAAGCATCATTGGAAACTTCAGTATAATATGGAAGTTTTAGAGTCTATGATGAGAAAGGCGGCCATCTTTTCTTTGCTATATTTCTTGTCTATTATTGATAATACATTTTTTGCCCTGAAAATGCATAGATTAAGTTTCATTTGATTTTCTATTTTCTTTGGGGTAGGGATTCTTTTTTTCCTTTTAAAGTGTACCTGATTCCTCTTCTATTCATGCACGGTCACTGTTTTCTTTTCCTTTTGATGTTCTTTCGTGTTTATGAAGCTCTTATGAAGCTTTAGTAGGATTTGTTGGTTTCATACCTTATCTATTGTTGTTTTCAATATGATCTTTCTCAAAATTGGATGTGCAAACCTGTTTGTCTTTATAGTTTGAAGCTCCGCCAATCAAATAACCTATATTTAAGCTTAAATTAAATAAAGAGTCCATCTTACAATTAGGTATAGAATGAGAGGGATGGCTGAGGTTTTTATGTGTGCTGATGTTTCCCAAAATTTTATGCTTTTTTATTGTATAATACGAAGTTCATTTTTTTACGGCTGATTTTTTTGATTTTTATGTTGATTTTTCTCAGAACATGTTTTTGCTCTTTTTTGTTTGTTAATTGATATTTATGCTGATATTTGGAAGTTCAATGATAGGTTTTTGCTCATAATAGGATTTTGCTCAGATTATTTGTTTGTTAAAGAATAGGTTTTTTGCTCAGAACATGTCTTTGTTCAAGAATAGATGTTTGCTCAGAACATTTCTTTATTAATTGATATTTATGTTGATTTTTCTCAGAATAGGTTTTTGCTTAGAGTAGGATTTTGCTCAAAATATTTGTTTGTTAAAGAGTAGGTTTGTAGCTCGGGACAAGTCTTTGTTCAATAATAGGTTTTTGCTCGGAATATTTCTTTGTTAATTGATACCTATTCTAATTTTTCTCAGAGTTGGTTTTTGCTCTTATTTGTTGGTTAATTGATATTTATGCTTATTTTTGGAGGCTCAATAAGTTGGGTAAGTTTAATTTATTGGTAAATGATTGGATTTTACTAAAAATTGAACATGAAGAGTGGTAAATGCTTTCACGAATGGTGCAATTTGACTAAATTGGTTCTTCTTATTTTTTAGAAGAAAAGATTGGTTTTTGCCATATCACTTGTGTTGGTTCAGCTAGGATGTGGGTCTTATAGTGTTTTAATATTGTGGATCCGTTGGACTATCCCTAGCGTCACACACGATCAGTGAGCCGAGCCCATAACAATTGGTATCAAAGCCAGACATGGTGGATCAAAACCTAGATCGTTTGGAGTCCGAGTTGGGGAGTTTGAAGGCAGATCAGGAGCGAAGTTTCAAGGAGGTGATGGAGTCCATGCAGCAGATGCTCGTTGCGATCAATACTCGACTCGATCAATGGAAGAACAGCCGAAATAATGATGAATCTTCCAACAGTCAACTGCCACCAATGTATACAAGGCAGACACTTACGGGTTCACTTCAAAATGGAAGTATGGGGTCCATTGGAACCTACCTTCCACGAATGGTAAAATTGGACTTTCCCAAGTTCAATGGGGAAGAAGACCCTACCAGTTGGGTGTGTGGAGCTGACCAATTCTTCGAATTCCATCAAACACCGGAAGAAGATCATATCCCTCTTGTCTCAATCAACTTAATAGGTGATGCACAACTATAGTACCAATTAACGAAGGAAGAGGGTAGGATTGCCACTTGGGAGGATTTCAAAAGTGGCTTCCATGTACCATACAGTCCAACTCAATTCCAATATTTTTTTGGCGATCTCATAAAGCTGCAGCAAACAGGGTTGGTACGAGATTCCCAAACAAAGTGTAGTTGTTCTATTCTATACAAGTCGCATCTTTTAACTTTTAAGGTGCTTACATTTATTATTATTTGTTTGTGACGCCCATCAATAAAAAAAATATTCTTTTAACTCCCCCAACTTTATAGAACCCTTGTCACATACCATTGTGATGTGTAACGCATAACATGATAAAAACTTAAAAAACTTACTTTAACCATGCCGCTCTGGTTTGATACGTTTGAATGACCTAGAGTGTAAAAATAAAAAATAACATCATAATAATAATAATAATAATAATAATAATAATAATTGTGTTGGATGAATTTGTATAAAAAAAAATCCCATGCTCGGTCATATTAGGGAATTTTTTTTGTATATTTTCACGTATATCAAATGTGTTTAAAATTTAAGGAAAGTTATATAAATGTCCGTTTTAGTTTTTGTTATTACCAAAATATCGAATACTTTCTATTATTATTGATATGTCCGTTGTTTTAATTTCATACCATTTTTTAAAAAAAAGACGAAATCACCCATTTTTGATTTTTTCAAAATCGAAATCAGGCCAATTTCGGTTTTTGAAAAACCAAAAATTTAAAATTTTTGATTTTTCAATAGCAAAAAATTTATCTCTCTTATAGATCCTTTGCGTATTCTTTATTTAGCTCTTTCTCTCTCTCCCCTTCATTACCTCTTTCTCTCTCTCCTTCATTTGACATGTATCTCATTCATAACCTTCATTTTTTCCATGCCTTAATATTCTAGAATAATTTGACATGTATCTCATTCATGACCTTCATTTTTTCCATGCCTTAATATCCTAGAATTTGGACGGAGAGAGAAAATTGTAGAAGGTCCTTCTGCATAGCCAAGACCTTCTTGCTCTTCTCAAGTGTGACATTAATAACGTAAAATCTCCTTCCTTATTATTGGGGTCTTTTCCAAATGCCTTTGCTACCAAATTCCCTCTTCCCTTCTTACTTTTCTCTCTACAAAACCCATCTTTCACAAACCTCAAATTGTTTGAAAATCCCATATATTTTTTGAGTCCTCCCACACCCATGTAAGTAAGACCTTAAAGGATCACCATTAAATTTTAGTACAGATTTATAGAAAAGTTATCAATAAAACCCATTCACCTAAGTCTCACACCCATGTGATAACGTTTTTAGCGATTTGTATCAAAATTTAATGATGATCATTGGAGTCCTACTCACATGAGTGTGGGAGGGCCTCATAATGTCATTACTATACATATATATATATATATATATATACCTATGGGCGAAAATTAATATAGGCCATCCATTTTTGTGAGATGCTTAGATCTAGGTCTGAAAATGATTGCTTTTATTTCCAAAATTTTATGATAATTTTATTATCATTATATTAACAATATTAAAAAAAAAATGATTTTGAATTTATAAAGGCCTAGATCTTGAAATTTATCAAATAGACAATCTAGATTCATTGTTGGAGAGAACTCATTTTGGCCATATATAGGTTGTAAGTTATTATTAGTATTATTTTTAGATTGATTATTGAGATAAAGAGAGTATGTGTACAAAATTTTGGGTCTTACAAATACCACAAATATAGTTTTTTAGAAGGTGTGGTTGCATTATACTATAATACGACTGTTGTGGGAGAGAGAGATAGATGCCAATTGAGGGGGGGAAGGGAGACACAGAGACGGAAAGGTAATGGGAGGGGATCAAGACTCAACCATTGTGGACATGATGCTCGAATTGATGGCAATGTTGGCGTATGGTTGGTGGAGGAGTAGGTGGTTTGTGGGCCCTGCATGATACCATTTGGTGGGGAACAATTTGGTTTCTTCAATTATTTAAGATTTAAAAATAGTTCTTATAAAGAATAAATTTGTCCTTCCAAACCAGTTCATAACTTAATAGAACCAGATATGTCAGGCCAAAACTGGAAGATTTTTGATAGAACCTGATCTCTTGGGGGGAATTGGGCGGATCCCTATGTATTAAAGGATCCATAAGGGTTCTAACGATTCCCGATCTTAATATGGGCAATTCTGGATCAGGTCAGCGACATTTCAAACGACATTTCAAACATTGGTCTCGAGCATAATTCAAGGTTCGTTCACTACTTATCTTAAAGTAGGGAAATGACTTGGTTAGCCCAGCCTGACTCACTGAGTAGGGAAGGCAGTCCTCTACCGTCCATCCAATTTTTTGTTGGAGCATGTAGGTTCAGCTAGGGGAGAGGCTTGCACGATTATTATTCAAGTTGTAACCTAGGATGAAGTATGTTGGCCAATGTTCCATGCATGACAATTTGTGGTGCATAAAATAAGATTTTTTAGTTTTGGGAAATTTACAAGAAGCCTCATTTTTTCTGATATTAGAAAACCCCAAAGCACTGGCCCTATCAAGGGCGAGCCCGTTACAAAAAAAAAAAAAGCAAAAAAATATAAAGAAATCAAATAAATAAATAAAAGATAATGAAATAGAGGCCGTAGGGATGAACGTGGCTGGTAATGTCTTGGCTTGGCCTAGGCACAGCAGAACCCTCGGGCCAGATTTTCTGGTCCAAGCCCTAGATTTCCAGCCCATTACTACCCCTACCTAACCACATCTTTTTTGAAAAGGAGAAACTATAGTGTAGTCATGTTGGATCACATTGTCCACTTACTCGAATAAAAGACACATTTATAAGAACTAAGTGTAAAATGTGCTCTCATGGGAACACACTATACTTGATATATTTTGTAAAGGGTTATGTTAGGGTGCTCACATCGAATTTCCGTTTTGGCCAGAATCTTGTTTCTGTCGGCCGGGAACAACCATGGACTATGGTTTCCAGAAAGAGGAGGGTCCCTTCTCCTAAGCAGCGGTACGAATTGAAGAAGACATTCTGTAAGGAGTGGAGAGAGGAGATGATTGGCTCATCCCCTGTTTTGGTGGTTCCTAGAGTCTGCCTTTTCTCCCGAAATTCAAATTCAAACTCTTCAAGCAGAAGTAACGTGTTGTTGTGTTTGTCGCAACACGTGCCTACTCTTAAACCGTAACCTATGAAACGCTTTCTAGGCTCCACATATGTGGCTGGTGAGATGTCAAATAGAATCCTTTTCGAACCCTTCAGGATGCACATTGGTGTCAGGCACGTCTGTGGCGCCGTCTCTCATCGCTTCCCTAGACAGTCCACGCAATTGTCACCGCATTCGTCAGATGGTGGAAATCGTAAACAGGTGGAGTGCTGCGAACCATGGATTGATGGTGAAGATCATAAACAGGTAGAGTGCTGCTAACCATGGATTGTTGAGCTCAACCCGAGCCCAAAGAATCAACGGTCGGAAGGGCTGGATAGAATGACAGTTGATATGCTGGAGGAAGGCGTGTCGTCAGTGTTATTTCAATGTGAATCGATGCACATCTTCGGGAAGGTACCTGCTTGCCAAATGTCACCCCCCTGTCCTTCTAATAACTTGGCATTGACGACCTTTCATTCTCATTCTTCAGCTTTATTTAAGGGCTAGGGCCAAGGCCAATACTCGTTGTTTAGGACCCTTCTCTTCTACTTCGTTCTTCTGTATCTCCTGCGTAGATTTCTTCGGCTCCCTTATTCTTTTGCTCTCATGGCCCAAGTTAATATTATAGAGGTTCCTGAAAAGAAAGACATTGATGTGTCTGATCCACCCTAGCTCATGAGAATGTCTTATACCTTCCTCTTTCTAAATGGGAAGACAACAATGCTTGGTGACTTTGAAGAACCCTGCTATGATAGCAACCCCAGCCGAGCACTCCAAAGGATTGCTCCTAGCCTCTATCCCTGATGTTCCTAAGATACCCCCTATATTGGTTACTAAATTTTTTTTGGAGGAGGAAGACCTTGACCCTAAGGATGCTAACTAGTCCAGGCAAAAACACAAGATGGCTATAGCATGGGATCGTGTGGGCAAGATGTTGGCTGGTATGCAGTTGAAGTTTAAGGGAGAGGTCAGGATTGTTGAAGAGGTTGTTGCCCCTAATCCACCACCCCAGAAGCCTTGTCTTCAACGGGAAATTGAGAAACTCCTTGCAGCACTCCCTTTCAACCCTCTTGCACCTGGTCTCCCAGGAACTACGAGGGGAGGTCAAGACTTTCGATGGCGATGATTGTGCTATCTTGGAACGTCTGGGGCCAAGGAGACATTAACAGGAGCGGGGTGTTGAGATGTTTGGTGTTTGACTTCAGACCTAACATCCTTGTTTTACAGGAAACGAAGATGGTTTCCTTGGATGTGGTGTTCATCTGATCTTTTTGGGGCTCTGGCCCTTTAGACTTTTTATATGTACCTTATAATGGTCTCTCTGGAGATCTGTTAACTGTTTAGGACCCCACTGTTGTTTCGGGGTGTGCTTTTGATGCTGCTTTCCATTGTTTGACTGTTAATACTTTGGACCTAGTTCCATGGTGTTTATCGAATATGTATGGTCCAAATGTGGTAGGTGAGAAAGAGGTCGTTCTAGAAGTAATTCACATGTTATTTCTTCCTGTGGTTTGCCTTGGTGTGGTGTTGGGGATTATAATTTGGTAATGATCACTGATGAAGTCTCTTCGAATCCTCCCATCACACCTCAAATGGCCTTATTAGATATATTTTATCATGACTAACGAGTTGTTCGACTACTCTATTGTGGGAATGGACTTCACTTGGTTGAATAACTCGGTTTCGAACCCTAAGCTATCCAAGCTTTGATCGGTTCCTGGTTTTTCCCAGTTAGGAGTCTGTCATCTTTAAAGCTTTGGTGAAGGCAGCCCGTCAACTAGCTTCAGACCATATTCCTTTACTTCTCTGCTCTGATAGAGATTCTCTCAATAAGCCACCATTCCGCTTTGAGCTTATGTGGTTTGAAGACAAGTCTCTTCTAAAACTTGTTTCAGATTTTTGGATGGAGAGCTTAGTGATAGAATGGTTGGGCTTTGCGATAACCAAGAAACTTAAATTTATCAAGAAGAAGCTTATTACATGGGGTGAAGCTAAATTTCGCAATATTGGCCATACCATTAGGAACTTGGTCTCTGATATTGATGCCATCACTGTTTTGCAGCAGCAAAATGGGGGTCTAACTGTTGAAAGATAACAAAAAAATTGAGCTTAATGACCTTCTTAGGAAGGAAGAGATCTTCTGGTTTCAAGGATATTGCTCTAAATGGGTCAAAGAGGGAGATAATAATAACAAGTATTACCACTCCATTGCGAACTCTAGATGCCAAACTAATAGCCTAAGTGCAATGGAAATCTCGAGTATTAATCAAGATGATACTGATATTTGGAATGCTGCCATTATAGCACACTTCCAGGAGGCTTTTAAATCCGGAGCCAGATTGCCTTTCGATTTGACATAGATTCCTTTTAAAATGATTTCTAATGAGAAGGCCTCCAGCCTTGAATCTCCATTTTTGGAGGAAGAGGCCAAAAAAGCCCTTTTTGACCTTCCTAGGGATAAGGCGCATGGTCTAGATGGCTTTCCTATCACTTTCTTCAAAGATTCTGGGAGGTGGTCAAAGGGGACATTCTCATTTGGATTAATCAATTCTACTATGATGGTATCATTTGTAGAGTGATGAATTCCACTTTGATCTCTTGGATTTTGAAGAAGTTAGTTATTATGTCCCTTCATGATGTCAAACCCATTAGTTTACTTTCTGCTTGCTACAAGATTTTAGCAGAGCTGCTGGCGAACAGATTGCGAGCTGTTCTTAATGACGTGGTTGAAAGTCCCCAAATAGCCTTTGTTAAAGAGAGATTTATTGAGGATGGTATTATCCTTGCACAAAAGACCATTTATTCTACATCCTCTTCGTCAATTAAGGGCATTCTCCTGGAACTTTACTTTGAAAAAGCTTATGACCGTATAGAGTGGGATTTTTCTGTTCTCCATCACGGAATTAATGGGTTTTAGGAAACGATGGAGATTACGGATTTCCAGGTGTCTATCATTAGCCCATTTCTCTTTTATTGTTAAAAATAAAGCCTATGGTTTCTTCAAGGCTTCTCGAGGGCTGCGACAATGAAATCCACTCTTCCTTTTCTGTTTACTATAGCTGCTGAAGCATTTAGTAAAATGCTTCAGGGGTCGGTGGATGCTCATCTTGTCCATGGCCTAAGGGCTTGGCCGAATGGTTTAGTTTTAAGCCACCTTCAGTATGCGGACGACACTCTAATGCTGCTCGAAGGGTCTATGGAAAATATTTAGAAAGTATAGTTGTTTCTGAAGATATACGAGTTGGTTTCTGGGCGCACATTAATATGAGTAAATCTCGCATTATTAACATCACATGTTAAGATTCTAAAGTACTCCAATGGGCAGCTTGGCTTAATTATGAAGTCGACCACTTCCCCACCAAATACTTGGGGTTACTGTTGCTCGACGGATGAGCACCAAGAGCTATGTGGGATCCCCTCATCCAACGGGCTCAGTACAAATTGGATAGCTAGAAGTGTAGATTCCTTAGCTTTGCAGGTCGTACCACACTTGTAAAAGTGATGGGGAATTTTTTATAGAGTGACACCCAACAGAAAAAGAATTTCCATCTTATTTGTTGGAACTCAGTTTGTCTACCACGTAAGAAAGGCGGTTTGGCTATTCGGAGAATTAAGGCTGTCAACAAAGCTCTGTTGACCAAGTGGTAGTGGCATCTTGCTGCCCAACAAGATCAACTATGGGCCAAGGTAATTTATGGAAAGTATGGTCACAATCTTGATGGCTTTACCACCAAACCATGTTCCAGTTCTTTATATCAATCACCAATATGGCGGGGCATCAGCCACACTAAGATGTTGGTGGGAGATGGAGCACACACTAGATTTTGGCACGATAAATGGTTAGGGGACTATCCCCTAAAACTTCTATATCCAGATCTATACTCTAGATCTGTTTAGAAATAAGCCATGGTGGCCAATTTTATATCTCTTGATAGAGATAAGCGTATTTGGAACGTGATGCTCAATATTCGTAGAGCTAACCTTCATGTGGTGGATAACTATAGCTCTCTCATGGCTTCCCTTTACAACTTTTGTTTTCTGCCTCGAAAGCGTGATAGAATTATTTGATCCCTAGAGCCTTCTAGCACTTTCTCTGTTTCTTATTTGCATAATGTGCGATTCAGAGATCGTTACATTCAAAGTTATGGCCATCTAGCCAAGTTCTGGAGATGTAGGAGCCCGAGCAAGGTTAAATAGTTCTTATGTTTGCTGTGTTACAGATGATTACTAACAAGTGACAGGCTAAGAAGATTGGGCTTATGCTTGCCGAGGGTTTGTTTATTTTGCAAAAATGATGAAGTGACCACATACCATCTTTTTCTGAGATGCTCTTTCACTGAAAGCCTTTGGGATTGGTTGAGCACTATCTCCAATTGGCATACCCCTCGTTCACTCAGTATCTTGAAATTGATGCAATAGATCTAGACACCACCCTTCTCGACCTTAGGTGTTGCTCCATTGCGACTGGTAGTGGCGGCTGCCCTATGTAGTCTTTGGAAAGAATGAAATTTGTGTACCTTTGAGGGACGATCCAAAAATCTGGATTCTCTTCTTGTGTCCATAAAGAGATACTCTATCTCGTGGTGCACACAAACTAGGAGTGAATACTAAAAAGCCGAAGACAAACTCCTACTACCCGCAGGGAAACCTATCTCGAAACCAGTGGAGTCCAGTTCTGAAGGCTCTACTTGACATGTCTCTATGTCTGTACTCGAATCAAGAATCAACTCCTCTATCGACATGACAGCAAGAGGACAGGAACTCCAAATCCCAATAGAACAACTAGGCCGAACATTAGGCAGCGAGTGGTAAGTATATAACAACAAGCTAGTCTGGCTCGTATACTACAGAGCTTATTCAAACCAGCAAGCTTAACACTCGGCCCAAGAATAGGAACTAGTAACCTGCCCTATAAGCCTTCCAACTCGAAACCTGAACTCAAAGATCGAAACCTGTGAAGGCAAGTGGGTGTTCCCGGTGCTTTCCTTCCCCAAAGACCTTATCTTCCCCAATTTCCATTATATTATCTTCTTGAAGAGGCCTCGTAGGAGGTTAAACTGTTCCTTGTTTAAGCCTCCGGTGGGATGGTTCAAGCTGAATTTCGACGGACATGTTCGTGGTAATGTTAGTGGGTATGGCAGACTTTTGAGGGATAACTTGGGTACAACTATCTGGTCTTATTAGGGAAGACTACATTCCTGTGAAATCAATGTGGCAGATCTTTGGGCTCTTAAGATGGGAGTGGAACGTCTAGCCAATAGCCACTCCAAAGTGATTATTGAAGGTGATTCAGTGAATGTTATCAAATGGTGCACCAAGCCAAGACTTTATGACGTGGAATCTCATTGGTATTATGGATGCTATTATTCTAGCTTTGAGGTTGCGCGAGTGCTCTTTTGTTCATGTTAAGAGGGGCTACAATTCAGATATAGATTGCCTTACTAAAGCGGCTACATCTTAGTTCGTGGTTGTTTAGCCTAGGCCTCTCCTTTTTCTGTTTTTCTTTGGTTTCTTGTAGTCCTTTTATTATCTTAATGAAATAGCTACAACGTACTTCTTTCAAAAAATATGTTAGGATGCTCACACTATAGAGCAATTTATAATTGTACTCAACAAATTTTGAACATTTATATATCATTGTTTTGTATATGGAGCATTTTTTTAGTAATGGTATTTTTAGTTATTAGGAAAGGTGTGACATCATCAACATAGAATGTGACATCGCCCATATCGAGTACACTAGTGATATTTAATGCTCCATGTGAGTGATGTCATACCTTTCTTAATGACGAAAAATGCTATTACTAAAAAGTGCTCTATGTACCAAACAAAGATAAATAAGGTCCAAAATTCTTCGAGTATAATCATAAATTGCTCTATGATGTAAGCACCCTAACATAACTCTTTTTGTTAACATATAGCTTCAGATAACTATTATCGATTTTGATGTTTAAAATCAAGTCACTTGTTGAAAATTGAGTCGAGACATCCAAGCCGTTCGCTCTCAAAATAAAAAGATCACAATTTGGGTATTGGATGTCTAAACCTGAAATACGTTAAGCGTGGAAAAAAAACAAAAAACAAAAAAGTGAGACTTGGGAATAGGATAAAAAATAAGATTATATATTGACTATTTATTTTTGAAAAATAATTTGATAGGGCTCTAGCTGTATTATACTGAGTAAAACCTCACCTCCTAACTCATCTAAAATCACAAGTCAAGCATTAAAAAACCTTTACATCAATCATCTCGACTTGAACATTATGGTTGTAGAAAAAAAATTAGAATTTCAAGCTCTAAAAATAATGTAAATTGTAAGAAAATTTTATAAACCATCAATTTCGCCTTAAAAATAAGTATTCACACATCCACAAGATCTGTACCATTTTTTAAGTTTCAAATTTTATTGTCATCGTTGGAAATTGATTTTAGAACCATCATCTAGATTTCAATTGCCGAAAGTGCTTTACAGACAAGAATTTGAGGTGCGGCTTTATTTTGTTTCCATAAAGATGTCACAACATTGGAGAAATTTTGTTTTGAACTTGTGTCTAAACAATGACAAATTCTCAACCACTTGATTTCAAATCTAATGATCAATAATGATTTTGACCTTGCATCAAAAAAAATAATTGGTATACACTTCTATGAAACATAAACCAGACTTTTTTAAAATAATTGATATTCAATTTTTTTTTTTTGTGGCCCAACAGCCGTAGAGGGTGTCGACGTGTGACTCAGATGTCTCTATAGTGGTGGACATTTTGCCATTTTCATGTAGCGAGAGAGGAAATAAATTGACCGGTCTTAATGATTAAGTTGGGGGATCTTTGATGGGGTAAGGGAGTGTGGTTGGGTCCATCTCACCCAGAGCCACCAAAATAAGAAACATGAACCACAAAATATGGCATTTGTACCAATCACAATTCTCAAATCATTTACCACATGGGTCAATAAATTTAGTTTTTTAACCACCTCCATCAGATAATCAGTTAGTCCAATAACCTTGAACTTCCCCCCTTTTTTTTCTGTTTTTTCTGTTGCATAGATTGATTCTGGAAAGAGCTTAAGAGGCAGCTTCTAGGGTTTTCTTTTTAGCCCATAAGCAGGGATATTTCAATGGATATGAAGTATCATAGAGAACACCATGTTAAATATGGAATATGCACTCATGAAAAATATCCTTCGATTATTATTCCGAACTCTGAATTACAGCATGCCATTCTAAGCTCATAAACACTGAAAAGAAGCTTTTACAAAAGCTTAACCAAAAACAAAAAAAGGAGAAAACAAAAACAAAAAAAAGAACAAAAGAACGGTGAGGAGGGGAAGGTTTCTCAACTCAAGCAGCGACAGGTACAACTTCATCAAGAGCCAAAACACCAGGAAGAGCCTTCCCTTCCAATAACTCTAAGCTGGCACCACCCCCTGTTGAAATGTGGCTCATTTTTTCAGCCACCCCAACTTTCTCCACAGCTGCAACTGAGTCTCCACCGCCAATTATTGTGGTCACACCCTTAGCACTAAGGTCTGCCAACTTCTTGGCAATGGCCTGCGCACAATTTCAAGTTTGCCAAATTACTTTGCATTGTTCATTTATCAATAAATAAACCAATGTTCTCAAAGCAGGAGAATGATGACATGGTCTGGTTTCTAAAACATTGAAGAAAAACTACACAATTTCCCCTTTTCAGGAGCCGAGTAAAATTATATATGTTTTCCATGCATGCTTCTTTTTTTCTTCAATGATTAAAGAACTTGATAAATGAACAAAAGAAAAGGCATCAGTCTAAGACTACATGTTCCTAAAAACAGCGTACCTCAGTTCCAACTGCGAATTTGTCAAACTCAAACACTCCCATGGGACCATTCCAAATGACCGTTTGGGTAGTGTCCAATGCTTCACTGAATGTCTTGATGGAGTCAGGTCCAATATCCAACCCCATCCATCTATCAGGTATGCCAGATGCTGGCACAATCTGCACAAAAACCACAATCATTTGGTCAAAGTCCATTTATTCCACTTGAAAAATTAAGCCCATTTTATTTTATTTTACTAGTTTCTTCTAATAGTTAGACTAACTTGTGTTTTCCCCCTTCTTGTTTATTCTTTTAGAGTGTTTCGAGGTTTAAGAAAGGACAGGCTGACCTTGCTCTCTGCATCAGGTGCGAATTTGTCGGCGATAACAACATCAGTTGGTAGGAGGAGAGAGACCCCCTTGGCCTTGGCCTTCTCAAGAAGGGAAGTAGCAAGATCAATCTTGTCATCCTCTACAAGGGATGAACCCACTGAAAGACCTTGGGCCTTGTAAAATGTGAAGATCATTCCACCACCCAACAGAAGGATATCACACTTCTCAAGCAAAGACTCAATCACCCCAATCTTGGATGAGACCTTTGAGCCACCTACTATGGCAGCAAATGGCCTCTTAGGGTTTGAAACGGCCCCTACAAGATAATCAAGCTCCTGCAATGAACATCAGTGTCACATGATGAGAGCTCAGAAAAATGGAAACAAAACCTCTTTTTGGGTAAATAACAGAAACAACACCTCACCAAGAAAAGTAGCTATAACATGATTTAGACCGCATTGCAACTTAAAAAGAAAAAGATGTGTTGATAAGCCAAATCAATAACGGTGGTACCAAAAATGTGCCGGGGAAAAACAAAGCAAAGAGGCATTGCCAATTATAAATTTATGTCAACAGATAGCTTCTGTAATTCTAGATGAATAATTGAAACCCAAAATTGTACCTTTTGCAAAAGAAAACCAGCAACAGACGGCTTCAAGAATTTTGTTACACCCTCTGTGGATGCATGTGCTCTGTGCGCGGTTCCAAATGCATCATTGACATAGATATCAGCAAGTGAAGCTAGCTTCTTTGCAAACTCAGGTTCATTCTTCTCTTCCTCCTTGTAAAATCTCACATTTTCAAGAAGTAGAACACCCCCATCAGGAAGCGAAGCGACAAGTTTCTCGACTTCTTCACCAATGCAGTCATCAGCCTTCACAACCTGGTCAGTCATCACAAATTGAGTAAACAAAATAAACAAGTAGAAAATCATCATCATCACAGCCTTTTCCCAACTAATTGGGGTCGGCATATCAAACAGTAGCAGATACACAATGATTTGCATGCATCTCCAAAGATCAAGAGTATCTCCACAAATCAAGAGAAGAGAAAGAAATGAGCATACCGTGACACCAAGAAGTTCTGATAGTCTAGGAACAAGAGGTTTCAAGCTGTATTTAGGGGTGACACCCTTTGGACGCCCCTGAAAAACCAAAGAACACTATCTTAGGTCTGAAATTCCATTTTTGAGAAATACCCAATCTGAAAGAGGATAACAAAACAGAAAAAAGCTTATGAATTTATCGCAAAGGATGGTTACTGGATACAGTTGATGGCATTTTCACTTTAAATTTATCGAATTTAATAAAAATAAGATTTCATCCAAAAATCAAGAGCATTGTACGACCTAAGTTTTTAAAATATGATAACAACTATGTATAACCAACAATAACTCAATAGGGATTCTCAAATGGCCATTGAGAATTGTACTGAAAAAAACCTGAATTACTTATTGGAATGGTGGTATACTAATGTAGCAAGGGCGCATTTTCTAACAAACAAAGAAAGAGTCGATGGTCATATGAAAAAATTTATCGAAGGGAAAAACCAAGATACTTCACTTTAATTAGTGAGCAATGTATATATTATGTAGATAATGCATATCAAATATACCTTAAATAGAAATTCAATAATTTTTTCTTCAATTATAATTTTTTTAATAATTTAAAAATGGGAGTTGTGTTTGAAAAAAAAAAAAAGTGAACTATAAACAGTCAATTACCCCAAATTTATTGTTTTTTTCCCCATAGGTAACTCAATTACCTTTTTAAAAAAAGATTAACATGCCCCCAGAATCACAACCTAGGAATCAACAACAATACTGAAAAATCACATCAAAACATTGAAAAGAATATTAAAAGACCAAATAGAAAGAAGCCCAAGTTATAACCACCTGAAAACTGAACGCTTCCTGTATTTGATTGTATCTTTCTCACAGAAAAAGCAATGAAAAGGATGAAAAAACCCCACGGCAACAACACAACACCAGAATCCCTTGAAATTACAGAAATATGATGCGGAAAATAGATCAAAACAACACCAACTTGATTCCAAATTAACCAAGTACAAATTTTCACAAAATCAAAAGTCAACTCCATTGTTAAATGCAACAACTTAACCCTCAATTAACCTCAGTAAACACGAAAGGAAGGAAAATCAAAATTCAGCATGCCAAAATTCCACATAACCAAACCTTCAACCAATGATCAAATGCAGCACTGCTAACCCAAACCAATTTAAAAAAAAAAAACAATCGCAATTAACCCCAAACTTTCCCATAAAATCGAACACACTCAATTTTAATCTCAACCATAATTGAAAATAATTCAAAACAAAAACCAAGAAGAGAAACAAAAAAAAAAAACACATACCAGATGACTGGAAAGAATAACCTTCGCCCCATTTCCAATCAAATGTTTAATGGTGGGAACTGCGGCCCTAATCCTGGTATCATCGGTGATATTCTGATTGTCATCAAGAGGAACATTCAAATCAGCCCTGACGAACACTTTCTTCCCTTTCAAATCAGAGGCAGTGAGGTCCCCCACACTCTTCTTCACCATGGACACCACCCCACGTGGCCCGCGACCTCGACGCCCACCGCACACCATCTCGCAGGCCTTCAAAAGCCTCTGCGAGGCGATGCTAGCACCGTTGCCCGAGAAACCCAGCCTGCGAGCATCTAAAGGCATTCGGAGGCCCGAAGTCGATGGGAGGCGAGAGGTGGAGCAGTGGAGGCGCGAGCCAGGAGCGATGCGGGAGAGTGTAGCGGGGGAGGTTATGGTAGCCATTGCACCACTCTCTCTCTGGACACACACTATCTCACTCTGCTACTTCTCTCTATCTCTAAGTCGAGCGGAGAGAAATTTGGAGGTTGGAAGGTCGGCTGCTTTCTCTCTCTAGAGTCCAGTAGAGAGAGAGAGAGACAGAGGGTTTTTTTTTTTTTAGAGGAGATTCGCTTGATTCTCTGTCATGAGTGGCAAGAGTAGAGAGAAAAAGAGATGGGGATTTGTGGTGGGGAGGCGGGGTGGATCTTATCGCCGCTGAGAGGCGGAGAGCGGGCGATGTTTCTTTTTGTTGGGGGCTTTTGGATCGACCGCTACGCAAAGGCAACCAACCCGCTATGAATGAATTGCCCTTCAATTCACAAATAAATTTTTACCCGTAAGTAGCAGTGTTTTAAAAATAAAATATGGATGACGTGGATCGTTCACCCGTAAAATATGTCCCATCACTAGATTTGTTATCCGGATCAGATTGATCTGAATTACTGATATAAAAACTATTTTAAATAAGAAAATACAAAAAATATAAAAAAAAAAGAATAGGAGGTGAGGATTAAAGGGTACTTAAGAAACTATTGGACAAGCTCCCAAAAACAAAGTCTAGGGGTTAGGGGGATGGGGCCATGAATTCTACCATCCTAGAACTTATTTGAAAGCAATAAGTTCTCGTACCATCTTAAAACAGATTTAAAATTGATCAGTTCTCATTTGGATAGGTGATCCGGACAACACTTCGATGTCTTAGGGTGGGGAAGGGTTTTTAAGAATTGTCGAGACCACTCGAGACAAGCGTTAGATTTTATGCTGATGATCTCAAAAGTAGGGTTGGCAAAGGGCTAGGCAGCCTCGCCCGGCCATGTAGGCTTGGCCTTTAGAAAAAAGGGATTGGGCCACAAAATGTAGCTTGAGGGCCAAGTCACTACAGCCTAGGGTCGAGCCAGGCCGAGCGTGGGTTACGTCGCGATTGGACCGTCTAGGCCCTTTTTTTGTCTTATTTTTCATTTTTTAGCAGTCTTCAGGTCTATTAAGTTTGGCTTGGATAGGGCTAGGCTAGAGCCTCCCGATTCAAGGTAGGTTGTGCTAAGGGCCAGGGCAGGCCCGGTCCATTGAGCCTTAAAATCACTTGATTTCTTTTATTTGGAAGTTTTTTTATTTTTTATTATATCCTTCCAATTATCTTCCTTGGGAATCACTGTGTCCGTCTGGGTTTGATTCCCATTTTTAAAACCTAGACCCAGCATTGAAAAACATGGAATCAAGATCCAAATTAGTCATTCAATGTACCCAGCCAAATTTGGGCAAATCGGCTTAATCCAAGCCACGCTCGAAAAAATAAAAAAAAATTGTGAAATATTTTTGAAATTTTATTTTTGTGTTTATGAAAAGAATGAGTGAACATGTTAGTTATTTTGATGAAATTATTGAAAATGCTTAAATACTGAAAGTATGGTTCCTATATGAGACAGTCAATTCACAGTTCAAAATAATTACATCTATAGGAACAATCAAATGTACAAAATTTTAGTCAAAACATATCATCTAGAACCAAAATAAAGGAAAGATAACTCAAATTCAACTCACTCAATAAAATTGGTGGAGGAATAAGTTCTGAGATTTAGGAACCAGCAAAATTTTATGTGCTTTATCACTTGACATGAGAGTGTGGCATAGTTTACCCTACTCTTAACCTGTGCTTAACCGGTGCTCATCCCCACCCTGCTGCTGTTGGGTCATTCACTCAAGGTCTTTTATGCCGAACTTCTATGTAAATGGTTTCGTATATCCTTTGATATATCTGCTCTGATATCTCCGACCAGCTATGGTCTCTCGAATACCTGACGAAACATCAATATTCTTATGTCTCTAACTGCCGCAAGGCCTCAATCTTCCCTTGTTCACCTTTTCTTCCTCTTGCCTAATGGTTCACACCTTGCTCCTTCTCATGAGGCCTATTCACTTCTAGAAATGTCCTCCTATCGAGTGGTGTGTCCTCCGCTTCTACCAATCACTCATTTGCTGGATCCTCTGATTGGGGCAGTCCTCAGCTTCCATCCTCGATTAGAGCTTTCAAAAAGGATCAAATTGTAGTAGAAATAGACCAACTTTTAAATCACGGTAGAAATTAACTAGTTAATCCTTGATCCGTGCATCTATTAGGATGTACTCTAGTTTTACTCACACCCTGTAGCATAACAAATTTGATCATAAGTGAGATGCCCAATGTCATTAGATCCCACCATTTAGCTTTAACTGACAAACAACTCAAAAGAAATGTCACAATTAGCAGTAAAACGAAAAGAATGATAAACGATGCAGAGCAAAGGACTTGAGAACTAACATGAGTCTATCTTATTGCGAGATAACCCAGCAAGATTAGTTTCCGTTGTGGATCCCTTTATGAAGAAAGCTGAGAAATAGAATACAGGTCGGTATCTGAATTTTGTATTTTATTTGCAGGATCTCTAGTGTCTTGGAGCAGTAAAAAGCAAAAGACTGTTTCACGCCTAAGTTCAAAAGCAGAATATCGAACAATGTCTTTTACAGTTGCTGAAATCACTTGGTACCGCCACATTCTATCATAATTGGGAATAAGAATTTAACATGCAATTTTATGTTGTGATAACCAAAGTGCAATTAAACTTACCTTTAATCCAATTCTTCATGCACAAACCAAACATATTGAACTGGATTATCATTTTATTCGAAAAAAGGTTGAAAGTTGATAGCTTACTCCTAATTATGCTTCAACTACATAACAACTTGTTGATATTTTTATAAAAGGTCTTCTTACTTCACAACATCGTTCGGTAGCAAACAAGTTGTCCATGTTCACATTGGCAATAGTTCAAGGGGGAGTAATAAGAATGATGATAATGATATATCTAGAGAATGATAATGATAATGATATATTGTAATCTCTTTCGTATCTGTACAAATTTATTGTAATTGTACCTTTGATTGAGTCAATCAAGGATGAGTACATAACAATTATAAATAGAACCCTCATCCCTCTCTATGGGGTGCAGAGAATTCTACATAAATATTGTCCTCTAAATTTCTTAATGTTTCTCCATAAAACTTGAAATTTGAGATAATTTTTCTTAAAAACTTGTGATAGTTTCTCTCTAAAAATTTGAAATTTGATATAGCTTTTAAAACTTAAAATTTAATATAATTTATCTCTCTAAAAATTATGAGATAGCTTCTCTATCTAAAACTAAAAATTATGAGATAGTTTCTGCCTCTAAAAACTTGAAATTTGAGATAGGGCTTGATTGGTTAGCGCTTGACGATTTGCAACGCTACATCCTAGGCTCAATTCCTACGAAGTGTAGGGCCCCTCTCCTCACTAACTCACCCAAAAAAAAAAAAATTGAAATTTGAGATAATTTATCTCTATAAAATATTTAAGATGGTTTCCTACTCAAAAAATTTTGAGATAATTTCCCTATCTAAAATTTGCAATTTGATATGGTTTTTCCCTCTAAAAATTTTGGGACAGTCTCTATCTAAAATTTAAAATTTGAGATACTTTCTCTCTCTAAAAATTTTGAGTATTATTTTTCCCTGTAAAAATTTTGGGATGGTCTCGATCTAAAATTTAAAATTTGAGATAGTTTCTCTCTCTAAAAATTTTGAAATTTGAAATGGCTTCTCTCTCTAAAAATTTTGAAATTTAAGATGCATTCTCTCTCTAAAAACTTCTTTTTAAAAAAATTTTAAGATAATTTCTCTCTAAAAGTTTTGATATAGTTTCTCTAAAAAATTGATGTTTGAGATAGTTTCTTTCTCTAAAAATTTCGAGATAGTTTCTCTATTTAAAACTTAAATTTTGAAATAGTTTAATTCAAGTGCAATGAGAAAAGGATCTAGTTTCTATGCGGCCAAGCCCGCATATGTAGAAATGTGAGCCTCTTAATAAATATATTTTTGAGATGGATTTTAAGACTTAATCTCTAAGGACATGTAATCTCTAACATGGAGATCATGAATATGAAAATATAAATAAATTTAAAAATTTAAAAATAATAATTTTAGTAAAAAAGCATTTGGACCGTTAATTTCCATTGTTTTAAGATGGAATGCCTACTTGCATCCATCTTTAAGATGGATGCTCTACACTTTTTGGATCGTATATGTAGAAATGCGGTCCAACCCACATGAAACAATTTTCCATGAGAAAAATAACCCCACCTAATTTTCTCCACACCTGAGTTAGGGACTTCTTTTCACATGAAAAAGAATCATTTTATGGTAAATATTTCGTGTTTAAAAGTACAAACCAAACATATGCAACCTCAATTGAAAAACATTTCTAGCAATTATTTTAATTTTAACTAAACGACCCCTACCGTTATTAGTTTTAACTACCATAGATACCCTAAACAAATCCCTTACCCTACATAACTCTCTGAACCCTAACCACTTAAGATTTTGAACTAAACATTGAATCTCTACACATTTGTTTCACGTGAAAATATTTTTCAAAAAATACTTTCACATAAAAAAATTCCCTCATGTAATTAGTTGTAGAATATTTTCACACAAGTTAGCTACCAATTGATATAAAAAGAAACACTCGGACCAATTAGTATGAAAACTACATAATGAAATTCTTTCACGTGAAAATATTTCATGCAAAACAAACATGATCCGTCTTTAACCATATATACCCCTTTAAACCCCCGCTTGGATATACAAGTTTTGGAGACTTGAGTAGTCCCCCATGAAACTTGTTAAAAATGAGTAAAAAAAATAGGGAAGATCGGTCAAATGATCGAAAAATTGCAACTCATTTGAGAGCCAAAGACCCATCCCTGTAAGTCCTTGCCCAAGAAGCCAAATCCACTTCAATCAATTTTTTAAAACCCTTCCCCCAAAAGTGACTTAGCTGCACTTGTTTACTTCTTTGCTTAAGAAAACAATGACTACAACTAAGCTAAATAGGGGTGCCTACGTCCGGCCATATGCAGACTGGACGGGCCCATAGTCCCCAGACCCTGACCCGGAACTAAAAATATAATGCTTGGACCCAGACCCAAACGTATATCCAATCCAAAAATCAAAATATCTATATATTTAAATACATTTCATAAATACTTTAAATATATATACATTATTTACATATTATAACTACAAATGTATAGTTATATTTATTTAAATATCATATATTAAATTATTATTTAGATAGCATAACTATTCAGATTGAGTTCGATCGGGTCTACATGGACCTAGACCTAGAACCCAAATCCAAATAATGTTTGACTCGTTTTAGGCCCATACATGAACCCAAGTCACGTCCAGGGTCAGATCCAGGACCATTGCCACCCCTAAAGCTAAAAGAAACCCGTAGACCCTCTTCCCTACCTATTGAGAACAAAGAGGTTTGACTACGTTTACTACAAGACCGACGAACTTGCTAGGGGGAAGAACCACTCCGATAACCCGAAGTCCATGTCCCATTGGCATGCCTACGTGAAACCTAGCTAGTTACAAAAAAAAAAAAGAAAAAACTAAATCTCACAGTTCCAATTGGGTTGGACTAGAGTTAACAACTCTTTAAAATACAAGGGTTAATGATAGAAAGGTAAAATAGAAAGGTTAATGATATAAGGGATTGCGATGAGTGTATTTATCAAAAGATCATTACTTTTTATTTTAAAAAAATATTTTAATAGTTAACTTAACTACAAAACAAGAACAACTTTGAAATTTTTACAAAAACACAATAACATTTTGAAAATTAGTGTCCAGGAACTTTATTTATAGAGTGCGCTTGCTCTTTAGTAAAAATTTCAACTTTACCCGTTCTGAAGATGACAAACTTATCCATTGTCTCGTAGTGATATTTATAAAAAAAGAATGGATTCTATCAACCCACCGGATGACTACTATAGTGTCGGCTAATAGCTCATATGCAATCTGAGCCGATTTGATGGTCACGATCTCAATTCGTATTTGAATTTTCATTATTTTTTTTACAAATCTAAATCGCTTGAAATTTCAGGTATTCATTCTTCTCATGAAGACGTCTAATAAAAATATAAAAAATAATTCACAAAACATAAATTGACCAAAATACCTCCAAAATATTTTAAGTTATTATATTACTAATTTATTTATTTATTATTTATTTTATTATTTTTATTATATTCTCTTATTTTAAAAAAAATAGATACTCCAAATTTCAAGTGATTTAGATTTGTAGAAAAAACTAAAAATTCAAATTCGAAATGAGATTGTGACCGTTAGATCGACTCAAATTCAATATGTGCCATTAGCTGACACTGTAGCTGTTAGCCCGTGGGTTGATAAGATCCTTTCCCTTATAAATATACTCTTACTTAATGAGAAAGATATCACAAAAAATAACATTTAAAAAAAAAAAATTACAAAATTAGTAAATCCACCATTCACAACTCATTCTATCATTAATTTTTGTAATTTGAAAGGTTGTGAACTTTAGATTATCCATATTCTATCATTAACTTTTGTAATTTGAAGGGTTGTTAACTTTAGATTATATATATATGCGTGCATGAAGAACTCTCAAAATTGTAGATGCAGCATGAGCATACTAATGTATCCATGTTACAAAGGTAATTCACAAGCAATCAAGCATACATTTTCTCTATACAGATCGATACCGATTACAAATATATTTGGATTTAATCGACCACACAAAGCTGGTGGCCAAAAAAAAAAAATCTAAACAAAGGAGGGACCATTGTCAACAGCCACTCTTACCTTATTCTTTGAGGCGAAGACTCCAAATTGCTTATGGGCCACCATTGTTGTGAGTCATTCATCATGCAAAGGTTTTGAGTGGGCAAAGAATAAAGGAATTTGCTCCGAGAGTTAATGAGCAGGGACAATTGTCAAGAATACTTGGGTATCAAAAAAGAGGGCCAACGGAAGAGCTGTGATTTGAACAAACACATGAGCAATCTGGACTGGTCATATTTCTCTTGACAAGGCGCTTCTCACGGTTAATCATCAATTTGATTTGTGGAAGCTTCATAGAGACTTGTCTCCAAATCTCATTTACTGTGCCATTCACATCCTCGTACTCAAAATACCGTTTCACCTGAATTACAATATCACACGCTCAGCGACCATGCAAATTTAACAACGTTTCAATAGAGCAAGAGAAAACCACAAATTTTGGATGCAAAGAAAGCTAGATAATAACTGTCAAAAGAAATCAGCATCTACACAAGTTATATGAAGGACCAACTAGGATCTTAGACCCTAAAACATTGGGCTATGCAAAATTATATCCTCATTGAAATCATGATTGTCCATTATAATGATGGGAAAAGTGATGGAATGAGAGACGATTCAACTGGCATAGGACACAACCCAGTGGTGGACCTTCCATCACTATCCATCTCCATTCAGTCATGGTTCAATATCAAAATATGTTTCAAGTTTTGCAATGGATAATAGGACCAGGCTACCAAGTTCATATGACATAGCACCTATATCTCCCTCAGAAAAGTAAACGGACATACATTTCAGAACTAAGAACCGTGATAGGCAACCGAAATTTCACTTGTATAGTATCAGTTTCATGGCTTGTCACTTCTACAAAAGAAACAATTGAAAACATTGGGACTCGTCACTTGCGTTTACCTTAATCTAGAAAACATGCACTCAACAACTTAAGTGTGTAACAAAAATCATAAGCATTCGGGCAAAGGCAAAAAAGTCATTCCAACACCCCGCTCCCCTTCCCCCCCATGAAAAAAAAAATCAATAAATAAATAAATGGGAAAAAAGGGTTTTGGGG
Source organism: Amborella trichopoda (assembly GCF_000471905.2). The sequence goes on from NW_006500347.1 coordinate 3,331,431, forward strand.
AGTATTCAACCCCCAAAAACTCTTCTGTTTCACTTTTAAGATAGAGAAACACATCAACAAAAGGGCTGGCAATGGACCTGGCCGGCCTTGGCCTTGGTCTCCATAGGGCCGGCCTGGGCCTAGCCTGGCCTGGCCTGGCCCAGCAGTGATCGGGCCAGTGGCCAAAAAAGCCCTGACATAGCTCGCCCAGGCGGGGCCTAACGAGGCCCTGGCCCTAGCCCATGGGCCATATTTTGTAGCCCACACCCTAGTTTTTTAGGGCTGGGCCAAGTCACCCAGCCCATTGTACCGCCTAATCAAGAAAATAGATTTATGAGATTTCTTCAAGATTGGAACATATATCATATTTTCATTTTCTTGCTTTATGTGTTCTGAGTTTGGACTCTTGTGAGTAGGAAGTTTTTGTTTCATATATGATGTTCAACGTGGATTATGGAGCATGGATTGATTATGGCACATATTGGCATGTAATGACATATTGTTTATGTAACTATTTAATGATCCATATGATCTTGTATTGAGTTTTGGGCAAGTTTCAATCTTCTAAAGATTTTGACTTCTATTAGTTCAGTTTCAAACTCATGCATGTAATTAACTATTTACATTTTTTTTTTTTTAATATACTTTTAGGTTCAGTTGGGGGGTTTAGTATCCAACCCAAACTTCGCACAACCTCCTAGAGGACCCAAACCCCCTACGGCTCTGTTAGGGTCGCCTAGACAAACATTGTCCACAGCCAAATTCATCATCCTTCTTGTCCCCTTCTAAAACAACCATTCATGGATACTAATAAGCCAACCAACACCTCCAAAAACCCATCATCCATGCCCACTCTCAAACCCAAGATTTGCACTAATTCAACCTAGAATCCATCTTGCCACCCTTCGACCGTACTAGAAAATTCCAAGGAGTTTTAACCCTTTTAGAAACCCTAGAGCCTCCCCTAAACCTTGCCCTAACCCAACCAAAACCTCCCCTTTAACCCAAACCTTAGTTCAACATCTTCATAAGGTGCAAACCCTGTATAAATTTTCATTAAATCTTTTAACCCATAACAGGCTTCACAATGATAGATCAGAAACATACTTCAAGAACGATCATAATGGTTGAGATATCTAGACTTGGTTTCCCTGGAGAGCTTAGATCAAATTTGTTACAGGTCTAAATCTAATTAACTGGTGTCCAAATTTGATAAACGAGGAGCCCACGTGGCACATTTTTTGGTATAAATCAATTCATTTCTCCATAATTCAAGCTAACCTGGCAATAAATATGCACATCTTATCCTAAAAAAATTAGAATTCAAATTACATAACATTCAAATTTGCTAATATAGAAATCTATTTCAATAACAATGTTCAAACAAAATGATCAATCTAACAAACAATTTGATTTCTTAACGCACACTTGGAAATGACACTTGCAAGATTCCTTTTTTTTTTTTGAAACTGAATGACACTCGCAAGATTAGGATAATATGACTGAGTTTCATTTTCATCTCTCTTTTTTAATCCCACACCCTGCTCTTCGTTTCTCCTGTTGGAATGAGACCCTCCCTCCCTCCATTTCAGAGGTTTTGAAGTATCAAAAAGCTCAAACAACCATGCAAACATTTTTCTGATCATCCTCCCTCCCTCCCTCCACCCCTCAATGGTTGACGTTTCAGAGGTTTTGAAGTATCAAAAAGCTCAAACACCCATGCAAACATTTTTCTGATCATGTTACTAGCTGGTAATGCAATACTAATCAAACATAACAATATCAATCACGCAAGAAACTCTATGTCTCTACCAACACAGTACCAATATAACAGGAAGGAAAAGGAATTATGTGAAAAGTAGCTAGAAATACCATTTTAAGCTCTCTCTGATATTGTACAATCGCCTCTTCGCTTATTCCCCCAAGCATTGAAGTCAAGTATCCTGGCTGAATAGCAGAGGCAGAATCAACAAATATTGCTATTTTTGTGTAGTCTATGGCATCTTCAAAAGGCAACTCAATAAAGTCACTGACGATGACTGGCACACACAAGCTAACAATTGCATCAAACAGGCGACATGCTGAAGGGGTATCACCAGCTGGATGCAGACAAAACTTGGAAGTGTGCATGCCTTGTGTTGCCATTCTTCGACTTTCCCTCGATTGTGTCCCATGTTTTATAATGACATCTTCCTCTTCCTCCAGTATTTGGAAGAGAGTATCACGAATCTTTCCCCCCTGTATTATAAGCACAGTCATTCACAAGATCTTGTTGTCACAGACCCACAAAATATAGAGCCACACCCGAATTCACTGGAAGAATAAATCACTAAGCAACCTTTTTTCTTGGGTAGATAATCTCTAAGAAACCTAGCAACAGCTAAAGTTTAATCATGAACCATAAATTCAGTTGTGCAAGAATGGAAACCAAAACTCAATGTAACTTTCTGACAGATGAAAAAAAACTCGTTTGAATTATGGAAACCCTACCAGGCAATCAGACAGTAACATTAAGGTAACCTTCAGTGTGAGAAATACAACAATAGGCCAATAGCAGTAGGCAAATATCCTTTCAACATAGAAACACCGATCATGTCAGAAGTTGCAGTTTCTGGAAATACATAGTTGTTGTTAGAATCAAGCACTTAAAAAAACTATCTTCCATGTAGAGGCCATATTGGGGGACTAGAAGGAGTGCTGCTTCTTTAGGCAGGCTCAGAAGAGTCAACTTCACAGAATACAAAATTCAGTTCAATTTCTAAGTCTATGGTATATGTCCCTTCTAAAATGCAGAAAATAGTTTGCAGAAACAGACATAATCCTGTTTCTCTTTTAGAATCTGAAAGATCTACTCTACTAGAATCCCACGCAATGACTCATTCACCTGAAATTCACTAAAGGCCGGAGCTATATAATAATTTTGATGATTTCATCTAAACATGATCATCTGAACTTCCATATCTCAGGCCTTAAAAGCAAAGTGCATCCTAGATGTGAAATTCACAATTTTAATTGTCACATCCCTTAAAACATGTTACTCGCCAATATAAGCCTCGCCATTGATCTTAATTTTGAATGGTTCTGCAACAAAAAATCCGAACTCATTAAAGGAATGCTTTGATTGTGACATAACAGTATGGGTGCCAGAGAAGAAAATAAGAAGTCAGGACGAAAGAAAACTCTTTCCCATTAAGAAGTCAAGAACTATATGATCAATATTGTGAGATCACTCTGGTGTGAATTAATATGATTTCCAGGGTTGAAAAGTAGGCAAATTATTTTAACTAAATAGAAGCTATGAAACATATACAGCATTGAGCGATTATTCCAGATTATTCATATGAGATGTAGTAAAGAGCTCTTTTCCAGAAAAGCCCAACAGTATCAAATTATTAACGGTTACTGTAAACTAATAAGAACATATGACAAAATAATATAGCCTTTGCTTGTGTGCTAAATAAAAAAGTGTCCTCAGACCAACAATGATAATACTAAACTTTTTTTTTCTTTTTCTTTTTTTCTTTTTTTTTTAAATCTAGTGATAGATTGAACTTACGTAGCAAACTTTTTGGTTATACATGAGCCCGTTGATCAATATTACCTATGCATGGGGAAGAGTAACATCCAATATTTCCCAATTCATGATAGCAGATGCTCCATGTGCCATACAGAAAAGAAAAAATCGAATATTTCTATCTTTGGTTTACATAGCCATCATTAGCTTAAAAAGGGAACTATAAGTATCCAAAACTTCTAAAAAAGAAGGTTCTGATGCTATTAGCTTTCCACAAAAATACTGCACGTATTTTGTGTTTTCCTATTCCTAACATGTAAAATATTACACACCAATTCAGGTGCCCATATAAACCATATAACCTATTGAAAAATTTAAAACAAAGCACCTGGATTAGGGACATCATGGAACCATTCTTCTTGGAATACAGAGAGGTACAATGGAATACATGCGCCAACAACAAAGCATGGGCACCTAAATTCCATATCTGGTTCACTTGTAAGCTTTATTGGGTATGTCTTATATACCATCTTTGGTCAACCTCTCAACAACTAAGAGATCCTTTTGAGGAACAAGTGTACTAATTCAAATAATGAACCTCCCAAGATGTTCATTATTTCAATTAAGATAATTAAACATTCATTTTCATTTTTTTATTTGGAACCTTAGGCGGTTCTCGAAAAAAGAAAGCAAAAAAATTATCCCTAGATTCGATACCAAACAGGAATGTATAAACCAATGCTACCAAAGATTCAAGTGGGGTTTAAAATGAACTTATATGTAGCTTTGATACCTGTTCATTTGGGATCATTTCCCAGAGAAAAGAGTAATTTCAATCAAGCTCTGGCAGAGATAACATCAAGTACATCTTTCAGAACAGCTCTATTGAACAATAGATATTCAAATGAAACTACCAATAAATAGTTTGTTGTTGGGACTTCACAAAGGGATATAAGGAAAGTACAAAACTAAAATTGTTCCAAATCAAGCATGTATCTATGGTGACATAACTTCATTAAAACTATGCTATAACATGAAAGTTTGACATCAATATCACAATTTTTTCGCAGTAATATAGCACAGTCTTGTGCTATCATGAACAGTAATAACTAAATGCCAACACAAGCTATTCTTTAAAACTTCTGGCTAGCAAAACCAATAATTCTCAGCAAGCAAAAAAAAAAGAGTGAAACACATCATGCAGTAGATTTCCACCTACTGTGATTGCTATCTTTCTTTTTCTTTTCTTTTTTTATTTATTTTTTAATGCAAACACTTATATTTTTTTTTCAATAACAGGATACTCGTTCTTAATTTATCAAGAAATAAGAAAGAGTACGCTGAATTAATGAATGATGCAGATTAAGAATAAGACTTCAGCAATTACTCATAATAGGAAAAGGAATTTCCACATAAAAAATATTCTAATACTGCCCAGCTAATCTACCCCACTTTTTGGATATCCATTCATTGGATCAACTCAATTCTCTAAAATAGAACAAGAATAATTATTTCATGGTTGTGGTACCTAAGCTCAAAATACTCACCAGCCTACTAGATAACTAATAAACAATTCAAACTCCACAACAAAAACCCATTGAAAGTCATTCCCATATTTTATTCCCTTATTGACTACTGGACAACTAATAAACAATTCAAACTCCACAACAAAAATCCATTCCCATAATTCATTCCCTTATTGACTACTGGTAAATAAAATCCATAACAGAATATCATATCAATTTAACCCAAAAAAGAAAAAATGCAAAGCACATTCAGACCAAGAATAAGACTACAGCCCACTTCTCCAAATGAAATGAAAGAAAATCCCAACAAAAATAATAGCAATACCACACACGCAGACAGAGAGAGAGAGATGTCCACCTCTTTGCGATATCTATTCCCCATAAAGAACAATAGCGATTTCCTCCCTTCCACACCAACATCCCCATTAAAGGAATTGATCCTATGTGAATAAGGTAACACCACATCCTTCACAAACGACGCCTGATCAGCTCTCAGCCTCCCAAAATCGGAAACCAAGAGAACCGCATTCTTGATCCTATCCAGAACCCTGTAAAGTGCATTTGGATCTTGGCAAACAAAAACATGGTCTCTCCCTTTATTCCTCTCCCAATATTCCTGGTTTTCTAACCAATCAATCAACTCCTGTTGCATCTCCTCATCACTGTAAACGTGCCCATTGCCAAAATTCGATGCCCTAATTGGATTCACAACAAGGCTCAAAGAAGAGAAGAATGGTACATAGAAGAGATCAGCTTCTTTGGGATCCAAAACTCTAACTACGGGAGAATTCAACCGAACTTCTCTCAAAAGGTCAGCAAAAAGCCACCACTCTGCACTGTGTTGCGTTCCTGGATATCGAAATGGCGCATTTGGGGTTCCGCGAGCGCGAAGATAGCTCTCAATTACGCCATACGTGAAGCGTTTGGGGAGATCGTACATGTAAACCCTAACCGTAGTTTTTTTGGGATCTCCCGAATTGAGGATAGACAGAGAGCGAGAAGAAGAAGGATCAGAAAGGGTTGAAACGGAGGGTGGAGGATGAGAGAGAAAGACGGTGAAACCTGCGTAGAGAGCGACGAGGGTTAAGACGGTAACTAAAGTAGGTTTGAGGTAGATTTTCTTAGCCATTTTTGGGTGATACCTCTTGTTGGGGCTATGTATATTCATTCTTCTACTCTCTCTCCTGCAGAGGCGTCACTTGTAATGAGAAAAAGAGGGATCTTGAAGAGATGGCAGGTAGAGAGAGAGTGAGAGAATCACAGGGCTCCCGCTGCTTATTTAAAAGAGGTGATCAGTGAAGCAGATGAGCAAATGGGAAAACAAACTTAGTTGACTTGTACAAAATGCACTTTATCAGTCGAACTCTAAACGTTTTGTCCGCCACAAGCCGGACGGCATCGGTGTCCGCCGCCCCCCATTTCTGTCATGGGGTGACGTACCGAGTACTGACCTTTCGGTAGTCGGGTCCTATAGGCCCCGACTGCCTATGCCCATGCTACTATTAATAGTAAAGCGGTTAATATGTTCGAGGACGCACAACTACACTTGCATCCCCCAAGATATTTCACATAGGTTGCGGTCCCTATCTAGGTTGCGGTTTGTATATTGGAAAAAGTTTATATAAGGTTGCAATATGATAGTGTAGAACTACGGATGCACATCAAAAATCCATCGGAAAATGTAGTTTTAATTTTGAAAAATGCTTTGATTGATCATCTTGTCATCGAGATATATGAACATGAAAAATAAAAAGATTTTAAGTATCAGAAATAGTATATTTTACAACATATTATCTACACCGTCCATTTTCAAGATTTTCATATGTTTATAGATCTACTTGATTTTAATCATTTTTTAAATTTAAAATTTTATAATTAGATATAAAAAATAGATTTTGAGATAATCCTAAGAACATTTTACATCAAAATTATATATCATGATAAAATTTGAAGGTGCACATTACCTCTACACTACGGATGCATCCGTATGCCAATTGCACCTTTTTATATAAGGTTACAATCATCAAAGCATTTTTTCCAACTAATTAAGGTCAGTTACACAAATCCTAATCCGTCATTCTGATTTATTAAGGGACATACCCTCAATGAGGCATATAAGGCTGTAATATAATTTGTAGAAATAATGCTATGATATTATATGCTATCGTTTTTATCTAGATGGCATGGATTTGACACATTTTTTAAGATAGTGTTAATATATTGCACATCTTTAAAGATAGTATGCAGTCTATACTGTTTAAGTAGATAATTTTATTTATTTTGTTTTTTTTTTTATTTATTTTTATTTATTCTTTCTTTATTTTTTTTCTTTAACAAAAAAAAAAAAATTTCAAAACACTTATTTTGTTTTTCTTATGATTTCTAAACGGTTTCATTCAATATTATATGGAACCATGCCGGTTCAGCCAACGGTTTGCGAGAATAGGTCTTTCAAGATTGTTTTCTCGTAAACTGTAATTGGACATAGGCCCATCCTAAATATCAAGCTTAGATGCATTCAGAGAAAGAATGGAGTCAGAGGGAGAAAAGATAAAAGGAAGCAAAAGAGAAAGTGAGAGACTGAACTTCCTAAAAACTACGATAATCAAGCTTACTACGGTAATCAATCTTCCAAAGGGAGTGGAAGTTGCTGCAGGTTCTCATTTTTTGAGAACTCATAACTTCCTATAGCCAGTTTCTTATAGCACATCACGTTATTATCGAAGGAAGTTTTACATGAAATTGGAACTTTTAGGATCTTGAGCCGGAACTTCCAGTTATCAAATGAGAGGTGGACTTCCTTGCTCTCTAGCATTCCTACTTTTGCCACTCCACATAGAAGAGTAAATTACTTTAAAAATGGGTAATCGGTAATGCAGGATTTTCTTTTTTGGATTGTTTTGTAATTTTTAAAATGTGCATAAAACTTGAAATCTTTTTTTTTTTTTTTTCTAAAATCAAATCGAGATGAAATTTGGATGGTAGGTGCACTTAATTTGTTAATTTTAACAAAAATATCCAAAAACAATTTATATAGAAAATGAGCAAAAAGACTCCCCAAAGTTTCAGGGGCAAATAAGCCATTTTTTACATAATAATTTTTAATATTATTTGCAGGTCCAAGTTATTTAGATGTATAGAAGTTGAAAATTTCAGATCCATCCATATATACAAAAAGGTAAAATTCAAATACTCAGACACGATCTGGACCATCCCATCATTTGCCTATTGAGATTGAAAGTATATTAGGTAATTATAATGTGGAGTTTCAGTGGTGTTTCAATCATTCCATTTTTATTTAAAAATATTTATATTTCTTATAAGTGCGTGAGGCAAGAAACATTGACGTCCAAAATTTTAGCTCATTCCAATGTATAGAAAATAAAATAAAATTGAAAATACTTAGCTATGCTCTCAATTAATACTTATATTTTCCCAAATTATTTTTTATATATTGTTTGTAGGTTCTTGAGGGTGAAAAATATAGAAACTAAAAATTTTAGTTCAAGTTTGACGTATAAAAATAAATAAAATTGAAATGCTTAGACATGCTCTCCCTTATCCCTTTTTTTTTCTTTTTGTGTTATACACATCTATTTGCTAGACCATCCATCAATGACTATGATTTTGAAACCGCATTCATTTAACAAATATTCCATATCGTTGATAAAAACTTTAATAAATGGTTGAAAAACTATTTTTCTCTTTTGTACCTAAACAAATATGCAGTCGCATTTTCCCAAAGTGCTGGGAAATGCTTAGAAAGTACATTCCTAACTGCCACTTTCCCTACAATGAAGCATGAAAAAGTACTTATCAGGGGAAAAAGAGCTTTCTCAAGAATTTCTTTACCTCTTTTAAGAACTCAAGGCAATGGAAATTACACAAGTCTAGAGAGAGAAACACCACAAGTTGTGATTTTCAGTATTGAAACCGTCTCTGGATACTATTTGAAAGTGCGATTTACTTTGATTGTTTAGAACCTCGACCTTATACAAACTGCACCCTTTATTTTTAAACCAAAAGAGGTTAGATGTTATGGAAAAGCTACAATGATGGAATATACAGCCATGATAGGCACTACTTCATATTTCTTAAAGCCTGCATCATGAAGTAGCTTGGCCCATTCCCCTTCATCTCTCTCCTTCCCACCAGTTTGTACCATCATCACCATATCTAAACCCATTCTTGCATGCCTAAACACATGTTCTTCCTCTTCCTTCAATACCACATCCACTATAATCACCTTTCCTTCTTCAGGAATAGCTTTTCTAATTTGTTTCAATATTTCCAAGCATTCTTTATCACCCCAATCATGTAAGATCCGCTGCAAATTAAAAAAAATAAAATAATTGAATTAAATTGGCAAATCATAAACGACATATACGCCATCATTTTTTTTTTTTAAAAAAAAAAAAAGAAAGAGAGAAGAAGAACAATGAAAATTATCATGTTTCATTATATACACGTATACAATAGATACTAGGACTGGGACTGTGCACCCAAACGCATGTTGCTTTTGCTGACATACACACGCATGAACATACCAGTGTTTTAAAACCGGATATGTGGGATGGATTATTCATGTCGGATTATTGGATAGGCGATCGTAATCAGGTTTAGATCGATCTGAATCGGTAATTCATAAAATTTTAAAAACAAGTAAAATAAAATAAAAATAGAGGTTTATGGAATGGGGATTTAAAGGGACCTAAAAAAATATTATACAAGCTTAAAAAAAGACAAAACAATAAAGTGGAACACAGAGGAGTTAGGGGGAATCAAGGTGGGATACATACCATCCTATATCGGTCCCAACTGATTCTTATCTGGATCAGCAATCCAAATTGGAAATCCCTGGGTTTTAAGACCATGGAACATACACTAGAGCCCCATGTATTTGATCCCATTAACGACCACAAAGTCTGTTAGATGAGAGAAACTGCTCGATCCGAATAAGAAATGTCATCATTTTGAAAAAAAATGCAGAAAAAAAAAAGAAAGAAAAAGAAAACAATAAAAGGGTATGAACATAATCACATAAAAAATCTGGCGATTTATTAAGTAACAGAAACTTAAGACCTTTATGTGCTGAAACCCCAAGGATATGTATGGGAAAGAACACTATGATCACGTGACTATAATAAGGGCCATCCCCATTCAACAAATGGGTTGGGTGGTGATTGGGAGTAGGGCCAACGAGACCTGATGGTGGTTCGAACGAAAGAGTTATTTCACCTTGAATTTAGGAATTTACTTAAAAATTACCAGATATATTATTTTAAACTCTAATTTAAAGTTATTAAAGACAGACCCAAATGCCAACAAAAAAATTTATAGATGACCCCTGACCTGACTTTCTAGGCATGTCCCTCCCCCAATACTTCTTAGACTAAACTTTTAACCTTAAATGTGTGTATTTGCACCTACCTCTTAAGTGACTTGACTTTCTAGGCACGTCCTTCCCCCAATACTTCTTAAACTAAACTTTTAACCTTAAATGTGTGTATTTGCACATACCTCTTAAGTAAAAAAAAAAAGAATGCTTTTTGAAAAACAGAACACGACCGCCGCCGCCGCCGCCACCACCACCAATCAAATTTGAAAATCCTTAATATCTCTAAATAAATACGCACGATGGATGGGATAATATCTCTAAATAAATACGCACGATGGATGGGATACTGACCATAAGATATACTACATCAGCCTTAGACCACCACCAATCAAATTTGAAAATCCTTAATATCTCTAAATAAATACGCACGATGGATGGGATACTGACCCTAAGAAATACTACATCCTTAATATCTCTAAATAAATACGCACGATGGATGGGATACTGACCATAAGAAATACTACATCAGCCTTAGGTATCGCAGAAAACATGTCTCCACCCACTGTATCAACACCATTGAGCTCACCCACAGTGGCCACCACATGAGGGAGATCATAGAGAGTGAACTTAACACTGGGGAAGGCTTTGGCCAAAGCCCCAACAGCAGTTCCGGTGCCTCCTCCCACATCGACCACCGACCTCGCTCCCTGCAACAACCGTTCGCACCCGCCCACGATGGCCGGCATGACCAGCCTCGCCAAGCAAGCCATGGCTTCATTGAAAGCCCTATTCTCATCAGGGTGAGAAGCTGAATACTCCCACCTACTCATCCCATACGTCTTTTCGAAAGCCGAAGCAACTCCCTCCTCTAAGCACGGCCCCAAAGATAGCCATGGCGACACTGTCATCTCATGAACTCGAGCAAAACCCGACATGCTCTTCTCCGCATGTCGGAGGAGGAGCTGGGAAGAGGGGGTGAGCCAGTAAGTTTCTTCATCTCCATTGAGCCCTGTGGTTTTGGCGAAGAGGTGGGTGTGCACTAAGAAGCGCATCAGGCGGTGCAAGCGGTCGGGGTTCACTGGTTGAATTGGGAGCAAGGAAGCGAGGTGGAAGAGAGTGATGGGGCGGCCGTGAGCATGGATGATGTCGGCGAGGCCAAGGCGGACAGCACAGTTGAGGGCCATGGTTTTGGCCATGCCAAACATGTGCTCCCAAATTACAGCCTGGGCTTCAACTTCCTCTTTTCCTTGTTGCTGATGCTGTGTTTCTTTGAAAGCCATTTTTCTTCCACTTCACCCTGATCTTTATGGGCTCGGTTGATTTTAACTTGCTGGTCCTGACCTGATATGTGGGGGAATTTATACACAAAGAAGTTTAGGGTAGGGTTTTCTTGATTTGTGATGTGAGGGGAATGTGTGCTTCACAGGAAAGGAAGCATGGACTGCCATGCCACCCATTTCTTTAGGGAAATTAAAGAAACAAGAAAAGAACAGGTGAGCCACTTTTTATTTTATTTTATTTGATTGTGTTAGGTATTGGCTTTTGTGTTCGGTATTGGCATGCCACATTAATCATGCATTTTGTCTATCTACTCTGACTGAGGATATACATTATTATTCATAGGGTGCGGCTTGTACAGAGCCGAGGCTCTAAACAATCAAATTAGAGCCCACATTGAAATAGTATCGAGAAATGTAGTTTCAATATCAAGAATCTTTGTCATAGCATGAAATATATTTTCATCTTTAATTATAAAATTTTAAGCTTAAAAAATAATATTGATCGAGCAGATCTATGAACATTTGAAAATTGACGGTCCAAAAATGAATTACAAGATACACTATTTCCAAAAGTTAGTATCCTTTTTTTCTCCTGTCCATGCATCTTTGATGTTGAGATGACCAATTTGAGTACATTTGACATCAAAACAACATCTTCTAGTAAAAATTTTGAGGTGGGCTCAATTTAATTGGCTCTATATAAACTTTCCCAGATTAAAGATATGCTTTTTAATATTATATATTTTTGGGCGCGGTTTGTATAGAGCCTAGGCTCTAAACAATCAAATTAGAACCTTCTTTCAAATAGTATTGAAAAATATTATTTCAATACTGGAAATCTTTTTGATAGCCTTAAAATATATTTTCATCTTTATTTATAAAGTTTAAAGCTTAAAAAATAATGTAGATTGAGATATCTATGAAAACTTGAAAATTGACAGTCCAAAAGTACGTTACAAAATACACTATTTCCAAAATTTGAAATTCATTTTTTTCTCATGTTTATGTATCTTGATGTCAAGATGATGAATTTGTGGATATTTAGGCATCAAAACAACCTCTTTTAATGAAATTTTTGATGTAGGCTCAAATTTGATTGTTTAGAACCTCGGCTCTATATAAAACTTTTCCCTATATTTTTTATCCAGACTCCAACCCGACTGACCTATTTAAGCCCGTAAAGGTATTCACAATGACAATTGTTGAAAAAATGGTGAAATGAGGGCTGTGAAATCAGTTTGTAGATGATATTAAAGAACCTTGAAGAAGGATGGGAGGACTTTTATGGTTTCAGTTAAGCTAAAGCATCTTAAGTCTGTATTTGCACTTACTGATTTAAACCAATGTACACAATTTAAACCAAGTTTACACAATGGTGAACCTAGCAAACTTACTGATTTAAACCAATGTACACAATTTAAACCAAGTTTACACAATGGTGAACCTAGCAAATTAGTGCTGGGGATACCTAAAAATGAAAATTCACGATTGAGCATTCAAAGCATTAGAGATGTTTTTAATTTTAGAGAGAGAATGCAAACAGTAGATTTTATGCAAAGCAAATAAGTAGAAGTGATGAAATAAAGTAAAGAAAAAAAGTTAGAGATGTTTTTAATTTTAGAGAGAGAATGCAAACAGTAGATTTTATGCAAAGCAAATAAGTAGAAGTGATGAAATAAAGTAAAGAAAAAAAGGAAAAATTACGTTCATACAGTTTTATTTGACCATTATTACGTGATGATCCAAAAATATGCCATATTTATGCATACTTCCTTGTCCTTTGATTTTTTTTATTTTTTTTCTTGTTTGCCTCATGTTAAATGTTTTAAACTTCGAATCGCATATTAAATTTATTTATTTTATTTTATTGCCACTTTAAATCTTCAAAAGCCTGAAACCATCAAAAAATGCGATGTAAACATGTTTCGATATTAGAAATACCGGACCGCCTTAAACTTTCAAAAAATGAGGTCTAAATGTAGTACGATATTAAAAACATCGGACTACCTTAAACTTTCAAAAAAATAAAGCCTAAACGCCTAATATCGGACCACCTTACCTTAAAAAAAAAATTTCTAACTCTCGAGACACGCCTTCGTTCCAGGTTCTACCTATTTTGAAGAGAGAAATCCACCAAAGAATAGAGATACAAGAGAGATAAAACAATGGTTTTTTTTGAGGGAAACAAACCTTCTGTCGCGCAATGCCCCAACTTCAATATGTGGAGCCCATATATATAAGAGCTCTCAACCAAACTATCCACTACTCACGTTTTGGATAAACTTCCTATTACCTATGCGAAGAGGGAGATGACTTTTCACTATCTTAACTACCCATACTCCACTTTACTTAGAGAGATAAAAATAATTTTCTATTACAATAAGATATTTATAACCCTTGCCGCAATCCCTATATATAAGGAGTGCAAGTCCCTACATGAAGATCCCATTAGAAGTAATCTTGATTACATACACAGTGCCACCAAAATGCATCTCACTGCACATGTCCAACAGAAGACTTTTTTATTGAATGAAAATAACATTTATGAAATGTAATGTCCACGTGTCGTATATCCCTGAACCAACATACATATTCTAAAAGAAAAAACAAGGAAGAAAGAGAAGGAAGCCCACGTTAGAAAGAGAAACAATGGAGGGACATTCAGGATAGAGAGAGGATATAAAAGGAGGAGAGAGAAAGAGGGAAGACGCACAATTGACAGAGAAGGGAGAGATCTACATCAAAGGCAATGAAATTGTGCAGATGAATGGTTCAAGCGGATTTTTTAATCTTGCTATCATATGCACGATGCTAAAGAGGGGAAGCTCCTTAAGAGCCACGGATCGCTTATGAATAGAGGAGCAAGAGTCAAGAGAGAGAGAGACCAACGGTTAAGACTAGTCAGTAGAGCGACTGCTCTAATCCCTTTTTTCACAGCAGAGAGAGAGATTGAGAGACTCCATTAAAGTAAAGCCAACGAGGAGAGAGAGAAACCCTACGTCCCCCCGCACTCCCTTCAAAATCTGCCCCCCTTCACCTCAGCCGCTTCTCACTCTTCTTTTTTTGGTCTTTCCCCTTTGATTGTGGTGGCCACATGTAGAGAGACAGAGAGAGAGGGAAAGAGAGCGCCATTATAGAAAGCTCTCTCCCCTACAAAGCCCACTCTCTGTTTCATTCTCCAACCCCGCTTTCTCTCTCTTCAACTATGGCGGCAACTGCGACTTTCTCCCTCTCCAACCCCTCCTCTCCCTTTAGAGAGAGAAAATCCTCCACACCACCTCCTCACCACCACCACCGCTACCACTACCACCGCTTTCTCTCCTCCGCCTACTCCACCCCCAAAAATCCTCTCTCTCTCTCTAGAAGCGGTCCTCTCCGACTCCCCCATCGACCCTGCAACCCTGACCACGCACCAAAAAAACCTCTATTCCCCTTTGCCCTCGAGCTTCATCTCTCGCTTCGCTGATGAAGAGCCTCGAAAGGGAGCTGACATTCTGGTTGAAGCTCTAGAGAGAGAAAATGTTCAACATGTTTTCGCCTATCCAGGCGGTGCTTCTCTTGAGATCCATCAGGCCCTGACCAGGTCCACAACCGTTAGCAATGTCCTTTGTCGCCATGAACAAGGTGAGATCTTTGCAGCCGAAGGCTATGCTCGATCTACTGGTAAGGTGGGTGTTTGTATAGCCACCTCCGGACCGGGAGCCACCAATCTGGTTAGTGGGTTAGCTGATGCGATGCTTTCCTTTAGTTGCCATTACTGGTCAGGTTCCTCGTAGAATGAATGGAACTGATGCTTTTCAAGAGACCCCTATTGTCGAGGTAACCAGGTCTATAACGAAGCACAATTATCTTGTTCTTAATGTCGATGATATACCTAGGATTGTTAGAGAAGCTTTCTTTTTAGCTTCATCGGGTCGACCTGGCCCTGTGTTGATCGATGTGCCTAAAGACGTTCAACAACAAATGGCGATACCCGATTGGTATCAACCCATGAAAATTCATGGTTATATTAACCGATTGCTGAAAAATCCTGACCTTTCTCAGCTTGAACTGATTGTACGTTTGATTTTGGGATCGAAAAGGCCTGTTCTTTATGTAGGGGGTGGCTGTTTGAATGCTAGTGAGGAGAGGTTTGTTGAGCTAACTGGGATACCAGTTGCTAGTACTTTAATGGGGTTGGGATCGTATTCATGTTCAGATGATCTCAGCTTGCGTATGTTAGGAATGCATGGTACTGTTTATGCAAATTATGCTGTTGATAAAGCTGATCTTTTGTTAGCTTTTGGGGTTAGATTTGATGATAGAGTGACAGGAAAATTGGAGGCTTTTGCAAGTAGGGCGAGTATTGTTCATGTCGATATAGACCCAGCTGAGATAGGAAAAAACAAGCAACCCCATGTTTCTCTATGTGCTGATATCAGGCTGGCTTTACGTGGGTTGAATCATTTGTTCGAGGAGAGAGAAAGGAGTGTGTCCGATTCGTTCATGGAGAGAGAGGGTGGTTTAACAAATGTCGGGCTCGATTTCTCGGCTTGGAGACAGGAATTGCAAGAGCAGAAGAGAAAGTGGCCTCTGAGCTATCAGACTTTTGGAGAGGCTATTCCACCCCAATATGCCATTAAATTATTAGAGGAGTTAACTAAGGGAAAGGCCATTATAAGCTCTGGAGTGGGTCAACACCAAATGTGGGCTGCTCAATTTTATGATTATCAAAGGCCAAGACAATGGCTAACCTCCGGTGGTTTGGGTGCAATGGGTTTTGGATTACCTGCTGCCATTGGAGCTGCGGTAGGTAACCTGATTCTATTGTAGTCGATATTGATGGTGATGGTAGTTTCATGATGAATGTTCAAGAACTTGCAACCATAAGGGTCGAAAACCTCCCTGTAAAGATGATGGTTTTGAATAACCAGCATTTGGGTATGGTGGTTCAATGGGAAGATCGATTTTATAAGGCGAACAGGGCTCATACTTATCTTGGAGACCCATCAAGGGAATCAGAGATTTTCCCCGATTTGTTGAATTTCGCAGAGGCCTGTGATATCCCAGCTGCTCGAGTAACAAAGCTTAATGAGCTCAAGGCTGCCATTTTGAAGATGTTAGAGACCCCTGGGCCTTACTTATTGGATGTTGTTGTGCCTCATCAGGAGCATGTGCTGCCTATGATCCCGAGCGGTGGAGCTTTCAAAGATATAATTACAGAAGGAGATGGGAGAACTTAGTACTGAGATTGGAAGCCACTATGGTTTGTGTTGCTGCTGATTTAGGGAATGTGCGTTAATTGGTTGAGTTAGATCATGCTATGAGTCGGTTTTTATCGTATATCTATTGACTATCATAGTTCTGTTCCTTTGAGCTAAGAATGTTTTAGGGCATGGTATACTCTATGAGCTATTGGGGTAGACCTACAACTTCATGTTTTTAGGATATCTATTGTTATTGTACTCTATTGGTGGTTGAGTATTTATGAGGTGCTTTCATTTCGTACTCAAAACTTGAGCGTGATATATTCATGGCTAATATATAGTTCATTCTAGCTGTTCGATTTGTGCTTCATGTTTGTTTATTTGTTCCGAGCATTGAGATTTTATGTTTTGATGGCTGGCAATTCCTTTGAGATTATGTTCTCTACAAGTGAGAAATGCGATTAATATCTTGAATCATTTTGGATTATAAGAAAAAATTATTTTGAGTTATTTTGTGCCCATATCGAATGCCATTATCATGATGCCAAATTGCCAATCGTATTGGAATTACATTGTTGTTTATAATGAAGTTTTTTGTTTTTCACCATTTCATGGGACATCATTTTATTGATATTTTTAGATTCTCATATGAGAGGTGTGATTTTAATGTGCATGGGTCGTAGGGTTTCATCCAACCCAATAGCCTTAGACAACACTACAAAGAGTTCATGGTGTTCACGGATAGCGTGTTTGTATTTGCAATGGTATGATAGTCACTGCAGATGAAGATGACACTAGAAAGAGTGCATGGTGTTCCTCAAGTAGCTAATTTCCTGTATCTGTATCTGGTGTTTGTGTCCTAAATATTTGCAAAGGTAAGATAAATTTTATAGCCTGATGTTAAAATAGTTTAGTAGTCTCATATTTAAAAGCACCTTGGCTCCAAAATACTGCAGGAAGTTCCCATAGGATTTTGTGGATCTCACATTGAATCTATTGGAGGCAGAATGTGAATAGCCACATGAGCCCCAAGGGAGTCCCTGTTACTGGTTAGTGACACTGTTTGACAATTGATTTGGATGGTCCTTGCGAAACATTGGTCTCATCAATTCTCATGTCGATCTGTTTTCCATGTTATGACAAAAAAAAACATTGCTCCACATGCAATTTGGGTCATCATTTGAAAATCATCGGGCCGACTTGAAAATCACCCGGGTAAGTCACCCGGGTAAGTCCGGATCATGAGCCGAGAGATCTTGGGATCCCGGGAATAGCTTATGTCCTATGAATTTTCACAAATTTATAATTTTACTTATTAAAAATTCCCTGTCTGCCTCAGTTTTACCTGAGTCGCACTAGGGGGGACTCAATCTAGGGTCTTTGTCGAGTGTAACTTTCCAAACACTGCTTCGGATATTCATTGTCTCCCTTTCTCTATGATAAATAAATGCGGAAAAATATCCCTATCAATTTTATTAAATGTAGCCATATAAGGATTATGCAGCTGCATAAGGCATCATTTGGCTTGGGGCGCATTGCACACCCCTGCATAGGCCAGAATTTGTGACGTGCCCTCATATGGAATTTGTGACGTGCCCTCATATGTGGCACATCACCATGCATTAGGAGAGATGCATCTGTATAGGTTCTCTTGCTCATGGGTGAAAATGTTGCTCATGAGAAAGAGCAAAAATGTTGGGAGGATTTGGGAAGAGTATAGGACCCCTTGAAAGCTCCTTAGAATCATATTATCGTGGGTCCAAGGGCTTAAAACTGAAAAATAAAGGAAACCAAGTTTTTTTTGTGTTTCCGAAATTTTCAAAACGATTGGGGGTTTTTTTCTTGATTATTTGTGCGATCGTTTTATTTTTTTTCGGCCAACATTTTGAAGGTTTTAGGGTGAAACTTCACAATTCGAGGGATTCAATGCCGAGGAGATTAAAATCTAGAAATTGATATTTCTTTGGATTTTGGGTTTGGTATTGAAAGTTTGAAACCAAGGATCAATTTTTTGGTAAGTTCAGAGTCCTACCAATATTTTTTTTTATTTTTTATGAAATAATGTCTTCATCTTCATCAAGTAACAAAGATCTGATGTGGAAATATTCGAGATTGAACAATCCAAATGATCCAAATAGTGTTTTTTTGTATGCTATGTGAGAAAACATATTGGGGGGTATTTTTGGGTAAAAACAACATCTTGCTAAAATTATCGGGAATGTGAAGCGTGCCCTTTAGCAGCAGAGAAATTAGAAGAGAGACTAGGGCATATTTGGATAATTCTGCCTTGCTCATCTATAGACTCACACCTATAGTTTTGGAAGCAGACTGACTGGCTGGTAATCAAGCATAGGATTATAAGGGAGAATGTTCTGTATATTTATGGAAATGTTGGGTGAAGAGGGCCTCTCCCTAAGGGGCCATTGGATGTATTTCATACCCCTAACCCCAAAAGTGTGGTAGACTATAAGAGTAAAAAACAGAACAAACCACACTTTATACAAGTGGGTTTACTGAGACGTTTGTGCTTCTCTAGCTGCAAAGTTATGGTCGAGGGAATTGGGTACTTTGGCCCCAGGCTTAAACCCTATTTTTCGATGACCTCAGTTGGGCCTTTATTAAAGGACACAGTGAGAGATGTGAAGACAAGTTCTCAAAGAGAAGGGTGGGAGAAGTTTGCAGTGACCATCATGTGTGATGGATAGATGGAAAGTCTTGGTCCTTTATGGATATCTCGTG
Organism: Amborella trichopoda; assembly: GCF_000471905.2. The sequence continues at coordinate 3,350,993 of NW_006500347.1, forward strand.
TTGTCCATAAATGCGACTTTGTGGGTCGATGGATGATATTGTAGACTTTGTTAGGGAAGAAAATGTGGTACAAATTGTTGGTGACAGTGCCAATTATCTGCAGTTGGTCATCTCTTGACTTTGAAGAGGAGGCATGTGTTTTAGACTCGTTGCGCAACTCATGGGCTTGATCTCATTCTTGAGGACACAGTGAAGCTATCTATGGTCAATTAGAAAAAGTTTGTCATTGGTTTCATCTACGATCGTGCCTTTGTCCTAAGCATGATGAGAGAGCTTACAAAGAAGTGGGAGATTGAGAGCCAGGAGTCACTAGATTTGCCATGACATTTCTCATTCTGCAAATCCTATGCAAGCTCAAAGATGTCCTAAGCAGTATGTTCACTTCAGAGAGGTGGACTAGAAGTAAGTGGTCAAGCATCAAGATGGGAGAAAAGCAGAGAAAATTGTTCATAATGCATCCTTTTGGTCCCAAGTTTACTTTTCCTTGAATAATTCTAGCCCTTTGGTGAAAGTGCTTCAATTGGTGGATGAAGATGCGATGCCCACCATGGCTACATACATGAGGCCATGATTAGGGCAACAAAAGAGATAAAAATGGCTTTGAAGAATGACGTGACCAAATACAATCCCATACTTGAGAATATAGGTAGCAGATGGGATACCCAGTCCCCCTATGCAGTGGTTTACTTTTTGAATCCATCTCGAATCAGATTGCATAATAAATGGAGCACTCTTATGTACTTTAAGAGGTTAGTTCTTTATCCTTCTATAGAAGATGAGATCCGAAGTTGTGAATTGATCAAGTTCAAGCATACTCTCGGGAACTTTGCACGTGCTATCGCGTTTCAGAACAGGGATGCTACACAACCATGTAACAATAACAAAAGTGGAACTTTGACCTTTGAAGTTTGAATTTCACCAACACATTGTTAACTAAATTGTTTTCTCTTACTTTCTTATACTTGTTTAGTTATATTAAACTTTTTTGAGAAGTGTTAACTATTATATTGCTGAAATAAAAGGATTACAATTGAGCATGACCGAGAGGACCCTAAGAGCAGGTCTCTCGGTAAAGTTGGTAATTCTATAAAAAAATGGGCTTATATAGGGTGCCCCATACATGTGCCCCTTTTTGGGGATGTATACAATGAAAAGAGAGAGAGGAAGGTGGGATCAAGAAAAAGAGGCTAATGACTGGTGTCCAATTACAAAACTATGGAAGCTGTGTAGTTGAGAGAAAGACTATAGTGTTCCTAGCTCCGTCTTTCGCCAGAGGTCCGCGTGCTCGTTGGACGTCTTCCAAGTGGGCCTCCATGAGACATCCATATCCCTGCATAGGTGAGCAACCTCATTAAAAATGGGTGCTAGATACGAACGCGGTGACGTAGACCCAGTCACCCAAGCTATAATATTTTTTGCATCTCCTTCGATCAGTAGTTGTGAGCCCCAGTCTCGGTTAAAAGATTTTAGACCAAGGAGCAGTGCCAAGGCTTCCGCGTGTGAGAATCATAGTGGCCGAGGTATTCCGAGTACGTGTAGAGGATGTTACTGTTATGGTCTCTGAAAACCCCGCCGGCCCCTGCATGGCCTGGATCCCAAGAGAGCATCCGTCGAAATTGAGCTTGATGGTGCCTTCCTGTGGAGGCTGCCAGTTGTTTGCTCTTTTGGGTTTTCATGGCCTATGTTTGAAGATATGTAAGGAGGTCGCAAAGATACCCGAAAAGGCCTTATGATTGGAAGCCCAAAAGATTACTAGGGAAGTAACCTTATGGAAAAGAGCCTGAGTGTGGAGTTTGTGGCCCTAAAAGATCTTGGATTTTCTTTCATTCCAAATGACCCAAATGGTTGCCGCTATTGTTGCCCCCCATAGAAGCCTTCCTGCTTTCGGCCAATGAACTGCAAGGTCCATAGCCTGAAGAGCCTTGAGGAAGGTGGAGTTACCCAATGAATGTTAAACAACTGTAGTATTTGAGTCCACGAGTCTAAAGCAGTGCTGCAGTAAATGAAGAGATGGGGGTTGGTTTCTTCCTCGCTCTGACACATTGCGCATCTATTCGACATTTGACGTCCTCTTTTTTGCATTTGGTCCACTGTTAGTGCCCTTTGTAAGTAAGCAATCCAGTTGAACATTTGAACTTTGGGAGGGGCTATAGTGGACCAAACATTTGAGAGCGGAGATTTGGGATTGAGTGGGTAGGTAAGTGGTTGGGTGAGTTTCTGGTAAAAAGAGGAGACCAAGAAGTTTCCAGACAGGTTGGGGGTCCAGATCCCTCCCATGAGAGGGGAGAAAAGTGGAGTCAAGGGTTGCCAAAAGTGTGGAGAAAAGACTTATTTCCTCTTCCGTAAGATTTCTTCTGAAGTTGGGGTTCCAAATCCTTCTATTACCTACGGCCATTAACTCCTCTGCCACTGTTGCATCCTTGTTTGAGGTAAGTGAGAATAGCGAGGGGTAGTTGTCCCTGAGAGGGGTATGTCCTAACTAGAGATCGGACCAGAACTTAATTCTAGTTCCTTCTTTGATTTGGAATCTAATGTATTTTTTGAAAGGTGAGAGAACGGCCGAGAAGGACTTCCACACACCAGAGGCGTTATTGACCTGTTGCCTTTCCGATAGCTAGATAGTTTGTGGAATGCGGTATTTATTCCTTAGTATCTGTGCTCACAGGGAATCTGGTTGGGTAGCAAGGTGCCATCACCATTTCCCTAGTGAGGCCAAATTATGTTGTCTCAGGTTTTTGATCCGTATTCCCCCTTGAGATTTAGGAAGGCATATATTGTGCCAAGGAATTAGGAGGTACTTTGTTTTCTCTGGTTGTCCCGACCAAAGAAAGTTCCTCATGAGTTGTTCAAGGTGAAGAGCCACTGAGCTAGGTATCTGGAAGAGGAACATAAGATATACAGGGGCATTGGCTAAAGTGGCTTTGATCATGGTAGACCAGCCTCCCATTGAGAGGTATCTCCCTTTCTATCATGCTAGACGCTTGTCCACCTTGTCTATGATGTGAGCCCATTGTCTCTTTTTAGGTTTTCCCAATCCCAGTGGGAATCCTAGGTAGGATGTGGGTAGCTCTTCCACTTTGCATCCCCAATTAGGGATGAGAGCTTTAACTTCCTCAGAAGAAAGTGCTACCCCCATCATTTTTTATTTCTCCATGTTGCCTCTTGGAAACATTGAGGTATAGTCTGAGATTGTTAATTTCCTCTTGCAAAGCATCTAGGAACACCAACGTGTCGTCTGCATATTGTAGGTGAGAGACATTTGGGCCCTGGTGGCTACACCTGAAACCTGATAGTAGACCTGCTTGGTTTATATGCGATAGCGAGCGGCTGAATACTTCAGCCGATATGGTGAACAGGAAAGGGGAAAGAGGATCCCCTTGGCGCGGATCCCTCGAAGAGGGGAAGAAGCCTTTAAGCGTCCCATTGATTAAGATGGAAAAGTAAGGATGGGAGTAGCATCCTCTCATCCACTTCCTTCATCTATCCTGAAAACCCATTCTCTTCATAGCTTCCTCAAGGACAAACCAGTCAACATGGTCATAAGCTTTTTCCCAATAGATTTTAAAGATCAGGCTCGGGATTTTGGATCTGTGCCGAGAGTGGATACACTCGTGAGCCACTAGCGCTCCTTCTAGAATCTGTCTTCCTTTGATGAATGCCGTTTGAGATTGGGAGATGACCAGCGGGAGAACTGGTTGTAATCTTGGAGCCAAAACTTTGGCTAAGACTTTGTACGAGGAATTTAAGAGACTGATAGGGCGAAAGTCTCTTAGTTCCTCTGCCCCTTCTTTCTTTGGCACAAGAGCAATGAAGGTTGCATTGATAGCTTTGTGGAGAACGCCCTGGTGAAAGAATTTCTCAAAGAAACTGAGAAAGTCTGGGCGAAAGGTATCCCAATAACTTTGAAAAGGTGCTATCGGGAACCCATCTGGAAAGGTGGCTTTAGGAACCCATCTTAGTTCCTCAGAAGGCATTTTTGGTTAAAGAAAGGTGGCTTTAGTAGACGAAGGATATTACTCGCCAAGTCGCGAAGGAGATATATTCACTAATTTGTCAATTGGCAAACTCAAAAACATCTGAAAATGCACACCCCAGCATAAGTATGGAACTGCTATTTGACTCTGACCTCCTCCCCATGAGGATCTGCTCAAGCATATGTAAATACATAAGCAAGTGAAGTATAAGCTCCAAGAACTTTATACCAATGCTAAGTTCAATGTTGGCAAGTGAGGAATGTGATTTAGTTATGGTTTACTCTCACTTGAAGTGCTCCCTAAGTAGAACCTATCAAAAGCTCAAATTTAGGAGATCGGTTCGTGTGAGAAACTTGGAGATAACACTGACAAAATAAAAATATCCGAAGGGTTTCATATTTCAGCTGTTTTTTGTGTATCCAATCTCTATGAGTACCATGAGCAGGAAATTGATCGAGAAATAATCCCATTGGGGGAACAATTTTTAAACACACCTAAAGAAAATATTTTCCACATGCCTTACACTCAGCCTACGGACAGTCTACAACTGAAAATGGGTAGGTAATTTATAGAGCATTGTGGACCTTTCATTGGAGTCTTTCTTGGAGAAATATATAACGCCCAACATGCCGAAGTCAAGTTCTCCTTAACCAGGGGAAGATGATGCAATGGACCACCCAAAATATTTCAACATTTTCAAGAACTTTTTAAGGGCTTCTAGATTATTAGAAAACTTTTTAAATATTATGAAATATGTTGCAATCTTCTATAAGACCTTAGAAAATTCTAAAATATGATAGTCTTTGAGAGCATATTAGAGAGTTCTAGAATAGTGAAGAAATTCTAGAACACATTAGTATATATTAGAGCTATCTAGAATAGTTACAGTGTCCTTGGATCTAAAGGGGAATCTTTTAACAAGATTTTAGGTAGAATATGTTGTAGGAACACTCTAGAGAGTGAACATTCTCGTAAGAAAATTCTTGGAACAAGTGTTGAGGTTAAGCTCCTCCTGTATAAATTTCTATCCTCTTGTAATAATTCTCTTGTTGTTTTTGTTCTTAAATTTTCTTCAGATTCTTTCTTACTTGAGTGTAGGTGCATCACTCCTCAGGCCAGGGACACTCCTTGAGGGTCCTTCATCCAATGGCTGAAAATACTCTCTAGTAATGGGTATTTTGGCCATCTTTTCCCCTTCAAATTTCACACATAAAAGAGATGATTCTACAATTTTTTGATTTGATACACATTTGAGACATGGAAGTTTGTTGTTTCTTACATGCTTGTAGATCTTAAAACTCACACACAGTGGCACTCAAACTCTAACAACTTCCCATCAGTGATTCTGGGCCCTTCAAACTCAATTTTGTTTATGAAGCCATTCTTTTTCAAAGGTTAAGAAACCAAAATATTATTCAAAACCCTTATACCAGGTCTCCTTTAATTTTAGGCGGCCATTTAGGCGGCAGGAACCCTTTGCTGCCTAGTCACCATCTCACACTTTTCAGAACACCATCTCACACCTTTCAGAACACTGCCCCTAGTCGATTTGAGAAGTTTTTAAGTCACGACTGACATGCTAGGTATGGAACCCATGTAGGTGACATGGAATGATGACAAAAACTTACATAATGATTCCCATTTTTAGCCTTGTAGATGAGACTCTCCTAGGAACAGTGGTATGTAATGATACTAAAATAGGGAATTGTAATTTATTTAAGAGGTATTTTGGGAGGTGTAGAATCATCAATTAATTATGTTAGGCAATTTTGAATTTTTTTTGTCAGCCTTTTTATTTGAAAGGTAAGCTTTTATGAGTATGAGGACCGATTTTGTGGGAGTGGAAGTAGGTCAGTGAATCAATAGGGATCCATGTGCGAAGAATGCAGTGTAATGTTTTCTGTTACTGTTCCATTAAAAAATTGTAATGATTTCTATTTTTCGAACATTGAATTACATATTTCTCACCATTTGAATGCTATAATAAGACATTATGAAAACAATGCTATAATATGACCTTGGCAACAGATATGGGAGAAAAGAATTGATTTGAGTTCTGCAATGCTGTAGGCCCATCAAAGTGGGCCTGTTGCTTTGTGAGCTCTTCTGTTGCCTTAACTATACCAACCTAGTTAATATATAAGTAAGTTTCTGGGTTTATTCATCTGCAATTTTCTTCTTTCTTCCATTTGTTTTATTAGGTTTATGACAATCTAATATCTCTCTATGCGCACTCTTGTATATGAAATTATCAATTTCTAGTGATCCAAATTGCCAATATCAATGTCCATTTCTTATAGTTTGAGATAAACTGATTTCCGTTTCAAATGATCTAAAATGCCCAATATCCCTTGACTGCCAAGCTATTTAGGTGATTCCTACTCTAAAAATTAGGAGTGAGAATGAGGATGAATATATATGCTAGTGCTTCAGCAACAACAGATTGCAACCAACAAGCAATGTCATGCTCTAATTCTTGTTACGCAGAGTGTCATGTTCTAATTGGGAGTGTTTGTGTGCCAATGTTCATGAATCTGTGGGCTGATGCACCCATTGATATGTGCTTGTCCTTGTTTAAACATGTGAGTTTTCGTTATACACACTCTTGTACATGTGGATCTTTGCATTAGCTTCATCTGCTGTACGAAAAGTGTATACGTCTAACCAAGATGTTGCAATCTAAGATGATAATTGTCAAAGTTTCTAATTGGCCTATTTAGAAATTCTTTTTTCATTGTTTTTGATCAAGTCACTAGTTCTGAGGAAGAAAACTAGAATGATGTCTCTTCTGGTCATCATTCAGAAAGAGAAAAAGCTTTAGATCTTTTTTCATCTTAGCATGCGCATGTGTGTGTGTGGGAATGATGGAAGAGTAGCATCAATACAAAGTGGTATATTAACTTGGCTATGCCAATTGGTGTGATCAATTGTGTACATGATTGTTTGAAATTTTGAACACTTTGACCAAGTTAACATGGCACTACTGTGAACATTATTCAAAAGTTACTTGAGATTTTCAAGATTTCAGGGGGGAAAAAACGTTCCCTGAGATTTGGCTTATATTACAGAATGAAATTAATCATATACGCTTCTTTTGTTTCCTGCAGGCTTGACTTTATGGGTGCTCTAGATTGGAAGAAAGTGATTTTTGAACATGAAGGGTGGCGGCTTTCATCTGCATGTCACTGCATGCTGGAGTTGTTCATATAGTTGCTAATATGTTCAGCCTCCTATTTATTGGAGTTCGTCTTGAACAAGTGTTTGGTTTTGGTAAAGTTCAGATCATTCTCTTCATTCCATTGTTTTGTGGACGCCTCCTTCATATCATTGGTCTTGAGCTCAACCAGTAAATGGAGATCTAAAATACGAGTGTTTATCTGGGAAAGTATTGGCATTTGTATAATGTGTGAACTTTGGGAATGCCAACTTTTCAAATGCAAGCATTTAACTTATTAAAAAAGTTATTTGTTCCTTCAACAGACTATGTTATTTGTCCCTTATGTTAATATTTTGAATTTGCAGCTACATCGGTGGGTTGATCAAGCTTTATAGTGCACATCCACTGGACCATTGACCCTGTTCTATTAGGATGGCTTGTACTAACATACTCATTTCAGGCTATCCTAGAATCCATATCAAGATGCTATGCATTGCACGATGCATACTACTTGTCAGTCTTTATGGTATATGCATGCATGTGTGTGCGTGCTCGCGCGTGCGAGAGAGAGAGAGAGAGAGAGAGAGAGAGAGATCCAATTGTGTTGAGTCCTTGGATATCTTTTTCAACGGTGGCAAATGGAGCAAAACTTAGTCTATTTCTTGGAGCTGAGGGAATGGGATACAGGTAGACTGGTCTTCCATGGCAGAGCAGATGATCAAATAAGCTAGGATTTTGCAAACCGAGATTGTATTCGATTGACTGGGAGATGGTCCAATGGACTGTAGATTAATTGTGAAATGGAAGGAAATATTTAGGCCAAAAGCTACATTGGTTGGATGGCCTAATTCCAGACTCCAATCGAGAATGCTTTTTCTTGGGATTGTATCTTAATCTATGTAAATTTTTTTTTTTTAATAGTGAAAATGCACTGAAGTCAGGCACCCCAAAGCTCCATTTCTCCTCTGGAATCTGGAATCTGATGTCCAAGTTTTTGCATCTTTGTTTATCATCCAAATTTTGTGATTCTTGTCATTTTCTGCAGTGGATGGTCAATTTCAGATGTGATCAGAGCAAATCATTACTCTTTAGTTATCTATCTGGAAACCTCAAATTTTCTAGAAAAAAAGGAAAATGGAGCAAATCTCTTTGGCCAGGGTATTTGGGGCATTTTCTTATTAGTTGGGCTGTTGTTGTATCTCATATTAAGGTTAGGTTGTTTTTGTCATGTTGTTTTGGATGTAGGAGGCCTCTTAGATTCTTGCTTTTGATTCTATGGAAGTGTCTTCATTTGAGATACATGTGGTTCTAGATCTTTGGAAGCTTCTAACTGAAGGGCATTCTGGTTCTGTTTGTTGTTGGGATACCTTGTTTCCCACCCTTTCCGGTCGCCTATGTTAGGAAGGAAGAATGAATCCTTTATTACCACTTTCTTTTGCTCTCTCTCAATCAGACGCTATCGGATATTCGTGATCGTCAAATCAGTTCAGATTCAATTTAGGTCGATGTTAATAACTTAAACTTTAGGGACCATATTAGATTCATAAATATTAAGATAGATTGTGGACTATAAACCACAAAATATTCCCTAAAACCTATTTTTAGGAGAATGGAAACAAAAGATAGGACAAATCCCAATACTTCTAAGAAAATATTACTTGATAGACGTAAGACCTAAAATCAGGCGGAAGAGCTACCAAAAGGGAATTACCAACATGTGGCAAAATATGGAGGCTATAGAGAACAGTGATTCACACCATGTAGATGAGGCATGGATGGTTTAGATTTGATCCAGGCAACTAATCTCTTGATTTATGGGTGTTTTGCCAATATATAAGCCCCTTCTAGTGATTTTGAGGGATTGCTTCTAGAACAAAAACAAACCTAGTCCTAGCGTCCTTAGTTCGAACATAGCAAACCCAAGGTGAACTCAAACCCAAACCTCTGTGAAAATCTAACCGAATGTAGGCTCTGACAAAGTGTCCCAACAAAGCACTGCCATGTTCCAAAAAACAGAATGACAAAAAAAATCTATCAGGCTGAAAATCTAAAGGGAATCTTAAATGGTAGAAAATGAAACAAAAAAGAAAATATCGGGTTGAAAATCTGAAAAGAACCTCCCTTGATGGAAAAAAAGAAGAGAGAGTAGGGAATAAGTAATCCAAATTTCAATATAAAATACAAATACACCTAAATCTCCACAGTCAAACATCTGGTCGTGCCCATAAAAGCAAATTAAGGGGCATTAGCTAGATCTACTATCAAAAGTATTTCCGAGTGAACCAAAGGACTTAGGTCATCCAAACCTCGACAGTTGGTAGTGGAGGAGTGAAATTTAGAAATCCAAGGAAATCCTGTGCATGAGGGGTGGCATCGACATTCTCCTAAGCATGGTATTACGACATGAGTACTGAAAGAGAACTAGAGAATACTCAAATATTTGTGGTCCCCAAAGTCGTGGCAAGGTCTAGCTCAACTCATAAATTAGCCAACTTAATCCTAAAATTCCTCTTAAATAATACATAAGGGGCAAGGCTGTTTTTCCTGAATTTAGCTTCAAGATAGACGCGGGTAGATAAGAGGCTCCTAAATAAATAAAAAAAATACTAAAACAAACCATAAAAATAAATAAATAAATAAATAAATAAATAAATAAATAAAGAGAAAAACAATTCCCTACCTACGGGTCACATGTAGTTAAACCGTGAGACTTGCCTTCTCCAAAAAAAAATTCAAACCCTTTTTTTCTAAAAAAATATTCAATTTTCTTTTCAAAGTTTCCTAAATCTTTAGTTTTAAACTATTCCGGGTCAGCCTTTATTTGGAACTTTAAAATTTAAGCGAGCGGTCTGTCAAAACTTTAGTTGTTTTTAAAAACTGCCATCAATCCCTTTCAAAAAATCTCCCCTCTTTTTAAAATTTTTAAGAATTATCTAAAATAAAAAGTTGAATTGGGCCTCATAAATAATACACTATCTCGTATCATAAGAAGTCTAAATTCATAATATTAGAGGATTGCCGAAACTAGAAGTCGATCAAAAATGAATAAGAGCAAAAAAAGCCGACGAAAAGCAAAAATAACCATCAAGTTAAAGCCTTCCCTTCATAACCTACCTAAGCTCTAAAAGCCAAAGATATGATGGAAAGCCAAAGATATGTCTAAACAATCAAAATAAAACACACCTTCAAAGAGTGTTGAGAAATGTGGTTTCAATACTGGAAATCTTTATGATAGCTTTAAAATATATTTTTATCTCGAATTATACATTTTAAAGCTTCAAAAATAGTGTAGATCGAGTAGACCTATGAAAACTTGAAAATCGATGATGCAAAAATGCATTACAAGATGCACTACTTTCAAAACTTGAAATCTATTTTTTTCTCATATCCATACATCTTGAGGTTGAGATGACCAATTTGAGGATATTTGGGCATAAAAACAACCTCTTTTAGTGAAATTTTTGAGGTGCACCCTAATTTGATTGTTTAATGCCTCGCACCTCTATAAACTTTTTCCAATTCAATTATCCAGAATTTTCTTTATAAATTCTTTTTAAGTCCACATTTCTAATTGAAAACTACTACGCATAATCAAGGTGAGCTGGCAACAACTAACCAATGCCTCGAAGTTTTGGAACTAAATCTCTTGGTTCCCATCCATTTTGTTATTATTGTAATTTTCTATTTTTATTATTTTCAAATTTATTTATTTTTTTTGGACCGATTCCTACTTTGAATAGTTGGTCTGATCCGGCTTAGTTCATTAATCTTGTTTGGCCCAGCAGATATCCAATCAAGCCAGCCGATCTACATTTTAGAACATCAACTTTATGCGGACCATGTAACTTCATGCAAGAATTCACGAGTCGGTTCTTTGTGTTATCATGTATTACTTTATGGATGCTATTTGTTGGCTTAGAGGTGGGTTAATATTTCATATAAGATATAGTTATAGGGGCCAACCTTAATTCTGCCGTATTATAGAAGCATGGTTATAGCGTTTTGCAGTGTGTATTTAGTTAGAGGGTGTAGATTTGACATATTTTTGAAGACAATAACAAATCTAAACCATCAAACCAAGTTGGATAGTGTAGATTAGTGGAACCATCTACAAGCAAGGTTGCCACCCTATATAAATATATATATTTTTGGTGAGTAGCTTTTTCCTTTAATATAAGAATAGAACAAGTTTAAGTATTTTTTTGGATTTATTTTTACATATAAAGGCAATGTATTATTACAATGAGAAAAATTTGTATATAGTCGATAATTCTATTGCAAAAATATTTGGTCCATATTTTTATAAATTTTACAGGGAGGTCCAACATTTCTGTGTTTTTTATTCCAATTTACGTTTACATACATCTCACATCATATTATTGAAATGAGATTGTATATAACATGACCATTTATTTTTTATACAAGGAGGTCACAATTACTTATAGCCATCTGATGTGAAATCAGATAGCTTGGATTTGTCACAAAGTTTGTGAATTTTCTTTTGAACTTTGAGCTTGGTCAATGCAATAAATGTAGCCACCCAATTTCACATCTAATGGTCAAGATTACTTGTGACTAACTCGTACCAAATATAAATGATCTTATTATATACTTTTCCTATTAAAATTGGTGCATCTCATATCAAATATATTGAAATTGGCAGAACTAGTCTTCGAATGAATTCCCGATCGAAAGATAGTCCATATCTTCAAAATAATAGGTTAGACTTACAACAATGAAATGACTTCAACTCATATTGATCCAAAACAGTTTGTTTTTTAACCCCAGCAAGAAGGATGAAATGATTTGGCCGTTGAACTCATATGGCTCTTTCACTAAGGCTGATAATTTACCCAGTATGGATTTGAACCCAAATTTTGGACCTTATATGGATCGAGGTATGGATCCAAGATTTGGATTTGATCCAGATAGTACTTTATATCGGATTTGAGTATAAGTGGATCCTTATATATATATATATATATATATATATATATATATATATAGTAGGAAGTAGTAGTATACGACCTACGTACTCTACATATAGTAACTAATAGTAGTACGTACCGTAACGGTACTACGAGTAGTAGTACTACGTCGGTAACGTGT